>JBBPBR010001809.1:0-46923 GCA_037974775.1 Cicer pinnatifidum | reverse complement strand
GTTTTTAACCAATCTTGTGCATCCAATAGGTTTGTTTGTGTCATTGGATGATCAATTAGGTCATTTTCGTCCTCCCTAGGCTTATTCTTGTCCAACTATGGTTTTTAACCAATCTTGTGCATCCAATAGGTGTGTTTGTGTCATTGGATGATCAATTAGGTCATTTTTGTCCTCCCTAGGCTTATTCTTGTCCAATTAGGGTTTTTAACCAATCTTGTGCATCCAATAAGTTCATTTGTGTCATTGGATGATCAATTAGGTCATTTTTGTCCTCCCTAGGCATATTCTTGTCAAACTAGGGTTTTTAACCAATCTTGTGCATCCAATAGGTGTGTTTGTGTCATTGGATGATCAATTAGGTTATTTTCGTCCTCCCTAGGCTTATTCTTGTCCAATTAGGGTTTTTAACCAATCTTGTGCATCCAATAAGTTGAGCTGTGTCATTGGATTAACATTTAGGTCATTTTCGTCCTCCCTAGGCATATTCTTGTCCAATTAGGGTTTTTAACCAATCTTGTGCATCCAATAGGTGTGTTTGTGTCATTGGATGATCAATTAGGTCATTTTCGTCCTCCCTAGGCTTATTCTTGTCCAATTAGGGTTTTTAACCAATCTTGTGCATCCAATAGGTGTGTTTGTGTCATTGGATGATCAATTAGGTCATTTTCGTCCTCCCTAGGCTTATTATTGGCCAATTAGGGTTTTTAACCAATCTTGTGCATGCAATAAGTTCATTTGTGTCATTGGATGATCAATTAGGTCCTTTTCGTCCTCCTTAGGCATATTCTTGTCCATCTAGGGTTTTAAACCAATCTTGTGCATCCAATAGGTGTGTTTGTGTCATTGGATGATCAATTAGGTTATTTTCGTCCTCCCTAGGCTTATTCTTGTCCAATTAGGGTTTTTAACCAATCTTGTGCATCCAATAGGTGTGTTTGTGTCATTGGATGACCAGTTAGGTCATTTTCGTCCTCCCTAGGCTTATTCTTGTCCAATTAGGGTTTTTAACCAATCTTGTGCATCCAATAGGTGTGTTTGTGTCATTGGATGATCAATTAGGTCATTTTCGTCCTCCCTAGGCTTATTCTTGTCCAATTAGGGTTTTTAACCAATCTTGTGCATCCAATAGGTGTGTTTGTGTCATTGGATGATCAATTAGGTCATTTTCGTCCTCCCTAGGCTTATTCTTGTCCAATTAGGGTTTTTAACCAATCTTGTCCATCCAATAAGTACATTTGTGTCATTGGATTAACATTTAGGTCATATCAGTCCTCCCTAGGCATATTCTTGTCCAATTAGGGTTTTTAACCAATATTGTGCATCCAATAAGTTCATTTGTGTTATTGGATTAACATTTAGTTCATATTCGTCCTCCCTAGGCATATTCTTGTCCAATTAGGGTTTTTAACCAATCTTGTGCATCCAATAGGTGTTTTTGTGTCATTGAATTAATATTTAGGTCATTTTCGTCCTCCCTAGGCATATTCTTGTCCAATTAGGGTTTTTAACCAATCTTGTGCATCCAATAGGTGTGTTTGTGTCATTGGATGATCAATTAGGTCATTTTCGTCCACCCTAGGCTTATTCTTGTCCAATTAGGGTTTTTAACCAATCTTGTGCATCCAATAAGTTCATTTGTGTCATTGGATTAACATTTAGGTCATTTTCGTCCTCCCTAGGCATATTCTTGTCCAATTAGGGTTTTTAACCAATCTTGTGCATCCAATAGGTGTGTTTGTGTCATTGGATGATCAATTTAGGTGATTTTCGTTCTCCCTAGGCATATTCTTGTCCAATTAGGGTTTATAACCAATCTTGTGCATCCAATAGGTGTGTTTGTGTCATTGGATGATCAATTAGGTCATTTTCGTCCTCCCTAAGCTTATTCTTGTCCAATTAGGGTTTTTAACCAATCTTGTGCATCCAATAGGTGTGTTTGTGTCATTGGATGATCAATTAGGTCGTTTTCGTCGTCCCTAGGCTTATTCTTGTCCAATTAGGGTTTTTAACCAATCTTGTGCATCCAATAGGTGTGTTTGTGTCATTGGATGATCAATTAGGTCATTTTCGTCCTACCTAGACTTATTCTTGTCAAATTAGGGTTTTTAATCAATCTTGTGCATCCAATAACTTTGTTTGTGTCATTGAAATAGGTGTGTTTGTGTCATTGGATGATCAATTAGGTCATTTTCGTCCTACCTAGACTTATTCTTGTCAAATTAGGGTTTTTAATCACTCTTGTGCATCCAATAACTTTGTTTGTGTCATTGAATTAATATTTAGGTCATTTTCGTCCTCCCTAGGCATATTCTTGTCCAATTAGGGTTTTTAACCAATCTTGTGCATCCAATAGGTGTGTTTGTGTCATTGGATGATCAATTAGGTTATTTTCGTCCTTCCTAGGCTTACTCTGGTCCAATTAGGGTTTTTAACCAATGTTGTGCATCCAATAAGTTCATTTGTGTCATTGGATTAACATTTAGGTCATTTTCGTCCTCCCTAGGCATATTCTTGTCCAATTAGGGTTTTTAACCAATCTTGTGCATCCAATAGGTGTGTTTGTGTCATTGGATGATCAATTAGGTCATTTTCGTCCTCCCTAGGCTTATTCTTGTCCAATTAGGGTTTTTAACCAATCTTGTACATCTAATAAGTTCATTTGTGTCATCGGATTAACATTTAGGTCATTTTCGTCCTCCCTAGGCATATTCTTGTCCAATTAGGGTTTTTAACCAATCTTGTGCATCCAATAGGTGTGTTTGTGTCATTGGATGATCAATTAGGTCATTTTCGTCCTCCCTAGGCATATTCTTGTCCCATTAGGGTTTTTAACCAATCTTGTGCATCCAATAAGTTCATTTGTGTCATTGGATTAACATTTAGGTCATTTTCGTCCTCCCTAGGCATATTCTTGTCCAATTAGGGTTTTTAACCAATCTTGTGCATCCAATAGGTGTGTTTGTGTCATTGGATGATCAATTAGGTTATTTTAGTCCTCCCTAGGCATATTCTTGTCCAATTAGGGTTTTTAACCAATCTTGTGCATCCAATAAGTTCATTTGTGTCATTGGATTAACATTTAGGTCATTTTCGTCCTCCCTAGGCATATTCTTGTCCAATTAGGGTTTTTAACCAATCTTGTGCATCCAATAGGTGTGTTTGTCTCATTGGATGATCAATTAGGTTATTTTCATCCTCCCTAGGCATATTCTTGTCCAATTAGGGTTTTTAACCAATCTTGTGCATCCAATAGGTGTGTTTGTGTCATTGGATGACCAATTAAGTCATTTTCGTCCTCAATAGGCATATTCTTGTCCAATTAGGGTTTTTAACCAATCTTGTGCATCCAATAGGTGTGTCTGTGGCAATGGATGACCAATTAGGTCATTTTCGTCCTCCCTAGGCTTATTCTTGTCCAATTAGGGTTTTTAACCAATCTTGTGCATCCAATAGGTGTGTTTGTGTCATTGGATGATCAATTAGGTCATTTTCGTCCTCCCTAGGCTTATTCTTGTCCAATTAGGGTTTTTAACCAATCTTGTGCATCCAATAGGTGTGTTTGTGTCATTGGATGATCAATTAGGTCATTTTCGTCCTCCCTAGGCTTATTCTTGTCCAATTAGGGTTTTTAACCAATCTTTTGCATCCAATAACTTTGTTTGTGTCATTTAATTAATATTTAGGTCATTTTCGTCCTCCCTAGGCATATTCTTGTCCAATTAGGGTTTTTAACCAATCTTGTGCATCCAATAAGTGTGTTTGTGTCATTGGATGATCAATTAGGTCATTTTCGCCCTCCCTAGGCTTATTCTTGTCCAATTAGGGTTTTTAACCAATCTTGTGAATCCAATAAGTTCATTTGTGTCATTGGATTAACATTTAGGTCATTTTCGTCCTCCTGAGGCATATTCTTGTCCAATTAGGGTTTTTAACCAATCTTGTGCATCCAATAGGTGTGTTTGTGTCACTTGATGATCAATTAGGTCATTTTCGTCATCACTAGGCTTATTCTTGTCCAATTAGGGTTTTTAACCAATCTTGTGCATCCAATAGGTGTGTTTGTGTCATTGGATGATCAATTAGGTCATTTTCGTCCTCCCTAGGCTTATTCTTGTCCAATTAGGGTTTTTAACCAATCTTGTGCATCCAATAACTTTGTTTGTGTCATTTAATTAATATTTAGGTCATTTTCGTCCTCCCTAGGCTTATTCTTGTCCAATTAGGGTTTTTAACCAATCTTGTGCATCCAATAGGTGTGTTTGTGTCATTGGATGATCAATTAGGTCATTTTCGTCATCACTAGGCTTATTCTTGTCCAATTAGGGTTTTTAACCAATCTTGTGCATCCAATAAGTTCATTTGTGTCATTGGATGATCAATTAGGTCATTTTCGTCCTCCCTAGGCATATTCTTGTCCAACTAGGGTTTTTAACCAATCTTGTGTTTCCAATAGGTGAGTTTGTGTCATTGGATGATCAATTAGGTCATTTTCGTCCTCCCTAGGCTTATTCTTGTCCAATTAGGGTTTTTAACCAATCTTGTGCATTCAATAGGTGTGTTTGTGTCATTAGATGATCAATTAGGTCATTTTCGTCCTCCCTAGGCTTATTCTTGTCCAATTAGGGTTTTTAACCAATCTTGTGCATTCAAAAAGTTCATTTGTGTCATTGGATTACCAATTAGGTCATTTTCGTCCTCCCTAGGCATATTCTTGTCCAACTAGGGTTTTCAACCAACCTTGTGCATCCAATAGGTGTGTTTGTGTCATTGGATGATCAATTAGGTCATTTTCGTCCTCCCTAGGCTTATTCTTGTCCAATTAGGGTTTTTAACCAATCTTGTGCATCCAATAGGTGTGTTTGTGTCATTGGATGATCAATTAGGTCATTTTCGTCCTCCCTAGGCTTATTCATGTCCAATTAGGGTTTTTAACCAATCTTGTGCATCCAATAAGTTTGTTTGTGTCATTGAATTATTATTTAGGTCATTTTCGTCCTCCCTAAGCATATTCTTGTCCAATTAGGGTTTTTAACCAATCTTGTGCATCCAATAGGTGTGTTTGTGTCATTGGATGATCAATTAGGTCATTTTCGTCCTCCCTAGGCATATTCTTGTCCGATTAGGGTTTTTAAACAATCTTGTGCATCCAATAGGTGTGTTTGTGTCATTAGATGAATAATTAGGTCATTTTCGTCCTCCCTATGCTTATTCTTGTCCAATTTGGGTTTTTAACCAATCTTGTGCATCCAATAAGTTCATTTGTGTGTTTGGATTAACATTTAGGTCATTTTCGTCCTACCTAGGCTTATTCTTGTCCAATTTGGGTTTTTAACCAATCTTGTGCATCCAATAGGTGTGTTTGTGTCATTGGATGATCAATTAGGTCATTTTCGTCCTCCCTAGGCTTTTTCTTGTCCAATTAGGTTTTTTAACCAATCTTGTGCATCCAATAGGTGTGTTTGTGTCATTGGATGATCAATTAGGCCATTTTCGTCCTCCCTAGGCTTATTCTTGTCCAATTAGGGTTTTTAACCAATCTTGTGCATCCAATAAGTTCATTTGTGTCATTGGATTAACATTTACGACATTTTCGTCCTCCCTAGGCATCATCTTGTCCAATTAGGGTTTTTTACCAATCTTTTGCATCCAATAGGTGTGTTTGTGTCATTGGATGATCAATTAGGTTATTTTCGTCCTCCCTAGGCATATTCTTGTCCAATTAGGGTTTTTAGCCAATCTTGTGCATCCAATAGGTGTGTTTGTGTCATTGGATGATCAATTAGGTCATTTTCGTCCTCCCTAGGCATATTCTTGTCCGATTAGGTTTTTTAACCAATCTTGTGCATCCAATAGGTGTGTTTGTGTCATTCGATGATCAATTAGGTCATTTTCGTCCTCCCTAGGCATATTCTAGTCCATATAGGGTTTTTAACCAATCTTGTGCATCCAATAGGTGTGTTTGTGTCATTGGATGATCAATTAGGTAATTTTCGTCCTCCCTAGGCTTTTTCTTGTCCAATTAGGGTTTTTAACCAATCTTGTGCATCCAATAGGTGTGTTTGTGTCATTGGAAGATCAATTAGGTCATTTTCGTCCTCCCTAGGCTTATTCTTGTCCAATTAGGGTTTTTAACCAATCTTGTGCATCCGATAAGTTTGTTTGTGTCATTGAATTAATATTTAGGTCATTTTCGTCCTCCCTAGGCATATTCTTGTCCAATTAGGGTTTTTAACCAATCTTGCGCATCCAATAGGTGTGTTTGTGTCATTGGATGATCAATTAGGGCATTTTCGTCCTCCCTAGGCTTATTCTTGTCCAATTAGGGTTTTTAACCAATCTTGTGCATCCAATAAGTTGAGTTGTGTCATTGGATTATCATTTAGGTCATTTTCGTCCTCCCTAGGCTTATTCTTGTCCAATTAGGGTTTTTAACCAATCTTGTGCATTTAATAGGTGTGTTTGTGTCATTGGATGATCAATTAGGTCATTTTCGTCCTCCATAGGCTTATTGTTGTCCAATTAGGGTTATTAACCAATCTTGTGCATCCAATAAGTTGAGTTGTGTCATTGGATTAACATTTAAGTCATTTTCGTCCTCCCTAGGCTTATTCTTGTCCAATTAGGGTTTTTAACCAATCTTGTGCATCCAATAAGTTCATTTGTGTCATTGGATTAACATTTAGGTCATTTTCGTCCTCTCTAGGCATATTCTTGTCCAATTAGGTTTTTTAACCAATCTTGTGCATCCAATAGGTGTGTTTGTGTCATTGGATGATCAATTTAGGTCATTTTCGTCCTCCCTAGGCATATTCTTGTCCAATTAGGGTTTTTAACCAATCTTGTGCATCCAATAGGTGTGTTTGTGTCATTGGATGATCAATTAGGTCATTTTCGTCCTCCCTAGGCTTATTCTTGTCCAATTAGGGTTTTTAACCAATCTTGTGCATCCAATAGGTGTGTTTGTGTCATTGGATGATCAATTAGGTCATTTTCGTCCTCCCTAGGCTTATTCTTGTCCAATAAGGGTTTTTAACCAATCTTGTGCATCCAGTAGGTGTGTTTGTGTCATTGGATGATCAATTAGGTCATTTTCGTCCTCCCTATGCTTATACTTGCCCAATTAGGGTTTTTAACCAATCTTGTGCATCCAATAGGTGTGTTTGTGTCATTGGATGATCAATTAGGTCATTTTCGTCCTCCCTAGGCTTATTCTTGTCCAATAAGGGTTTTTAACCAATCTTGTGCATCCAATAAGTTCATTTGTCTCATTGGATTAACATTTAGGTCATTTTCGTCCTACCTAGGCATATTCTTGTCCAATTAGGGTTTTTAACCAATCTTGTGCATCCAATAGGTGTGTTTGTGTCATTGGATGATCAATTTAGGTCATTTTCGTCCTCCCTAGGCATATTCTTGTCCAATTAGGGTTTTTAACAAATCTTGTGTATCCAATAGGTGTGTTTGTGTCATTGGATGATCAATTAGTTCATTTTCGTCCTCCCTAGGCATATTCTTGTCCAATTAGGGTTTTTAACCAATCTTGTGCATCCAATAGGTGTGTTTGTGTCATTGGATGATCAATTAGGTCATTTTCGTCCTCCCTAGGCTTATTCTTGTCCAATTAGGGTTTTTAACCAATCTTGTGCATCCAATAAGTTCATTTGTGTCATTGGATGATAAATTTGGTCATTTTCGTCCTCCATAGGCATATTCTTGTCCAACTAGGGTTTTAAACCAATCTTGTGCATCCAATAGGTGTGTTTGTGTCATTGGATGATCAATTAGGTCATTTTCGTCCTCCCTAGGCTTATTCTTGTCCAATTAGGGTTTTTAACCAATCTTGTGCATCCAATAGGTGTGTTTGTGTCATTGGATGATCAATTAGGTCATTTTCGTCCTCCCTAGGCTTATTCTTGTCCAATTAGGGTTTTTAACCAATCTTGTGCATCCAATAGGTGTGTTTGTGTCATTGGATGATCAATTAGGTCATTTTCGTCCTCCCTAGGCTTATTCTTGTCCAATTAGGGTTTTTAACCAATCTTGTGCATCCAATAGGTGTGTTTGTGTCATTGGATGATCAATTTGCTCATTTTCGTCCTCCCTAGGCTTATTCTTGTCCAATTAGGGTTTTTAACCAATCTTGTGCATCCAATAAGTTTGTTTGTGTCATTGAATTAATATTTAGTTCATTTTCGTCCTCCCTAGGCATCATCTTGTCCAATTAGGGTTTTTAACCAATCTTGTGCATCCAATAGGTGTGTTTGTGTCATTGGATGATCAATTAGGTCATTTTCGTCCTCCCTAGGCTTATTCTTGTCCAATTAGGGTTTTTAACCAATCTTGTGCATCCAATAAGTGTGTTTGTGTCATTTGATGATCAATTAGGTCATTTTCGTCCTCCCTAGGCTTATTCTTGTCCAATTAGGGTTTTTAACCAATCTTGTGCATCCAATAAGTTCATTTGTGTCATTGGATTAACATTTAGGTCATTTTCGTCCTCCCTAGGCATATTCTTGTGCAATTAGGGTTTTTAACCAATCTTGTGCATCCAATAGATGTGTTTGTGTCATTGGATGATCAATTAGGTCATTTTCGTCCTCCCTAGGCATATTCTTGTCCAATTAGGGTTTTTAACCAATCTTGTGCATCCAATAGGTGTGTTTGTGTCATTGGATGATCAATTAGGTCATTTTCGTGCTCCCTAGGCATATTCTTGTCCAGTTAGGGTTTTTAACCAATCTTGTGCATCCAATAGGTGTGTTTGTGTCATTGGATGATCAATTAGGTCATTTTCGTCCTCCCTAGGCTTATTCTTGTCCAATTAGGGTTTTTAACTAATCTTGTGCATCCAATAAGTTCATTTGTGTCATTGGATGATTAATTAGGTCATTTTCGTCCTCCCTAGGCATATTCTTGTCTAATTAGGGTTTTTAACCAATCTTGTGCATCCAATAGGTGTGTTTGTGTCATTGGATGATCAATTAGGTCATTTTCGTCCTCCCTAGGCTTATTCTTGTCCTATTAGGGTTTTTAACCAATCTTGTGCATCCAATAGGTGTGTTTGTGTCATTGGATGATCAATTAGGTCATTTTCGTCCTCCCTAGGCATATTCTTGTCCAATTAGAGTTTTTAACCAATCTTGTGCATCCAATAGGTGTGTTTGTGTCATTGGATGATCAATTAGGTCATTTTCGTCCTCCCTAAGCTTATTCTTGTCCAATTAGGGTTTTTAACCGATCTTGTGCATCCAATGGGTGTGTTTGTGTCGTTGGATGATCAATTAGGTCGTTTTCGTCTTCCCTAGGCATATTCTTGTCCAATTAGGGTTTTTAACCAATCTTGTGCATCCAATAGGTGTGTTTGTGTCATTGGATGATCAATTAGGTCATTTTCGTCCTCCCTAGGCTTATTCTTGTCCAATTAGGGTTTTTAACCAATCTTGTGCATCCAATAGGTGTGTTTGTGTCTTTGGATGATCGATTAGGTCATTTTCGTCCTCCCTAGGCTTATTCTTGTCCAATTAGGGTTTTTAACCAATCTTGTGCATCCGATAAGTTTGTTTGTGTCATTGAATTAATATTTAGGTCATTTTCGTCCTCCCTAGGCATATTCTTGTCCAATTAGGGTTTTTAACCAATCTTGTGCATCCAATAGGTGTGTTTGTGTCATTGGATGATCAATTAGGTCATTTTCGTCGTCCCAAGGCTTATTCTTGTCCAATTAGGCTTTTTAACCAATCTTATGCATCCAATAAGTTGAGTTGTGTCATTGGATTAACATTTAGGTCATTTTCGTCATCCCTAGGCTTATTCCTGTCCAATTAGGGTTTTTAACCAATCTTGTGCATCCAATAGGTGTGTTTGTGTCATTGGATGATCAATTAGGTCATTTTCGTCCTCCCTAGGCTTATTCTTGTCCAATTAGGGTTTTTAACCAATCTTGTGCATCCGAGAAGTTTGTTTGTGTCATTGGATTAATATTTAGGTCATTTTCGTCCTCCCTAGGCATATTGTCCAATTAAGGTTTTTAACCAATCTTGTGCATCCAATTGGTGTGTTTGTGTCATTGGATGATCAATTAGGTCATTTTCGTCCTCCCTTGGCTTATTCTTGTCCTATTAGGGTTTTTAACCAATCTTGTGCATCCAATAAGTTGAGTTGTGTCATTGGATTAACATTTAGGTCATTTTCGTCCTCCCTAGGCTTATTCTTGTCCAATTAGGGTTTTTAACCAATCTTGTGCATCCAATAGGTGTGTTTGTGTCATTGGATGATCAATTAGGTCATTTTCGTCCTCCATAGGCTTATTCTTATCCAATTAGGGTTTTTAACCAATCTTGTGCATCCAATAAGTTGAGTTGTGTCATTGGATTAACATTTATTCATTTTCGTCCTCCCTAGGCTTATTCTTGTCCAATTAGGGTTTTTAACCAATCTTGTGCATCCAATAAGTTCATTTGTGTCATTGGATTAACATTTAGGTCATTTTCGTCCTCCCTAGGCATATTCTTGTCCAATTAGGGTTTTTAACCAATCTTGTGCATCCAATAGGTGTGTTTGTGTCATTGGATGATCAATTAGGTTATTTTCGTCCTCCCTAGGCATATTCTTGTCCAATTAGGGTTTTTAGCCAATCTTGTGCATCCAATAGGTGTGTTTGTGTCATTGGATGATCAATTAGGTCATTTTCGTCCTCCCTAGGCATATTCTTGTCCGATTAGGTTTTTTAACCAATCTTGTGCATCCAATAGGTGTGTTTGTGTCATTCGATGATCAATTAGGTCATTTTCGTCCTCCCTAGGCATATTCTAGTCCAATTAGGGTTTTTAACCAATCTTGTGCATCCAATAGGTGTGTTTGTGTCATTGGATGATCAATTAGGTAATTTTCGTCCTCCCTAGGCTTTTTCTTGTCCAATTAGGGTTTTTAACCAATCTTGTGCATCCAATAGGTGTGTTTGTGTCATTGGATGATCAATTAGGTCATTTTCGTCCTCCCTAGGCTTATTCTTGTCCAATTAGGGTTTTTAACCAATCTAGTGCATCCGATAAGTTTGTTTGTGTCATTAAATTAATATTTAGGTCATTTTCGTCCTCCCTAGGCATATTCTTGTCCAATTAGGGTTTTTAACCAATCTTGCGCATCCAATAGGTGTGTTTGTGTCATTGGATGATCAATTAGGTCATTTGCGTCCTCCCTAGGCTTATTCTTTTCCAATTAGGGTTTTTAACCAACCTTGTGCATCCGATAAGTTGAGTTGTGTCATTGGATTTTCATTTAGGTCATTTTCGTCCTCCCTAGGCTTATTCTTGTCCAATTATGGTTTTTAACCAATCTTGTGCATCCAATAGGTGTGTTTGTGTCATTGGATGATCAATTAGGTCATTTTCGTCCTCCATAGGCTTATTCTTGTCCAATTAGGGTTTTTAACCAATCTTGTGAATCCAATAAGTTGAGTTGTGTCATTGGATTAACATTTAAGTCATTTTCGTCCTCCCTAGGCTTATTCTTGTCCAATTAGGGTTTTTAACCAATCTTGTGCATCCAATAATTGTGTTTGTGTCATTAAATGATCAATTAGGTCATTTTCGTCCTCCCTAGGCTTATTCTTGTCAAATTAGGGTTTTTAACCAATCTTGTGCATCCAATAGGTGTGTTTGTGTCATTGGATGATCAATTAGGTCATTTTCGTCCTCCCTAGGCATATTCTTGTCCAATTAGAGTTTTTAACCAATCTTGTGCATCCAATAGGTGTGTTTGTGTCATTGGATGATCAATTAGGTCATTTTCGTCCTCCCTAGGTTTATTCTTGTCCAATTAGGGTTTTTAACCAATCTTGTGCATCCAATAATTGTGTTTGTGTCATTGGATGATCAATTAGGTCATTTTCGTCCTCCCTAGGCTTATTCTTGTCCAATTAGGGTTTTTAACCAATCTTGTGCATCCAATAGGTGTGTTTGTGTCATTGGATGATCAATTAGGTCATTTTCGTCCTCCCTAGGCTTATTCTTGTCCAATTAGGGTTTTTAACCAATCTTGTGCATCCAATAGGTGTGTTTGTGTCATTGGATGATCAATTAGGTCATTTTCGTCCTTTCTATGCTTATTTTTGTCCAATTAGGGTTTTTAAGCAATCTTGTGCATCCAATAAGTTCATTTGTGTCATTGGATGATCAATTAGGTCATTTTCGTCCTCCCTAGGCATATTCTTGTCCAACTAGGGTTTCTAACCAATCTTGTGCTTCCAATAGATGTGTTTGTGTCATTGGATGATCAATTAGGTCATTTTCGTCCTCCCTAGGCTTATTCTTGTCCAATTAGGGTTTTTAACCAATCTTGTGCATCCAATAGGTGTGTTTGTGTCATTGGATGATCAATTAGGTCATTTTCGTCCTCCCTAGGCTTATTCTTGTCCAATTAGGGTTTTTAACCAATCTTGTGCATCCAATAGGTGTGTTTGTGTCATTGGATGATCAATTAGGTCATTTTCGTCCTCCCAAGGCTTATTCTTGTCCAATTAGGGTTTTTAACCAATCTTGTGCATCCAATAAGTTCATTTGTGTCATTGGATTAACATTTAGGTCATTTTCGTCCTCCCTAGGCATATTCTTGTCCAATTAGGGTTTTTAACCAATCTTGTGCTTCCAATAGGTGTGTTTGTGTCATTGGATGGTTAATTAGGTCATTTTCGTCCTCCCTAGGCTTGTTCTTGTCCAATTAGGGTTTTTAACCAATCTTGTGCATCCAATAAGTTCATTTGTGTCATTGGATGATCAATTAGGTCATTTTCATCCTCCCTAGGCATATTCTTGTCCAACTAGGGTTTTTAACCAATCTTGCGCATCCAATAGGGGTGTTTGTGTCATTGGATGATCAATTAGGTCATTTTCGTCCTCCCTAGGCTTATTCTTGTCCAATTAGGGTTTTTAACCAATCTTGTGCATCCAATAACTTTGTTTGTGTCATTGAATTAATATTTAGGTGATTTTCGTCCTCCCTAGGCTTATTCTTGTCCAATTAGGGTTTTCAACAAATCTTGTGCATCCAATAAGTTCATTTGTGTGATTGGATGATCAATTAGGTCATTTTCGTCCTCCCTAGGTATATTCTTGTTCAACTAGGGTTTTTAACCAATCTTGTGCATCCAATAGGTGTGTTTGTGTCATTGGATGATCAATTAGGTCATTTTCGTCCTTTCTATGCTTATTCTTGTCCAATTAGGGTTTTTAACCAATCTTGTGTATCCAATAAGTTCATTTGTGTCGTTGGATGATCAATTAGGTCATTTTCGTCCTCCCTAGGCATATTCTTGTCCAACTAGGGTTTTTAACCAATCTTTTGCTTCGAATAGGTGTGTTTGTGTCATTGGATGATCAATTAGGTCATTTTCGTCCTCCCTAGGCTTATTCTTGTCCAATTAGGGTTTTTAACCAATCTTGTGCATCCAATAGGTGTGTTTGTGTCATTGGATGATCAATTAGGTCATTTTCGTCCTCCCTAGGCTTATTCTTGTCCAATTAGGGTTTTTAACCAATCTTGTGCATCCAATAACTTTGTTTGTGTCATTGAATTAATATTTAGGTCATTTTCGTCCTCCCTAGGCATGTTCTTGTCCAACTAGGGTTTTTAACCAATCTTGTGCATCCAATTGGTGTGTTTTTGTCATTGGATGATCAATTAGGTCATTTTCGTCCTCCCTAGGCTTATTCTTGTCCAATTAGGGTTTTTAACCAATCTTGTGCATCCAATAGGTGTGTTTGTGTCATTGGATGATCAATTAGGTCATTTTCGTCCTCCCTAGGCTTATTCTTGTCCAATTAGGGTTTTTAACCAATCTTGTGCATCCGATAAGTTTGTTTGTGTCATTGAATTAATATTTAGGTCATTTTCGTCCTCCCTAGGCGTATTCTTGTCCAATTAGGGTGTTTAACCAATCTTGTGCATCCAATAAGTTCATTTGTGTCATTCGATTAACATTTAGGTTATTTTCGTCCTCCCTAGGCATATTCTTGTCCAACTAGGGTTTTAAACCGATCTTGTGCATCCAATAGGTGTGTTTGTGTCATTGGATGATCAATTAGGTCATTTTCGTCCTCCCTAGGCTTATTTTTGTCCAATTAGGGTTTTTAACCAATCTTGTGCATCCAATAGGTGTGTTTGTGTCATTGGATGATCAATTAGGTCATTTTCGTCCTCCCTAGGCTTATTCTTGTCCAATTAGGGTTTTTAACCAATCTTGTGCATCCAATAGGTGTGTTTGTGTCATTGGATGATCAATTAGGTCATTTTCGTCCTACCTAGGCATATTTTTGTCCAATTAGGGTTTTTAACCAATCTTGTGCATCCAATAGGTGTGTTTGTGGCAATGGATGATCAATTAGGTCATTTTCGTCCTCCCTAGGCTTATTCTTGTCCAATTAGGGTTTTTAACCAATCTTGTGCATCTAATAGGTGTGTTTGTGTCATTGGATGATCAATTAGGTCATTTTCGTCCTCCCTAGGCTTATTCTTGTCCAATTAGGGTTTTTAACCAATCTTGTGCATCCAATAGGTGTGTTTGTGTCATTGGACGATCAATTAGGTCATTTTCGTCCTCCCTAGGCTTATTCTTGTCCAATTAGGGTTTTTAACCAATCTTGTGCATCCAATATGTGTGTTTGTGTCATTGGATGATCAATTAGGTCATTTTCGTCCTCCCTAGGCTTATTCTTGTCCAATTATGGTTTTTAACCAATCTTGTGCATCCAATAGGTGTGTTTGTGTCATTGGATGATCAATTAGATTATTTTCGTCCTCCCTAGGCATATTCTTGTCCAATTACGGTTTTTAACCAATCTTGTGCATCCAATAGGTGTGTTTGTGTCATTGGATGATGAATTAGGTCATTTTCGTCCTCCATAGGCTTATTCTTGTCCAATTAGGGTTTTTAACCAATCTTGTGCATCCAATAGCTGTGTTTGTGTCGTTGGATGATCAATTAGGTCATTTTCGTCCTTCCTAGGCTTATTCTTGTCCAATTAGGGTTTTTAAGCAATCTTGTACATCCAATAAGTTCATTTGTGTCATTGGATTAACATTTAGGTCATTTTCGTCCTCCCTAGGCATATTCTTGTCCAATTAGGGTTTTTAACCAATCTTGTGCATCCAATAGGTGTGTTTGTGTCATTGGATGATCAATTAGGTCATTTTCGTCCTCCCTAGGCTTATTCTTGTCCAATTAGGGTTTTTAACCAATCTTGTGCATCCAATAAGTTCATTTGTGTCATTGGATGATCAATTAGGTCATTTTCATCCCCCCTAGGCTTATTCTTGTCCAACTAGGGTTTTTAACCAAAGATGTGCATCCAATAGGTGTGTTTGTGTCATTGGATGATCAATTAGGTCATTTTCGTCCTCCCTAGGCTTATTCTTGTCCAATTAAGGTTTTTAACCAATCTTGTGCATCTAATAAGTTGAGTTGTGTCATTGGATTAACATTTAGGTCATTTTCGTTCTCCCTAGGCTTATTCTTGTCCAATTAGGGTTTTTAATCAATCTTGTGCATCCAATAAGTTCATTTGTGTCATTGGATTAACATTTAGGTCATATTCGTCCTCCCTAGGCGTATTCTTGTCCAATTAGGGTTTTTAACCAATCTTGTGCATCCAATAGGTGTGTTTGTGTCATTGGATGATCAATTAGGTCATTTTCATCCTCCCTAGGCATATTCTTGTCCAGTTAGGGTTTTTAACCAATCTTGTGCATCCAATAGGTGTGTTTGTGTCATTGGATGATCAATTAGGTCATTTTCGTCCTCCCTAGGCATATTCTTGTCCAATTAGGGGTTTTAACCAATCTTGTGCATCCAATAAGTTGAGTTGTGTCATTGGATTAACATTTAGGTCATTTTCGTTCTCCCTAGGCTTATTCTTGTCCAATTAGGGTTTTTAACCAATCTTGTGCATCCAATAACTTTTTTTGTGTCATTGAATTAATATTTAGGTCATTTTCGTCCTCCCTAGGCATATTCTTGTCCAATTAGGGTTTTTAACCAGTCTTGTGCATCCAATAGGCGTGTTTGTGTCATTGGATGATCAATTAGGTCATTTTCGTCCTCCTTATGCTTATTATTGTCCAATTATGGTTTTTAAGCAATCTTGTGGTTCCAATAAGTTCATTTGTGTCATTGGATTAACATTTAGGTCATTTTCGTCCTCCCTAGGCATATTCTTGTCCAATTAGGGTTTTTAACCAATCTTGTGCATCCAATAGGTGTGTTTGTGTCATTGGATGATCAATTAGGTCATTTTCGTCCTCCCTAGGCATATTCTTGTCCAATTAGGGTTTTTAACCAATCTTGGGCATCCAATAAGTTCATTAGTGTCATTGGATGATCAATTAGGTCATTTTCGTCCTCCCTAGGCATGTTCTTGTCCAACTAGGGTTTTTAACCAATCTTGTGCATCCAATAGGTGTGTTTGTGTCATTGGATGATCAATTAGGTAATTTTCGTCCTCCCTAGGCTTATTCCTGTCCAATTTGGGTTTTGAACCAATCTTGTGCATCCAATAAGTTCATTTGTGTCATTGGATGATCAATTAGGTCATTTTCGTCCTCCCTAGGCATATTCTTGTCCAGTTAGGGTTTTTAACCAATCTTGTGCATCCAATAGGTGTGTTTGTGTCATTGGATGATCAATTAGGTCATTTTCGTCCTCCCTAGGCTTATTCTTGTCCAATTAGGGTTTTTAACCAATCTTGTGCATCCAATAACTTTGTCTGTGTCATTGAATTGATATTTAGGTCATTTTCCTCCTCCCTAGGCATATTCTTGTCCAATTAGGGTTTTTAACCAATCTTGTGCATCCAATAGGTGTTTTTGTGTCATTGGATGATCAATTAGGTCATTTTCGTCCTCCGAAGGCTTATTCTTGTCCAATTAGGGTTTTTAACCAATCTTGTGCATCCAATAAGTTCATTTGTGTCATTGGATTAACATTTAGGTCATTTTCGTCCTCCCTAGGCATATTCTTGTCCAATTAGGGTTTTTAACCAATCTTGTGCATCCAATAGGTGTGTTTGTGTCATTGGATGATGAATTAGGTCATTTTCGTCCTCCCTAGGCTTATTCTTGTCCAATTAGGATTTTTAACCAATCTTGTGCATCCAATAAGTTCATTTGTGTCATTGGATGATCAATTAGGTCATTTTCGTCCTCCCTAGGCATATTCTTGTCAACCTAGGGTTTTTAACCAAACTTTTGCCTCCAATAGGTGTGTTTGTGTCTTTGGATGATCAATTAGGTCATTTTCGTCCTCCCTAGGCTTATTCTTGTCCAATTAGGGTTTTTAACCAATCTTGTGCATCCAATAGGTGTGTTTGTGTCATTGGATGATCAATTAGGTCATTTTCGTCCTCCCTAAGCTTATTCTTGTCCAATTAGGGTTTTCAACCAATCTTGTGCATCCAATAGGTGAGTTTGTGTCATTGGATTAACATTTAGGTCATTTTCGTCCTCCCTAGGCTTATTCTTGACCAATTAGGGTTTTTAACCAATCTTGTGCATCCAATAAGTTGGTTTGTGTCATTGAATTAATATTTAGGTCATTTTCGTCCTCCCTAGGCATATTCTTGCCCAATTAGGGTTTTTAACCAATCTTGTGCATCCAATAGGTGTGTTTGTGTCATTGGATGATCAATTAGGTCATTTTCGTCCTCCCTAGGCTTATTGTTGTCCAATTAGGGTTTTTAACCAATCTTGTGCATCCAATAACTTTTTTTGCGTCATTGAATTAATATTTAGGTCATTTTCCTCCTCCCTAGGCATATTCTTGTCCAATTAGGGTTTTTAACAAATCTTGTGCATCCAATAGGTGTGTTTGTGTCATTGGATGATCAAGTAGGTCATTTTCGTCCTCCCTAGGCTTATTCTTGTCCAATTAGAGTTTTTAACCAATCTTGTGCATCCAATAAGTTCATTTTTGTCATTGGATTAACATTTTGGTCATTTTCGTCCTCCCTAGGAATATTCTTGTCCAATTAGGGTTTTTAACCAATCTTGTGCTTCCAATAGGTGTGTTTGTGTCATTGGATGATCAATTAGGTCATTTTCGTCCTCCCTAGGCTTATTCTTGTCCAATTATGGTTTTTAACCATTCTTGTGCATCCAATAAGTTGGTTTATGTCATTGAATTAATATTTAGGTCATTTTCGTCCTCCCTAGGCATATTGTTGTCCAATTAGGGTTTTTAACCAATCTTGTGCATCCAATAACTTTTTTTGCGTCATTGAATTAATATTTAGGTCATTTTCGTCCTCCCTAGGCATATTCTTGTCCAACTAGGGTTTTTAACCAATCTTTTGCATCCAATAGGTGTGTTTGTGTCATTGGATGATCAATTAGGCCATTTTCGTCCTCCCTAGGCTTAAACTTGTGCATCCAATAAGTTCATTTGTGTGTTTGGATTAACATTTAGGTCATTTTCGTCCTCCCTAGGCATATTCTTGTCCAATTAGGGTTTTTAAGCAATCTTGTGCTTCCAATAGGTGTGTTTGTGTCATTGGATGATCAATTAGGTTATTTTCGTCCTCCCTAGGCATATTCTTGTCCAATTAGGGTTTTTAACTAATCTTGTGCATCCAATAAGTTCATTTGTGTCATTGGATGATCAATTAGGTCATTTTCGTCCTCCTTAGGCATATTCTTGTCCAATTAGGGTTTTTAACCAATCTTGTGCATCCAATAGGTGTGTTTGTGTCATTGGATGATCAATTAGGTCATTTTCGTCCTCCCTAGGCTTTTTCTTGTCCAATTAGGGTTTTTAACCGATCTTGTGCATCCAATAGGTGTGTTTGTGTCATTGGATGATCAATTAGGTCATTTTCGTCCTCCCTAGGCTTTTTCTTGTCCAATTAGGGTTTTTAACCGATCTTGTGCATCCAATAGGTGTGTTTGTGTCATTGGATGATCAATTAGGTCATTTTCGTCCTCCCTAGGCATATTCTTGTCCAATTAGGGTTTTTAACCAATCTTGTGCATCCAATAGGTGTGTTTGTGTCATTGGATGATCAATTAGGTCATTTTCGTCCTCCCTAGGCTTATTCTTGTCCAATTAGGGTTTTTAATCAATCTTGTGCATCCAATAGGTTTGTTTGTGTCATTGGATGATAAATAATGTCATTTTCGTCCTCCCTAGGCATATTCTTGTCAAATTAGGGTTTTTAACCAATCTTGTTCATCCAATAAGTTCATTTGTGTCATTGGATTAACATTTAGGTCATTTTCGTCCTCCCTAGGCATATTCTTGTCCAATTAGGGTTTTTAACTAATCTTGTGCATCCAATAGGTGTGTTTGTGTCATTGGATGATCAATTAGGTTATTTTCGTCCTCCCTAGGAATATTCTTGTCCAATTAGGGTTTTTAACCAATCTTGTGCATCCAATAGGTGTGTTTGTGTCATTGGAAGATCAATTAGGTCATTTTCGTCCTCCCTAGGCTTATTCTTGTCCAATTAGGGTTTTTAACCAATCTTGTGCATCTAATAGGTGTGTTTGTGTCATTGGATGATCAATTAGGTCATTTTCGTCCTCCCTAGGCTTATTCTTGTCCATTTAGGGTTTTTAACCAATCTTGTGCATCCGACAAGTTTGTTTGTGTCATTCAATTAATATTTAGGTCATTTTCAACCTCCCTAGGCATATTCTTGTCCAATTAGGGTTTTTAACCGATCTTGTGCATCCAATAGGTGTGTTTGTGTCATTGGATGATCAATTAGGTCATTTTCGTCCTCCCTAGGCATATTCTTGTCCAATTAGGGTTTTTAACCAATCTTGTGCATCCAATAGGTGTGTTTGTGTCATTGGATGATCAATTAGGTCATTTTCGTCCTCCCTAGGCTTATTCTTGTCCAATTAGGGTTTTTAACCAATCTTGTGCATCTAATAGGTGTGTTTGTGTCATTGGATGATCAATTAGGTCATTTTCGTCCTCCCTAGGCTTATTCTTGTCCAATTAGGGTTTTTAACCAATCTTGTGCATCCGATAAGTTTGTTTGTGTCATTGAATTAATATTTAGGTCATTTTCGTCCTTCCTATGCATATTCTTGTCCAATTAGGGTTTTTAACCAATCTTGTGCATCCAATAGGTGTGTTTGTGTCATTGGATGATCAATTAGGTCATTTTCGTCCTCCCTAGGCTTATTCTTGTCCAATTAGGGTTTTTAACCAATCTTGTGCATCCAATAGGTGTGTTTGTGTTATTGGATGATCAATAAGGTCATTTTCGTCCTCCCTAGGCATATTCTTGTCCAATTAGGGTTTTTAACCAATCTTGTGCATCCAATAGGTGTGTTTGTGTCATTGGATGATCAATTAGGTCATTTTCGTCCTCCCTAGGCTTATTCTTGTCCAATTAGGGTTTTTAACCAATCTTGTGCATCCAATAGGTGTGTTTGTGTCATTGGATGATCAATTAGGTCATTTTCGTCCTCCATAGACATATTCTTGTCCAATTAGGGTTTTTAACCAATCTTGTGCATCCAATAAGTTCATTTGTGTCATTGGATTAACATTTAGGTCATTTTCGTCCTCCCTAGGCATATTCTTGTCCAATTAGGGTTTTTAACCAATCTTGTGCATCCAATAGGTGTGTTTGTGTCATTGGATAATCAATTTAGGTCATTTTCGTCCTCCAAAGGCTTATTCTTGTCCAATTAGGGTTTTTAACCAATCTTGTGCATCCAATAAGTTCATTTGTGTCATTGGATTAACATTTAGGTCATTTTCGTCCTCCCTAGGCATATTCTTGTCCAATTAGGGTTTTTAACCAATCTTGTGCATCCAATAGGTGTGTTTGTGTCATTGGATGATAAATTTAGGTCATTTTCGTCCTCCCTAGGCATATTCTTGTCCAATTAGGGTTTTTAACCAATCTTGTGCATCCAATAGGTGTGTTTGTGTCATTGGATGATCAATTAGGTCATTTTCGTCCTCCCTAGGCATATTCTTGTCCAATTAGGGTTTTTATACAATCTTGTGCATCCAATAGGTGTGTTTGTGGCAATGGATGATCAATTAGGTAATTTTCGTCCTCCCTAGGCTTATTCTTGTCCAATTAGGGTTTTTAACCAATCTTGTGCATCCAATAAGTTTGTTTGTGTCATTGAATTAATATTTAGGTCATTTTCGTCCTCCCTAGGCATATTCTTGTCCAATTAGGGTTTTTAACCAATCTTGTGCATCCAATAGGTGTGTTTGTGTCATTGGATGATCAATTAGGTCATTTTCGTCCTCCCTAGGCATATTCTTGTCCAATTAGAGTTTTTAACCAATCTTGTGCATCCAATAGGTGTGTTTGTGTCATTGGATGATCAATTAGGTCATTTTCGTCCTCCCTAGGCTTATTCTTGTCCAATTAGAGTTTTTAACCAATCTTGTGGATCCAATAGGTGTGTTGTGTCATTGGATGATCTATTAGGTCATTTTGGTCCTCCCTAGGCTTATTTTTGCCCAATTAGGGTTTTTAACCAATCTTGTGTATCCAATAAGTTGAGTTGTGTCATTGGATTAACATTTAGGTCATTTTCGTCCTCCCTAGGCTTATTCTTGTCCAATTAGGGTTTTTAACCAATCTTGTGCATCCAATAAGTTCATTTGTGTCATTGGATTAACATTTAGGTCATTTTCGTCCTCCCTAGGCATATTCTTGTCCAATTAGGGTTTTTAACCAATCTTGTGCATCCAATAGGTGTGTTTGCGTCATTGGATGATCAATTTGGTTATTTTCGTCCTCCCTAGGCTTATTCTTGTCCAATTAGGGTTTTTAACCAATCTTGTGCATCCAATAGGTGTGTTTGTGTCATTGGATGACCAATTAGGTCATTTTCGTCCTCCCTAGGCATATTCTTGTCCAATTAGGGTTTTTAACCAATCTTGTGCATCCATTAGGTGTGTTTGTGGCAATGGATGATCAATTAGGTCATTTTCGTCCACCCTAGGCTTATTCTAGTCAAATTAGGGTTTTAAACCAATCTTGTGCATCCAATAGGTGTGTTTGTTTCATTGGATGATCAATTAGGTCATTTTCGTCCTCCCTAGGCTTATTCTTGTCCAATTAGGGTTTTTAACCAATCTTGTGCATCCAATAGGTGTGTTTCTGTCATTGGATGATCAATTAGGTCATTTTTGCCTCCCTAGGCTTATTCTTGTCCAATTAGGGTTTTTAACCAATCTTGTGCATCCAATAACTTTGTTTGTGTCATTGAATTAATATTTAGGTCATTTTCGTCCTCCCTAGGCATATTCTTGTCCAATTAGGGTTTTTAACCAATCTTGTGATTCCAATAGGTGTGTTTGTGTCATTGGATGATCAATTAGGTCATTTTCGTCCTCCCAAGGCTTATTCTTGTCCAATTAGGGTTTTTAACCAATCTTGTGCATCCAATAAGTTCATTTGTGTCATTGGATTAACATTTAGGTCATTTTCGTCCTCCCTAGGCATATTCTTGTCCAATTAGGGTTTTTAACCAATCTTGTGCATCCAATAGGTGTGTTTGTGTCATTGGATGATCAATTAGGTCATTTTCGTCCTCCCTATGCTTATTCTTGTCCAATTAGGGTTTTTAGCCAATCTTGTGCATCCAATAAGTTCATTTGTGTCATTGGATGATCAATTAGGTCATTTTCGTCCTCCCTAGGCATATTCTTGTCCAACTAGGGTTTTTAACCAACCTTGTGCATCCAATAGGTGTGTTTGTATCATTGGATGATCAATTAGGTCATTTTCGTCCTCCTTAAGCTTATTCTTGTCCAATTAGGGTTTTTAACCAATCTTGTGCATCCAATAAGTTCATTTGTGTCATTGGATTAACATTTAGGTCATTTTCGTCCTCCCTAGGCATATTCTTGTCCAATTAGGGTTTTTAACCAATCTTGTGCATCCAATAGGTGTGTTTGTGTCATTGGATGATCAATTAGGTCATTTTCGTCCTTCCTAGGCATATTCTTGTCCAATTAGGGTTTTTAACCAATCTAGTGCATCCAATAGGTGTGTTTGTGTCATCGGATGATCAATTAGGTCATTGTCGTCCTCCCTATGCTTATTCTTGTCCAATTAGGGTTTTTAACAAATCTTGTGCATCCAATAAGTTGAGTTGTGTCATTGGATTAACATTTAGGTCATTTTCGTCCTCGCTAGGCTTATTCTTGTCCAATTAGGGTTTTTAACCAATCTTGTGCATCCAATAAGTTCATTTGTGTCATTGGATTAACATTTAGGTCATTTTCGTCCTCCCTAGGCATATTCTTGTCCAATTAGGGTTTTTAACCAATCTTGTGCATCCAATAGGTGAGTTTGCGTCATTGGATGATCAATTATGTCATTTTCGTCCTCCCTAGGCTTATTCTTGTCCAATTAGGGTTTTTAACCAATCTTGTGCATCCAATAAGTTCATTTGTGTCATTGGATTAACATTTAGGTCATTTTCGTCCTCCCTAGGCATATTCTTGTCCAATTAGGGTTTTTAACCAATCTTGTGCATCCAATAAGTTCATTTGTGTCATTGGATGAACATTAAGGTCATTTTCGTCCTCCCTAGGCTTATTCTTGTCCAATTAGGGTTTTTAACCAATCTTGTGCATCCAATAAGTTCATTTGTGTCATTGGATTAACATTTAGGTCATTTTCGTCCTCCCTAGGCATATTCTTGTCCAATTAGGGTTTTTAACCAGTCTTTTGCATCCAATAGGTGTGTTTGTGTCATTGGATGATCAATTAGGTCATTTTCGTCCTCCCTAGGCTTATTCTTGTCCAATTACGGTTTTTAACCAATCTTGTGCATCCAATAACTTTGTTTGTGTCATTGAATTAATATTTAGGTCATTTTCCTCCTCCCTAGGCATATTCTTGTCCAATTAGGGTTTTTAACCAATCTTGTGCATCCAATAAGTGTGTTTGTGTCATTGGATGATTAATTAGGTCATTTTTGTCCTCCCTAGGCTTATTCTTGTCCAATTAGGGTTTTTAACCAATCTTGTGCATCCAATAAGTTCATTTGTGTCATTGGATTAACATTTAGGTCATTTTCGTCCTCCCTAGGCATATTCTTGTCCAATTAGGGTTTTTAACCAATCTTGTGCATCAATAGGTGTGTTTGTGTCATTGGATGATCAATTAGGTCATTTTCGTCCTCCCTAGGCTTATTCTTGTCCAATTAGGATTTTTAACCAATCTTGTGCATCCAATAAGTTCATTTGTGTCATTGGATGATCAATTAGGTCATTTTCGTCCTCCCTAGGCATATTCTTGTCCAACTAGGGTTTTTAACCAATCTTGTGCATCCAATAGGTGTGTTTGTGTCATTGGATGATCAATTAGGTCATTTTCGTCCTCCCTAGGCTTATTCTTGTCCAATTAGGGTTTTTAACCAATCTTGTGCATCCAATAGGTGTGTTTGTGTCATTGGATGATCAATTAGGTCATTTTCGTCCTCCCAAGGCTTATTCTTGTCCAATTAGAGTTTTTAACCAATCTTGTGCATCCAATAGGTGTGTTTGTGTCATTGGATGATCAATTAGGTCATTTTCGTCCTCCCTAGGCTTATTCTTGTCCAATTAGGGTTTTTAACCAATCTTGTGCATCCAATAGGTGTGTTTGTGTCATTGGATGATCAATTAGGTCATTTTCGTCCTCCCTAGGCTTATTCTAGTCCAATTCGGTTTTTAACCAATCTTGTGCATCCAATAGGTGTCTTTGTGTCATTGGATGATCAATTAGGTCATTTTCGTCCACCCTAGGCTTATTCTTGTCCAATTAGGGTTTTTAACCAATCTTGTGCATCCAATAAGTTTGTATATGTCATTGAATTAATATTTAGGTCATTTTCGTCCTCCCTAGGCATATTCTTGTCCAATTAGGGTTTTTAACCAATCTTTTGCATCCAATAGGTGTGTTTGTGTCATTGGATGATCAATTAGGTCATTTTCGTCCTCCCTAGGCTTATTCTTGTACAATTAGGGTTTTTAACCAATCTTGTGCATCCAATATGTGTGTTTGTGTCATTGGATGATCAATTAGGTCATTTTCGCCCTCCCTAGGCTTATTCTTGTCCAATTAGGTTTTTAACCAATCTTGTGCATCCAATAGGTGTGTTTGTGTCATTGGATGATCAATTAGGTCATTTTCGTCCTCCCTAGGCTTATTCTTGTCCAATTAGGGTTTTTAACCAATCTTGTGCATCCAATAGGTGTGTTTGTGTCATTGGATGATCTATTAGGTCATTTTCGTCCTTCCTAGGCTTATTCTTGTCCAATTAGGGTTTTTAAGCAATCTTGGGCATCCAATAAGTTCATTTGTGTCATTGGATTAACATTTAGGTCATTTTCGTCCTCCCTAGGCATATTCTTGTCCAATTAGGGTTTTTAACCAATCTTGTGCATCCAATACGTGTGTTTGTGTCATTGGATGATCAATTAGGTCATTTTCGTCCTCCCTAGGCTTATTCTTGCCCAATTAGGGTTTTTAACCAATCTTGTGCATCCAATAAGTTGAGTTGTGTCATTGGATTAGCATTTAGGTCATTTTCGTCCTCTCTAGGCTTATTCTTGTCCAATTAGGGTTTTTAACCAATCTTGTGCATCCAATAAGTTCATTTGTGTCATTGGATTAACATTTAGGTCATTTTCGTCCTCCCTAGGCATATTCTTGTCCAATTAGGGTTTTTAACCAATCTTGTGCATCCAATAAGTTCATTTGTGTCCTTGAATTAACATTTAGGTCATTTTCGTCCTCCCTAGGCATATTCTTGTCCAATTAGGTTTTTTTAACCAATCTTGTGCTTCCAATAGGTGTGTTTGTGTCATTGGATGATCAATTAGGTCATTTTCGTCCTCCCTAGGCTTATTCTTGTCCAATTAGGGATTTTAGCCAATCTTGTGCATCCAATAACTTTGTTTGTGTCAATGAATTAATATTTAGGTCATTTTCGTCCTCCCTAGGCATATTCTTGTCCAATTAGGGTTTTTGACCAATCTTGTGCATCCAATAGGTGTGTTTGTGTCATTGGATGATCAATTAGGTCATTTTCGTCCTCCCTAGGCTTATTCTTGTCCAATTAGGGTTTTTAACCAATCTTGTGCATCCAATAAGTTCATTTGTGTCATTGGATGATCAATTATGTCATTTTCGTCCTCCCTAGGCATATTCTTGTCCAACTAGGGTTTTTAACCAATCTTGTGCTTCCAACAGGTATGTTTGTGTCATTGGATGATCAATTAGGTCATTTTCGTCCTTCCTAGGCTTATTCTTGTCCAATTAGGGTTTTTAACCAATCTTGTGCATCCAATAAGTTCATTTGTGTCATTGGATTAACATTTAGGTCATTTTCGTCCTCCCTAGGCATATTCTTGTCCAATTAGGGTTTTTAACCAATCTTGTGCATCCAATAGGTGTGTTTGTGTCATTGGATGATCAATTAGGTCATTTTCGTCCTCCCTAGGCTTATTCTTGTCCAATTAGGGTTTTTAACCAATCTTGTGCATCCAATAGGTGTGTTTGTGTCATTTGATGATCAATTAGGTCATTTTCGTCCTCCCTAGGCATATTCTTGTCCAACTAGGGTTTTAAACCAATCTTGTGCATCCAATAGGTGTGTTTGTGTCATTGGATGATCAATTAGGTCATTTTCGTCCTCCCTAGGCTTATTCTTGTCCAATTAGGGTTTTTAACCAATCTTGTGCATCCAATAAAGTTGATTGTGTCATTGAATTAATATTTAGGTCATTTTCGTCCTCCCTAGGCATATTCTTGTCCAATTTGGGTTTTTAACCAATCTTGTGCATCCAATAGGTGTGTTTGTGTCATTGGATGATCAATTAGGTCAATTTCGTCCTCCCTAGGCATATTCTTGTCCAACTAGGGTTTTTAACCAATCTTGTGCATCCAATAAGTTCATTTGTGTCATTGGATGATCAATTAGGTCATTTTCGTCCTCCCTAGGCATATTCATGTCCAACTTGGGTTTTTAACCAATCTTGTGCATCCAATAGGTGTGTTTGTGTCATTGGATGATCAATTAGGTCATTTTCGTCCTCCCTAGGCTTATTCTTGTCCAATTAGGGTTTTTAACCAATCTTGTGCATCCAATAGGTGTGTTTGTGTCATTGGATGATCAATTAGGTCATTTTCGTCCTCCCTAGGCTTATTCTTGTCCAATTAGGGTTTTTAACCAATCTTGTGCATCCAATAAGTTTGTTTGTGTCATTGAATTAATATTTAGGTCATTTTCCTCCTCGCTAGGCATATTCTTGTCCAATTAGGGTTTTTAACCAATCTTGTGCATCCAATATGTGTGTTTGTGTCTTTGGATGATCAATTAGGTCATTTTCGTCCTCCCTAGGCTTATTCTTGTCCAATTAGGGTTTTTAACCAATCTTGTGCATCCAATAGGTGAGTTTGTGTCATTGGATTAACATTTAGGTCATTTTCGTCCTCCCTAGGCTTATTCTTGACCAATTAGGGTTTTTAACCAATCTTGTGCATCCAATAAGTTGGTTTGTGTCATTGAATTAATATTTAGGTCATTTTCGTCCTCCCTAGGCATATTCTTGCCCAATTAGGATTTTTAACCAATCTTGTGCATCCAATAGGTGTGTTTGTGTCATTGGATGATCAATTAGGTCATTTTCGTCCTCCCTAGGCTTATTGTTGTCCAATTAGGGTTTTTAACCAATCTTGTGCATCCAATAACTTTTTTTGCGTCATTGAATTAATATTTAGGTCATTTTCCTCCTCCCTAGGCATATTCTTGTCCAATTAGGGTTTTTAACAAATCTTGTGCATCCAATAGGTGTGTTTGTGTCATTGGATGATCAAGTAGGTCATTTTCGTCCTCCCTAGGCTTATTCTTGTCCAATTAGGGTTTTTAACCAATCTTGTGCATCCAATAAGTTGATTTTTGTCATTGGATTAACATTTAGGTCATTTTCGTCCTCCCTAGGAATATTCTTGTCCAATTAGGGTTTTTAACCAATCTTGTGCTTCCAATAGGTGTGTTTGTGTCATTGGATGATCAATTAGGTCATTTTCGTCCTCCCTATGCTTATTCTTGTCCAATTAGGGTTTTTAACCATTCTTGTGCATCCAATAAGGTGGTTTATGTCATTGAATTAATATTTAGGTCATTTTCGTCCTCCCTAGGCATATTGTTGTCCAATTAGGGTTTTTAACCAATCTTGTGCATCCAATAACTTTTTTTGCGTCATTGAATTAATATTTAGGTCATTTTCGTCCTCCCTAGGCATATTCTTGTCCAACTAGGGTTTTTAACCAATCTTGTGCATCCAATAGGTGTGTTTGTGTCATTAGATGATCAATTAGGTCATTTTCGTCCTCCCTAGGCTTATTCCTGTCCAATTAGGGTTCTTAACCAATCTTGTGCATCCAATAACTTTGTTTGCAACATTGAATTAATATTTAGGTCATTTTCCTCCTCCCTAGGCATATTCTTGTGCAATTTGGGTTTTTAACCAATCTTGTGCATCCAATAGGTGTGTTTGTGTCATTGGATGATCAATTAGGTCATTTTCGTCCTCCCTAGGCTTATTCTTGTCCAATTAGGGTTTTTAACCAATCTTGTGCATCCAATAAGTTCATTTGTGTCATTGGATTAACATTTAGGTCATTTTCGTCCTCCCTAGGCATATTCTTGTCCAGTTAGGGTTTTTAACCAATCTTGTGCATCCAATAGGTGTGTTTGTGTCATTGGATGATCAATTAGGTCATTTTCGTCCTCCCTAGGCTTATTCTTGTCCAATTAGGGTTTTTAACCAATCTTGTGAATCCAATAACTTTGTCTGTGTCATTGAATTAATATTTAGGTCATTTTCCTCCTCCCTATGCATATTCTTGTCCAATTTGGGTTTTTAACCAATCTTGTGCATCCAATAGGTGTTTTTGTGTCATTGGATGATCAATTAGGTCATTTTCGTCCTCCCAAGGCTTATTCTTGTCCAATTAGGGTTTTTAACCAATCTTGTGCATCCAATAAGTTCATTTGTGTCATTGGATTAACATTTAGGTCATTTTCGTCCTCCCTAGGCATATTCTTGTCCAGTTAGGGTTTTTAACCAATCTTGTGCATCCAATAGGTGTGTTTGTGTCATTGGATGATCAATTAGGTCATTTTCGTCCTCCCTAGGCTTATTCTTGTCCAATTAGGGTTTTTAACCAATCTTGTGAATCCAATAAGTTCATTTGTGTCATAGGATTAACATTTAGGTCATTTTCGTCCTCCCTAGGCATATTCTTGTCCAATTAGGGTTTTTAATCAATCTTGTGCATCCAATAGGTGTGTTTGTGTCATTGGATGATCAATTAGGTTATTTTCGTCCTCCCTAGGCTTATTTTTGTCCAATTAGGGTTTGTAACTAATCTTGTGCATCCAATAAGTTCATTTGTGTCATTGGATGATCAATTAGGTCATTTTCGTCCTCCCTAGGCATATTCTTGTCCAATTAGGGTTTTTAACCAATCTTGTGCATCCAATAGGTGTGTTTGTGTCATTGGATGATCAATTAGGTCATTTTCGTCCTCCCTAGGCTTATTCTTGTCCAATTAGGGTTTTTAACCAATCTTGTGCATCCAATAAGTTCATTTGTGTCATTGGATTAACATTTAGGTCATTTTCGTCCTCCCTAGGCATATTATTGTCAAATTAGGGTTTTTAACCAATCTTGTGCATCCAATAGGTGTCTTTGTGTCATTGGGTGATCAATTAGGGTATTTTCGTCCTCCCTAGGCATATTCTTGTCCAATTAGGGTTTTTAACCAATCTTGTGCATCCAATAGGTGTGTTTGTGTCATTGGATGATCAATTAGGCCATTTTCGTCCTCCCTAGGTTTATTTTTGTCCAATTAGGGTTTTTAACCAATCTTGTGCATCCAATAGGTGTGTTTGTGTCATTGGATGATCAATTAGGTCATTTTCGTCCTCCCTAGGCTTATTCTTGTCCAATTAGGGTTTTTAACCAATCTTGTGCATCCAATAAGTTCATTTGTGTCATTGGATTAACATTTAGGTCATTTTCGTCCTCCCTAGGCATATTCTTGTCCAATTAGGGTTTTTAACCAATCTTGTGCTTCCAATAGGTGTGTTTGTGACATTGGATGATCAATTAAGTCATTTTCGTCCTCCCTAGGCTTATTCTTGTCCAATTAGGGTTTTTAACCAATCTTTTGCATCCAATAAGTTTGTTTATGTCATTGAATTAATATTTAGGTCATTTTCGTCCTCCCTAGGCATATTCTTGTCCAATTAGGGTTTTTAACCAATATTGTGCATCCAATAGGTGTGTTTGTGTCATTGAATGATCAATTAGGTCATTTTCGTCCTCCCTAGGCTTATTCTTGTCCAATTAGGGTTTTTAACCAATCTTGTGCATCCAATAAGTTCATTTGTGTCATTGGATTAACATTTAGGTCATTTTCGTCCTCCCTAGGCATATTCTTGTCCAATTAGGGTTTTTAACCAATCTTGTGCTTCCAATAGGTGTGTTTGTGTCATTGGATAATCAATTAGGTCATTTTCTTCCTCCCTAGGCTTATTCTTGTCCAATTAGGGTTTTTAACCAATCTTGTGCATCCAATAAGTTTGTTTGTGTCATTGAATTAATATTTAGGTCATTTTCGTCCTCCCTAGGCATATTCTTGTCCAATTAGGGTTTTTAACCAATCTTGTGCATCCAATAGGTGTGTTTGTGTCATTGGATGATCAATTAGGTCATTTTCGTCCTCCCTAGGCTTATTCTTGTCCAATTAGGGTTTTTAACCAATCTTGTGCATCCAATAAGTTCATTTGTGTCATTGGATTAACATTTAGGTCATTTTCGTCCTCCCTAGGCATATTCTTGTCCAATTAGAGTTTTAGACCAATCTTGTCCATCCAATAGGTGTGTTTGTGTCATTGGATGATCAATTAGGTCATTTTCGTCCTCCCTAGGCTTATTCTTGTCCAATTAGGGTTTTTAACCAATCTTGTGCATCCGAGAAGTTTGTTTGTGTCATTAAATTAATATTTAGGTCATTTTCGTCCTCCCTAGGCATATTCTTGTCCAATTAGGGTTTTTAACCAATCTTGTGCATCCAATAGGTGTGTTTGTGTCATTGGATGATCAATTAGGTCATTTACGTCCTCCATAGGCTTATTCTTGTCCAATTAGGGTTTTTAACCAATCTTGTGCATCCAATAACTTTGTTTGTGTCATTGAATTAATATTTAGGTCATTTTCGTCCTCCCTAGGCATATTCTTGTCCAATTAGGGTTTTTAACCAATCTTGTGCATCCAATAGGTGTGTTTGTGTCATTGGATGATCAATTAGGTCATTTTCGTCCTCCCTACGCTTATTGTTGTCCAATTAGGGTTTTTAACCAATCATGAGCATCCAATAGGTGTGTTTGGGTCATTGGATGATCAATTAGGTCATTTTCGTCCTCCCTAGGCATATTCTTGTCCAATTAGGGTTTTTAACCAATCTTGTGCATCCAATAGGTGTGTTTGTGTCATTGGATGATCAATTAGGTCATTTTCGTCCTCCCTAGGCATATTCTTGTCCAATTAGGGTTTTTAACCAATCTTGTGCATCCAATAGGTGTGTTTGTGTCATTGGATGATCAATTAGGTCATTTTCGTCCTCCCTAGGCTTATTCTTGTCCAATTTGGGTTTTTAACCAATCTTGTGCATCGAATAAGTTGAGTTGTGTCATTGGATTAACATTTAGGTCATTTTCGTTCTCCCTAGGCTTATTCTTGTCCAATTAGGGTTTTTAACCAATCTTGTGCATCCAATAAGTTCATTTGTGTTATTGGATTAACATTTAGGTCATATTCGTCCTCCCTAGGCATATTCTTGTCCAATTAGGGTTTTTAACCAATCTTGTGCATCCAATAGGTGTGTATATGTCATTGGATGATCAATTAGGTCATTTTCGTCCTCCCTAGGCATATTCTTGTCCAATTAGGGTTTTTAACCAATCTTGTGCATCCAATAGGTGTGTTTGTGTCATTGGATGATCAATTAGGTCATTTTCGTCCTCCCTATGCTTATTCTTGTCCAATTAGGGTTTTTAACCAATCTTGTGCATCCAATAGGGGTGTTTGTGTCATTGGATGATCAATTAGGTCATTTTCGTCCTCCCTAGGCTTATTCTTGTCCAATTAGGGTTTTTAACCAATCTTGTGCATCTAATAGGTGTGTTTGTGTCATTGGATGATCAATTAGGTCATATTCGTCGTCCCTAGGCTTATTCTTGTCCCATTAAGGTTTTTAACCAATCTTGTGCATCCGATAAGTTTGTTTGTGTCATTGAATTAATATTTAGGTCATTTTCGTCCTCCCTAGGCTTATTCTTGTCCAATTAGGGTTTTAACCAATCTTGTACATCCAATAGGTGTGTTTGTGTCATTGGATGATCAATTAGGTCATTTACGTCCTCCATAGGCTTATTCTTGTCCAATTAGGGTTTTTAACCAATCTTGTGCATCCAATAAGTTGAGTTCTGTCATTGGATTAACATTTAGGTCATTTTCGTCCTCCCTAGGCTTATTCTTGTCCAATTAGGGTTTTTAACCAATCTTGTGCATCCAATAAGTTCATTTGTGTCATTGGATTAACATTTAGGTCATTTTCGTCCTCCCTAGGCATATTCTTGTCCAATTAGGGTTTTTAACCAATCTTGTGCATCCAATAGGTGTGTTTGTGTCATTGAAAGATCAATTAGGTCATTTTCGTCCTCCCTAGGCTTATTCTTGTCTAATTAGGGTTTTTAACCAATCTTGTGCATCCAATAAGTTCATTTGTGTCATTGGATGATGAATTAGGTCATTTTCGTCCTCCCTAGGCATATTCTTGTCCAACTAGGGTTTTTATCCAATCTTGTGCATCCAATAAGTTCATTTGTGTCATTGGATTAACATTTAGGTCATTTTCATCCTCCCTAGGCATATTCTTGTCCAATTAGGGTTTTTAACCAAACATGTGCATCCAATAGGTGTGTTTGTGTCATTGGATGATCAATTAGGTCATTTTCGTCCTCCCTATACTTATTCTTGTCCAATTAGGGTTTTTAACCAATCTTGTGCATCCAATAAGTTCATTTGTGTCATTGGATGATCAATTAGGTCATTTTCGTCCTTCCTAGGCATATTCTTGTCCAACTAGGGTTTTTAACCAACCTTGTGCATCCAATAGGTGTGTTTGTGTCATTGGATGATCAATTAGGTCATTTTCGTCCTCCTTAGGCTTATTCTTGTCCAATTAGGGTTTTTAACCAATCTTGTGCATCCAATAAGTTCATTTGTGTCATTGGATTAACATTTAGGTCATTTTCGTCCTCCCTAGGCATATTCTTGTCCAATTAGGGTTTTTAACCAATCTTGTGCATCCAATAGGTGTGTTTGTGTTATTGGTTGATCAATTAGGTCATTTTCGTCCTCCCTAGGCTTATTCTTGTCCAATTAGGGTTTTTAACCAATCTTGTGCATCCAATAAGTTCATTTGTGTCATTGGATGATCAATTAGGTCATTTTCGTCCTCCCTATGTATATTCTTGTCCAACTAGGGTTTTTAACCAATCTTGTGCATCCAATAGATTTGTTTGTGTCTTTGGATGATCAATTAGGTCATTTTCGTCCTCCCTAGGCTTATTCTTGTCCAATTAGGGTTTTGAACGAATCTAGTGCATCCAATAGGTGTGTTTGTGTCATTGGATGATCAATTAGGTCATTTTCGTCCTCCCTAGGCTTATTCTTGTCCAATTAGGGTTTTTAACCAATCTTGTGCATCCAATAAGTTCATTTGTGTCATTGGATTAACATTTAGGTCATTTTCGTCCTCCCTAGGCATATTCTTGTCCAATTAGGGTTTTTAACCAATCTTGTGCATCCAATTGGTGTGTTTGTGTCATTGGTTGATCAATTAGGTCATTTTCGTCCTCCCTAGGCTTATTCTTGTCCAATTAGGGTTTTTAACCAATCTTGTGCATCCAATAGGTGTGTTTGTGTCATTGGATGATCAATTAGGTCATTTTCGTCCTCCCTAGGCTTATTTTTGTCCAATTAGGGTTTTTAACCAATATTATGCATCCAATAAGTTTGTTTATGTCATTGAATTAATATTTAGATCATTTTCGTCCTCCCTAGGCATATTCTTGTCCATTTAGGGTTTTTAACCAATCTTGTGCATCCAATAGGTGTGTTTGTGTCATTGGATGATCAATTAGGTCATTTTCATCCTCCCAAGGCTTATTCTTGTCCAATTAGAGTTTTTAACCAATCTTGTGCATCCAATAACTTTGTTTGTGTCATTGAATTAATATTTAGGTCATTTTCGTCCTCCCTAGGCATCATCTTGTCCAATTAGGGTTTTTAACCACTCTTTTGCATCCAATAGGTGTGTTTGTGTCATTGGATGATTAATTAGGTCATTTTCGTCCTCCCTAGGCTTATTCTTGTCCAATTAGGGTTTTTAACCAATCTTGTGTATCCAATAACTTTGTTTGTGTCATTGATTTAATATTTAGGTCATTTTCGTCCTCCCTAGGCATATTCTTGTCCAATTAGGGTTTTTAACCAATCTTGTGCATTCAATAGGTGTGTTTGTGTCATTGGATGATCAATTAGGTCATTTTCGTCCTCCCTAGGCTTATTCTTGTCCAATTAGGGTTTTTAACCAATCTTGTGCATCCAATAGGTGTGTTTGTGTCAACGGATGATCAATTAGGTCATTTTCGCCCTCCCTAGGCATATTCTTGTCCAATTAGGGTTTTTAACCATTCTTGTGCATCCAATAAGTTGGTTTATGTCATTGAATTAATATTTAGGTCATTTTCGTCCTCCCTAGGCATATTGTTGTCCAATTAGGGTTTTTAACCAATCTTGTGCATCCAATAACTTTTTTTGCGTCATTGAATTAATATTTAGGTCATTTTCGTCCTCCCTAGGCATATTCTTGTCCAACTAGGGTTTTTAACCAATCTTGTGCATCCAATAGGTGTGTTTGTGTCATTAGATGATCAATTAGGTCATTTTCGTCCTCCCTAGGCTTATTCTTGTCCAATTAGGGTTTTTAACCAATCTTGTGCATCCAATAACTTTGTTTGCAACATTGAATTAATATTTAGGTCATTTTCCTCCTCCCTAGGCATATTCTTGTGCAATTTGGGTTTTTAACCAATCTTGTGCATCCAATAGGTGTGTTTGTGTCATTGGATGATCAATTAGGTCATTTTCGTCCTCCCTAGGCTTATTCTTGTCCAATTAGGGTTTTTAACCAATCTTGTGCATCCAATAAGTTCATTTGTGTCATTGGATTAACATTTAGGTCATTTTCGTCCTCCCTAGGCATATTCTTGTCGAATTAGGGTTTTTAACCAATCTTGTGCATCCAATAGGTGTGTTTGTGTCATTGGATGATCAATTAGGTCATTTTCGTCCTCCCTAGGCATATTCCTGTCCAACTAGGGTTTTTAACCAATCTTGTGCATCCAATAGGTGTGTTTGTGTCTTTGGATGATCAATTAGGTAATTTTCGTCCTCCCTAGGCTTATTCTTGTCCAATTAGGGTTTTTAACCAATCTTGTGCATCCAATAGGTGTGTTTGTGTCATTGGATGATCAATTAGGTCATTTTCGTCCTCCCTAGGCTTATTCTTGTCCAATTAGGGTTTTTAACCAATCTTGTGCATCCAATAAGTTTGTTTGTGTCATTGAATTAATATTTAGGTCATTTTCGTCCTCCCTAGGCATATTCTTGTCCAATTAGGGTTTTTAACCAATCTTGTGCATCCAATAAGTTCATTTGTGTCATTGGATGAACATTTAGGTAATTTTCGTCCTCCCTAGGGTTAATCATGTCCAATTAGGGTTTTTAACCAATCTTGTGCATCCAATAAGTTAATTTGTGTCATTCGATGAACATTTAGGTCATTTTCGTCCTCCCAAGGCTTATTCTTGTCCAAATAGGGTTTTTAACCAATCTTGTGCATCCAATAAGTTCCTTTGTGTCATTGGATGAACATTTAGGTCATTTTCGTCCTCCTTAGGCTTATTCTTGTCCAATTAGGGTTTTTAACAAATCTTGTGCATCCAATAAGTTCATTTGTGTCCATGAATGAACATTTAGGTCATTTTGGTCCTCCCTAGGCTTATTCTTGTCCAATTAGGGTTTTTAAACAATCTTGTGTATCCAATAGGTGTGTTTGTGTCATTGGATGAACATTTAGGGCATTTTCGTCCTCCCAAGACTTATTCTTGTCCAATTAGGGTTTATAACCAATCTTGTGCATCCAATAAGTTAATTTGTGTCATTGGATGAACATTTAGGTCATTATCGTCCTCCCAAGGCTTATTCTTGTCCAATTAGGGTTTTTAACCAATCTTCTGCATCCAATAAGTTCATTTGTGTCGTTGGATGAACATTTAGGTCATTTTCGTCCTCCCTAGCCTTATTCTTGTCCAATTAGGGTTTTTAACCAATCTTGTGCATCCAATAGGTGTGTTTGTGTCATTGGATTAACATTTAGGCCATCTTCGTCCTCCCTAGCCTTATTCTTGTCCAATTAGTGGTTTTAACCAATCTTGTGCATCCAATAGGTATGTTTGTGTCCATGGATGGACAATTAGGTCATTTTCCTCCTCCCAATGCTTATTCTTGTCCAATTAGGGTTTTTAACCAATCATGTGCATCCAATAGGTGTGTTTGTGTCATTGGATGAACATTTAGGTTATTTTCGTCCTCCCTTGGCTTATACTTGTCCAATTAGGGTTTTTAAACAATCTTGTGCATCCAATAAGTTCATTTGTGTCATTGGATGAACATTTAGGTCATTTTCGTCCTCCCAAGGCTTATTCTTGTCCAATTAGGGTTTTTAACAAATCTTGTGCATCCAATAAGTTCATTTGTGTCAATGAATGAACATTTAGGTCATTTTGGTCCTCCCTAGGCTTATTCTTGTCCAATTAGGGTTTTTAAACAATCTTGTGTATCCAATAGGTGTGTTTGTGTCATTGGATGAACATTTAGGGCATTTTCGTCCTCCCAAGACTTATTCTTGTCCAATTAGGGTTTTTAACCAATCTTGTGCATCCAATAAGTTCATTTGTGTCATTGGATGAACATTTAGGTCATTTTCGTCCTCCCAAGGCTTATTCTTGTCCAATTAGGGTTTTTAACCAATCTTGTGCATCCAATAAGTTAATTTGTGTCATTGGATTAACATTTAGGTCATTTTCGTCCTCCCTAGGCTTATTCTTGTCCAATTAGGGTTTTTAACCAATCTTGTGCATCCAATAAGTTTGTTTGTTTCATTGAACTAATATTTAGGTCATTTTCGTCCTCCCTAGGCATATTCTTGTCCAATTAGGGTTTTTAACCAATCTTGTGTATCCAATAGGTGTGTTTGTGTCATTGGATGATCAATTAGGTCATTGTCGTCCTCCGTAGGCATATTCTTGTCCAATTAGGGTTTTTAACCAATTTTGTTCATCCAATAAGTTTGTTTATGTCATTGAATTAATATTTAGGTCATTTTCGTCCTCCTTAGGCATATTCTTGTCCAATTAGGGTTTTTAACCAATCTTGTGCATCCAATAGGTGTGTTTGTGTCATTGGATGATCAATTAGGTCATTTTCGTCCTCCCTAGGCTTATTCTTGTCCAATTAGGGTTTTTAACCAATCTTGTGCATCCAATAGGTGTGTTTGTGTCATTGGATGATCAATTAGGTCATTTTCGTCCTCCCTAGGCTTATACTTGTCCAATTAGGGTTTTTAACCAATCTTGTGCATCCAATAAGTTCATTTGTGTCATTGGATGATCAATTAGGTCATTTTCGTCCTCCCTAGGCATATTCTTGTCCAATTAGGGTTTTTAACCAATCTTGTGCATCCAATAGGTGCGTTTGTGTCATTGGATGATCAATTAAGTCGTTTTCGTCCTCCCTAGGCTTATTCTTGTCCAATTAGGGTTTTTAACCAATCTTGTGCATCCAACAACTTTGTTTGTGTCATTGAATTAATATTTAGGTCATTTTCGTCCTCCCTAGGCATATTCTTGTCCAACTAGGGTTTTTAACCAATCTTGTGCATCCAATAGGTGTGTTTGTGTCATTGGATGATCAATTAGGTCATTTTCGTCCTCCCTAGGCTTATTCTTGTCCAATTAGGGTTTTTAACCAATCTTGTGCATCCAATAGGTGTGTTTGTGTCATTGGATGATCAATTAGGTCATTTTCGTCCTCCCTAGGCTTATTCTTGTCCAATTAGGGTTTTTAACCAATCTTGTGCATCCAATAGGTGTGTTTGTGTCGATGGATGATCAATTAAGTCATTTTCGTCCTCCCTAGGCTTATTCTTGTCCAATTACGGTTTTTAACCAATCTTGTGCATCCAATAAGTTCATTTGTGTCATTGGATGATCAATTAGGTCATTTTCGTCCTCCCTAGGCATATTCTTGTCCAACTAGGGTTTTTAACCAATCTTGTGCATCCAATAGGTGTGTTTGTGTCTTGGGATGATCAATTAGGTCATTTTCGTCCTCCCTAGGCTTATTCTTGTCCAATTAGGGTTTTTAACCAATCTTGTGCATCCAATAGGTGTGTTTGTGTCATTGGATGATCAATTAGGTCATTTTCGTCCTCCCTAGGTCATTTTCGTCCTCCCTAGGCTTATTCTTGTCCAATTAGGGTTTTTAACCAATCTTGTGCATCCAATAAGTTCATTTGTGTCATTGGATTAACATTTAGGTCATTTTCGTCCTCCCTAGGCATATTCTTGTCCAATTAGGCTTTTTAACCAATCTTGTGCATCCAATAGGTGTGTTTGAGTTATTGGATGATCAATTAGGTCATTTTCGTCCTCCCTAGGCATATTCTTGTCCAATTAGGGTTTTTAACGAATCTTGTGCATCCAATTGGTGTGTTTGTGTCAATGGATGATCAATTAGGTCATTTTCGTCCTCCCTAGGCTTATTCTTGTCCAATTAGGGTTTTTAACCAATCTTGTGCATCCAATAGGTGTGTTTGTGTCATTGGATGATCAATTAGGTCATTTTCGTCCTCCCTAGGCTTATTCTTGTCCAATTAGGGTTTTTAACCAATCTTGTGCATCCAATAAGTTCATTTGTGTCATTGGATTAACATTTAGGTCATTTTCGTCCTCCCTAGGCATATTCTTGTCCAATTAGGGTTTTTAACTAATCTTGTGAATCCAATATGTGTGTTTGTGTCGTTGGATGATCAATTAGGTCATTTTCGTCCTCCCTAGGCTTATTCTTGTCCAATTAGGGTTTTTAACCAATCTTGTGCATCCAATAAGTTCATTTGTGTCATTGGATGATCAATTAGGTCATTTTCGTCCTCCCTAGGCATATTCTTGTCCAACGAGGGTTTTTAACCAATCTTGTGCATCCAATAGGTGTGTTAGTGTTATTGGATGATCAATTAGGTCATTTTCGTCCTCCCTAGGCTTATTCTTGTCCAATTAGGGTTTTTAACCAATCTTGTGCATCCAATAGGTGTGTTTGTGTCATTGGATGATCAATTAGGTCATTTTCGTCCTCCCTAGGCTTATTCTTGTCCAATTAGGGTTTTTAACAAATCTTGTGCATCCAATAAGTTCATTTGTGTCATTGGATGATCAATTAGATCATTTTCGTCCTCTCTAGGCATATTCTTGTCCAACTAGGGTTTTTAACCAATCTTGTGCATCCAATAAGTTCATTTGTGTCATTGGATGATCAATTAGGTCATTTTCGTCCTCGCTAGGCATATTCTTGTCCAACGAGGGTTTTTAACCAATCTTGTGCATCCAATAGGTGTGTTAGTGTTATTGGATGATCAATTAGGTCATTTTCGTCCTCCCTAGGCTTATTCTTGTCCAATTAGGGTTTTTAACCAATCTTGTGCATCCAATAGGTGTGTTTGTGTCATTGGATGATCAATTAGGTCATTTTCGTCCTCCCTAGGCTTATTCTTGTCCAATTAGGGGTTTTAACCAATCTTGAGCATCCAATAGGTGTGTTTGTGTCATTGGATGATCAATTAGGTCATTTTCGTCCTCCCTAGGCTTATTCTTGTCCAATTAGGGTTTTTAACCAATCTTGTGCATCCAATAGGTGTGTTTGTGTCATTGGATGATCAATTAGGTCATTTTCGTCCTCCCTAGGCTTATTCTTGTCCAATTAGGGTTTTTAACCAATCTTGTGCATCCAATAGGTGTGTTTGTGTCATTGGATGATCAATTAGGTCATTTTCGTCCTTTCTATGCTTATTTTTGTCCAATTAGGGTTTTTAAGCAATCTTGTGCATCCAATAAGTTCATTTGTGTCATTGGATGATCAATTAGGTCATTTTCGTCCTCCCTAGGCATATTCTTGTCCAACTAGGGTTTCTAACCAATCTTGTGCTTCCAATAGATGTGTTTGTGTCATTGGATGATCAATTAGGTCATTTTCGTCCTCCCTAGGCTTATTCTTGTCCAATTAGGGTTTTTAACCAATCTTGTGCATCCAATAGGTGTGTTTGTGTCATTGGATGATCAATTAGGTCATTTTCGTCCTCCCTAGGCTTATTCTTGTCCAATTAGGGTTTTTAACCAATCTTGTGCATCCAATAGGTGTGTTTGTGTCATTGGATGATCAATTAGGTCATTTTCGTCCTCCCTAGGCTTATTCTTGTCCAATTAGGGTTTTTAACCAATCTTGTGCATCCAATAAGTTCATTTGTGTCATTGGATGATCAATTAGGTCATTTTCGTCCTTCCTAGGCATATTCTTGATCAACTAGGGTTTTAAACCAATCTTGTGCATCCAATAGGTGTGTTTGTGTCATTGGATGATCAATTAGGTCATTTTCGTCCTCCCTAGGCTTATTCTTGTCCAATTAGGGTTTTTAACCAATCTTGTGCATCCAATAGGTGTGTTTGTGTCATTGGATGATCAATTAGGTCATTTTCGTCCTCCCTAGGCTTATTCTTGTCCAATTAGGGTTTTTAACCAATCTTGTGCATCCAATAGGTGTGTTTGTGTCATTGGATGATCAATTAGGTCATTTTCGTCCTCCCTAGGCTTATTCTTGTCCAATTAGGGTTTTTAACCAATCTTGTGCATCCAATAGGTGTGTTTGTGTCATTGGATGATCAATTAGATCATTTTCGGCCTCCCTAGGCTTATTCTTGTCCAATTAGGGTTTTTAACCAATCTTGTGCATCCAATAGGTGTGTTTGTGTCATTGGATGATCAATTAGGTCATTTTCGTCCTCCCTAGGCTTATTCTTGTCCAATTAGGGTTTTTAACCAATCTTGTGCATCCAATAGGTGTGTTTGTGTCATTGGATGATCAATTAGGTCATTTTCGTCCTCCCTAGACTTATTCTTGCCCAATTAGGGTTTTTAACCAATCTTGTGCATCCAATAAGTTGAATTGTGTCATTGGATTAGCATTTAGGTCATTTTCGTCCTCCCTAGGCTTATTCTTGTCCAATTAGGATTTTTAACCAATCTTGTGCATCCAATAAGTTCATTTGTGTCATTGGATGATCAATTAGGTCATTTTCGTCCTCCCTAGGCATATTCTTGTCCAACTAGGGTTTTTAACCAATCTTTTGCATCCAATAGGTGTGTTTGTGTCTTTGGATGATCAATTACGTCATTTTCGTCCTCCCTAGGCTTATTCTTGTCCAATTAGGGTTTTTAACCAATCTTGTGCATCCAATAGGTTTGTTTGTGTCATTGGATGATCAATTAGGTCATTTTCGTCCTCCCTAAGCTTATTCTTGTCCAATTAGGGTTTTTAACCAATCTTGTGCATCCAATAGGTGAGTTTGTGTCATTGGATTAACATTTAGGTCATTTTCGTCCTCCCTAGGCTTATTCTTGACCAATTAGGGTTTTTAACCAATCTTGTGCATCCAATAAGTTGGTTTGTGTCATTGAATTAATATTTAGGTCATTTTCGTCCTCCCTAGGCATATTCTTGCCCAATTAGGATTTTTAACCAATCTTGTGCATCCAATAGGTGTGTTTGTGTCATTGGATGATCAATTAGGTCATTTTCGTCCTCCCTAGGCTTATTGTTGTCCAATTAGGGTTTTTAACCAATCTTGTGCATCCAATAACTTTTTTTGCGTCATTGAATTAATATTTAGGTCATTTTCCTCCTCCCTAGGCATATTCTTGTCCAATTAGGGTTTTTAACAAATCTTGTGCATCCAATAGGTGTGTTTGTGTCATTGGATGATCAAGTAGGTCATTTTCGTCCTCCCTAGGCTTATTCTTGTCCAATTAGGGTTTTTAACCAATCTTGTGCATCCAATAAGTTCATTTTTGTCATTGGATTAACATTTAGGTCATTTTCGTCCTCCCTAGGAATATTCTTGTCCAATTAGGGTTTTTAACCAATCTTGTGCTTCCAATAGGTGTGTTTGTGTCATTGGATGATCAATTAGGTCATTTTCGTCCTCCCTAGGCTTATTCTTGTCCAATTAGGGTTTTTAACCATTCTTGTGCATCCAATAAGTTGGTTTATGTCATTGAATTAATATTTAGGTCATTTTCGTCCTCCCTAGGCATATTGTTGTCCAATTAGGGTTTTTAACCAATCTTGTGCATCCAATAACTTTTTTTGCGTCATTGAATTAATATTTAGGTCATTTTCGTCCTCCCTAGGCATATTCTTGTCCAACTAGGGTTTTTAACCAATCTTGTGCATCCAATAGGTGTGTTTGTGTCATTAGATGATCAATTAGGTCATTTTCGTCCTCCCTAGGCTTATTCTTGTCCAATTAGGGTTTTTAACCAATCTTGTGCATCCAATAACTTTGTTTGCTTCATTGAATTAATATTTAGGTCATTTTCCTCCTCCCTAGGCATATTCTTGTGCAATTTGGGTTTTTAACCAATCTTGTGCATCCAATAGGTGTGTTTGTGTCATTGGATGATCAATTAGGTCATTTTCGTCCTCCCTAGGCTTATTCTTGTCCAATTAGGGTTTTTAACCAATCTTGTGCATCCAATAAGTTCATTTGTGTCATTGGATTAACATTTAGGTCATTTTCGTCCTCCCTAGGCATATTCTAGTCGAATTATGGTTTTTAACCAATCTTGTGCATCCAATAGGTGTGTTTGTGTCATTGGATGATCAATTAGGTCATTTTCGTCCTCCCTAGGCTTATTCTTGCCCAATTAGGGTTTTTAACCAATCTTGTGCATCCAATAAGTTGAGTTGTGTCATTGGATTAACATTTAGGTCATTTTCGTCCTCCCTAGGCTTATTCTTGTCCAATTACGATTTTTAACCAATCTTGTGCATCCAATAAGTTCATTTGTGTCATTGGATTAACATTTAGGTCATTTTCGTCCTCCATAGGCATATTCTTGTCCAATTAGAGTTTCAGACCAATCTTGTGCATCCAATTGGTGTGTTTGTGTCATTGGATGATCAATTAGGTTATTTTCGTCCTCCCTAGGCTTATTCTTGTCCAATTAGGGTTTTTAACTAATCTTGTGCATCCAATAAGTTCATTTGTGTCATTGGATGATCAATTAGGTCATTTTCGTCCTCCCTAGGCTATTTTTTGTCTAATTAGGGTTTTTAACCAATCTTATGCATCCGATAAGTTTGTTTGTGTCATTGAATTAATATTTAGGTCATTTTCGTCCTCCCTAGGCATATTCTTGTCCAATTAGGGTTTTTAACCAATCTTGTGCATCCAATAGGTGTGTTTGTGTCATTGGATGATCAATTAGGTCATTTTCGTCCTCCCTAGGCTTATTCTTGTCCAATTAGGGTTTTTAACCAATCTTGTGCATCCAATAAGTTGAGTTGTGTCATTGGATTAACATTTAGGTCATTTTCGTCCTCCCTAGGCTGATTCTTGTCCAATTAAGGTTTTTAACCAATCTTGTGCATCCAATAGGTATGTTTGTGTCATTGGATGATCAATTAGGTCATTTTCGTCCTCCATAGGCTTATTCTTGTCCAATTAGGGTTTTTAACCAATCTTGTGCATCCAATAAGTTGAGTTGTGTCATTGGATTAACATTTAGGTCATTTTCATCCTCCCTAGACTTATTCTTGTCCAATTAGGGTTTTTAACCAATCTTGTGCATCCAATAAGTTCATTTGTGTCATTGGAATAACATTTAGGTCATTTTCGTCCTCCCTAGGCATATTCTTGTCCAATTAGGGTTTTTAACCAATCTTGTGCATCCAATATGTGTGTTTGTGTCATTGGATGATCAATTAGGTCATTTTCGTCCTCCCTAGGCTTATTCTTGTCCAATTAGGGTTTTTAACCAATCTTGTGCATCCAATAAAGTTCATTTGTGTTATTGGATTAACATTTAGGTCATATTCGTCCTCCCTAGGCATATTCTTGTCCAATTAGGGTTTTTAACCAATCTTGTGCATCCAATAGGTGTGTTTGTGTCATTGGATGATCAATTAGGTCATTTTCGTCCTCCCTAGGCATATTATTGTCCAGTTAGGGTTTTTAACCAATCTTGTGCATCCAATAGGTGTGTTTGTATCATTGGATGATCAATTAGGTCATTTTCGTCCTCCCTAGGCATATTCTTGTCCAATTAGGGTTTTTAACCAATCTTGTGCATCCAATAAGTGTGTTTGTGTCATTGGATGATCAATTAGGTCATTTTCGTCCTCCCTAGGCATATTCTTGTCCAATTTGGGTTTTTAACCAATCTTGTGCATCCAATAGGTGTGTTTGTGTCATTGGATGATCAATTAGGTCATTTTCGTCCTCCCTTGGCATATTCTTGTCCAATTAGGGTTTTTAACCAATCTTGTGCATCCAATAGGTGTGTTTGTGTCATTGGAAGATCAATTAGGTCATTTTCGTTCTCCCTAGGCTTATTCTTGTCCAATTTGGGTTTTTAACCAATCTTGTGCATCCAATAGGTGTGTTTGTGTCATTGGATGATCAATTAGGTCATTTTCGTCCTCCCTAGGCTTATTCTTGTCCAATTAGGGTTTTTAACCAATCTTGTGCATCCAATAAGTTGAGTTGTGTCATTGGATAATCAATTAGGTCATATTCGTCCTCCCTAGGCTTATTCTTGTCCAATTAGGGTTTTTAACCAATCTTGTGCATCCAATAGGTGTGTTTGTGTCATTGGATGATCAATTAGGTCATTTTCGTCCTCCCTAGGCTTATTCTTGTCCAATTAAGGTTTTTAACCAATCTTGTGCATCCAATAAGTTTGTTTGTGTCATTGGATGATCAATTAGGTCATTTTCGTCCTCCCTAGGCATATTCTTGTCCAATTAGGGTTTTAAACCAATCTTGTGCATCCAATAGGTGTGTTTGTGTCATTGGATGATCAATTAGGTCATTTTCGTCCTCCCTAGGCTTATTCTTGTCCAATTAGGGTTTTTAACCAATCTTGTGCATCCAATAAGTTGAGTTGTGTCATTGGATTAACATTTAGGTCATTTTCATTCTCCCTAGGCTGATTCTTGTCCAATTAGGGTTTTTAACCAATCTTGTGCATCCAATAGGTGTGTTTGTGTCATTGGATGATCAATTAGGTCATTTTCGTCCTCCCTAGGCTTATTCTTGTCCAATTAGGGTTTTTAACCAATCTTGTGCATCCAATAAGTTGAGTTGTGTCATTGGATTAAGATTTAGGTCATTTTCGTTCTCCCTAGGCTTATTGTTGTCCAATTAGGGTTTTTAACCAATCTTTTGCATCCAATAAGTTCATTTGTGTTATTGGATTAACATTTAGGTCATATTCGTCCTCCCTAGGCATATTCTTGTCCAATTAGGGTTTTTAACCAATCTTGTGCATCCAATAGGTGTGTTTGTGTCATTGGATGATCAATTAGGTCATTTTCGTCCTCCCTAGGCATATTCTTGTCCAATTAGGGTTTTTAACCAATCTTGTGCATCCAATAGGTGTGTTTGTGTCATTGGATGATCAATTAGGTCATTTTCGTCCTCCCTAGGCTTAGTCTTATCCAATTAGGGTTTTTAACCAATCTTGTGCTTCCAATAAGTTGAGTTGTGTCATTGGATTAACATTTAGGTCATTTTCGTCCTCCCTAGGCTTATTCTTGTCCAATTAGGGTTTTTAACCAATCTTGTGCATCCAATAAGTTTGTTTGTGTCATTGATTTAATATTTAGGTCATTTTCGTCCTCCCTAGGCATATTCTTGTCCAGTTAGGGTTTTTAACCAATCTTGTGCATCCAATAGGTGTGTTTGTGTCATTGGATGATCAATTAGGTCATTTTCGTCCTCCCTAGGCTTATTCTTGTCCAATTAGGGTGTTTAACCATTCTTGTGCATCCAATAAGTTTGTTTATGTCATTGAATTAATATTTAGGTCATTTTCGTCCTCCCTAGGCATATTGTTGTCCAATTAGGCTTTTTAACCAATCTTGTGCATCCAATAACTTTTATTGCGTCATTGAATTAATATTTAGGTCATATTCGTCCTCCCTAGGCATCCAATAAGTTCATTTGTGTCATTGGATTAACATTTAGGTCATTTTCGTCCTCCCTAGGCATATTCTTGTCCAATTAGGGTTTTTAACAAATCTTGTGCATCCAATAGGTGTGTTTGTGTCATTGGATGATCAATTAGGTCATTTTCGTCCTCCCTAGGCTTATTCTTGTCCAATTAGGATTTTTAACCAATCTTGTGCATCCAATAAGTTCATTTGTGTCATTGGATGATCAATTAGGTCATTTTCGTCCTCCCTAGGCATATTCTTGTCAACCTAGGGTTTTTAACCAATCTTTTGCATCCAATAGGTGTGTTTGTGTCTTTGGATGATCAATTAGGTCATTTTCGTCCTCCCTAGGCTTATTCTTGTCCAATTAGGGTTTTTAACCAATCTTGTGCATCCAATAGGTGTGTTTGTGTCATTGGAT
>JBBPBR010001808.1:10149-20336 GCA_037974775.1 Cicer pinnatifidum | reverse complement strand
AACTTATTGGATGCACAAGATTGGTTAAAAACCCTAATTGGACAAGAATAAGCCTAGGGAGGACGAAAATGACCTAATTGATCATCCAATGACACAAACACACCTATTGGATGCACAAGATTGGTTAAAAACCCAAATTGCACAAGAATATGCCTAGGGAGGAGGAAAATGACCTAAATATTAATTCAATGACGCAAACAAAGTTATTGGATGCACAAGATTGGTTAAAAACCTTAATTGGACAAGAATAAGCCTAGGGAGGACGAAAATGACCTAATTGATCATCCAATGACACAAACACACCTATTGGATGCACAAGATTGGTTAAAAACCCTAGTTGGACAAGAATATGCCTAGGGAGGACGAAAATGACCTAAATGTTAATCCAATGACACAAATGAACTTATTGGATGCACAAGATTGGTTAAAAACCCTAATTGGACAAGAATAAGCCTAGGGAGGACGAAAATGACCTAATTGATCATCCAATGACACAAACACACCTATTGGATGCACAAGATTGGTTAAAAACCCAAATTGCACAAAAATATGCCTAGGGAGGACGAAAATGACCTAAATATTAATTCAATGACATAAACAAACTTATTGGATGCACAAGAATGGTTAAAAACCCTAATTGGACAAGAATAAGCCTAGGGAGGACGAAAATGACCTAATTGATCATCCAATGACACAAACACACCTATTGGAAGCACAAGATTGGTTAAAAACCCTAATTGGACAAGAATATTCCTAGGGAGGACGAAAATGACCTAAATGTTAATCCAATGACAAAAATGAACTTATTGGATGCACAAGATTGGTTAAAAACCCTAATTGGATAAGAATAAGCCTAGGGAGGACGAAAATGACCTAATTGATCATCCAATGACACAAACACACCTATTGGATGCACAAGATTTGTTAAAAACCCTAATTGGACAAGAATATGCCTAGGGAGGAGGAAAATGACCTAAATATTAATTCAATGACGCAAACAAAGTTATTGGATGCACAAGATTGGTTAAAAACCCTAATTGGACAAGAATAAGCCTAGGGAGGACGAAAATGACCTAATTGATCATCCAATGACACAAACACACCTATTGGATGCACAAGATTGGTTAAAAACCCTAATTGGACCAGAATATGCCTAGGGAGGACGAAAATGACCTAAATATTAATTCAATGACGCAAAAAAAGTTATTGGATGCACAAGATTGGGTAAAAACCCTAATTGGACAACAATATGCCTAGGGAGGACGAAAATGACCTAAATATTAATTCAATGACATAAACAAACTTATTGGATGCACAAGAATGGTTAAAAACCCTAATTGGACAAGAATAAGCCTAGGGAGGACGAAAATGACCTAATTGATCATCCAATGACACAAACACACCTATTGGATGCACAAGATTGGTTAAAAACCCTAATTGGAGAAGAATAAGCCTAGCGAGGACGAAAATGACCTAATTGATCATCCAATGACACAAACACACCTATTGGACGCACAAGATTGGTTAAAAACCCTAATTGCACAAGAATATGCCTAGGGAGGACGAAAATGACCTAAATGTTAATCCAATGACACAAATGAACTTATTGGATGCACAAGATTGGTTAAAAACCCTAATTGGACAAGAATAAGCCTAGGGAGGACGAAAATGACCTAATTGATCATCCAATGACACAAACACACCTATTGGATGCACAAGATTGGTTAAAAACCCAAATTGCACAAGAATATGCCTTGGGAGGAGGAAAATGACCTAAATATTAATTCAATGACGCAAACAAAGTTATTGGATGCACAAGATTGGTTAAAAACCCTAATTGGACAAGAATAAGCCTAGGGAGGACGAAAATGACCTAATTGATCATACATTGCCACAAACACACCTATTGGATGCATAAGATTGGTTAAAAACCCTAATTGGACAAGAATAAGCCTAGGGAGGATGAAAATGACCTAATTGATCATCCAATGACACTAACTCACCTATTGGATGCACAAGATTGGTTAAAAACCCTAATTGGACAAGAATATGCCTAGGGAGGACGAAAATGACCTAATTGATCATCCAATGACACAAACACACCTATTGGAAGCACAAGATTGGTTAAAAACCCTAATTGGACAAGAATATTCCTAGGAAGGACGAAAATGACCTAATTGATCATCCAATGACACAAACACACCTATTGGATGCACAAGATTTGTTAAAAACCCTAATTGGACAACAATATGCCTAGGGAGGAGGAAAATGACCTAAATATTAATTCAATGACGCAAACAAAGTTATTGGATGCATAAGATTGGTTAAAAACCCTAATTGGACAAGAATAAGCCTAGGGAGGACGAAAATGACCTAATTGATCATCCAATGACACAAACACACCTATTGGATGCACAAGATTGGTTAAAAACCCTAATTGGGCAAGAATATGCCTAGGGAGGACGAAAATGACCTAAATATCAATTCAATGACACAAACCAACTTATTGAATGCACAAGATTGGTTAAAAACCCTAATTGGTCAAGAATAAGCCTAGGGAGGACGAAAATGACCTAAATGTTAATCCAATGACACAAACTCACCTATTGGATGCACAAGATTTGTTAAAAAACCTAATTGGACAAGAATAAGCTTAGGGAGGACGAAAATGACCTAATTGATCATCCAATGACACAAACACACCTATTGGATGCACAAGATTGGTTAAAAACCCTAATTGGACAAGAATAAGCCTAGGGAGGACGAAAATGACCTAATTGATCATCCAATGACACAAATGAACTTATTAGATGCACAAGATTGGTTAAAAAACCCTAATTGGACAAGAATAAGCATAGGGAGGATGAAAATAACCTAATTGATCATCCTACGACACAAACTCACCTATTGGATGCACAAGATTGGTTAAAAACCCTAATTGGACAAGAATATGCCTAGGGAGGACGAAAATGACCTAATTGATCATCCAATGACACAAACACACCTATTGGATGCACAAGATTGGTTAAAAACCCTAATTGGCCAAGAATATGCCTAGGGTAGACGAAAATGACCTAAATGTTAATCCAATGACACAAATGAACTTATTGGATGCACAAGATTGGTTAAAAACCCTAATTGGACAAGAATAAGCCTAGGGAGGACGAAAATGACCTAATTGATCATCCAATGACACAAACACACCTATTGCATGCACAAGATTGGTTAAAAACCCAAATTGCACAAGAATATGCCTAGGGAGGAGGAAAATGACCTAAATATTAATTCAATGACGCAAACAAAGTTATTGGATGCACAAGATTGGTTAAAAACCCTAATTGGACAAGAATAAGCCTAGGGAGGACGAAAATGACCTAATTGATCATCCAATGACACAAACACACCTATTGGATGCACAAGATTGGTTAAAAACCCTAGTTGGACAAGAATATGCGTAGGGAGGACGAAAAAGACCTAAATATTAATTCAATGACGCAAAAAAAGTTATTGGATGCACAAGATTGGTTAAAAACCCTAATTGGACAACAATATGCCTAGGGAGGACGAAAATGACCTAAATATTAATTCAATGACATAAACAAACTTATTGGATGCACAAGAATGGTTAAAAACCCTAATTGGAGAAGAATAAGCCTAGGGAGGACGAAAATGACCTAATTGATCATCCAATGACACAAACACACCTATTGGATGCACAAGATTGGTTAAAAACCTTAATTGGGCAAGAATATGCCTAGGGAGGACGAAAATGACCAAAATATTAATTCAATGACACAAACAAACTTATTGGATGCACAAGATTGGTTAAAAACCCTAATTGGTCAAGAATAAGCCTAGGGAGGACGAAAATGACCTAAATGTTAATCCAATGACATAAACTCACCTATTGGATGCACAAGATTGGTTAAAAACCCTAATTGGACAAGAATAAGCTTAGGGAGGACGAAAATTACCTAATTGATCATCCAATGACACAAACACACCTATTGGATGCAAAATATTGGTTAAAAACCCTAGTTGGACAAGAATTTGCCTAGGGAGGACGAAAATGACCTAATTGATCATCCAATGACACAAATGAAATTATTGGATGCACAAGATTGGTTAAAAATCCTAATTGGACAAGAATAAGCCTAGGGAGGACGAAAATGACCTAATTGATCATCCAATGACAGAAACACACCTATTGGATGCACAAGATTGGTTAAAAACCCTAACTGGACAAGAAGATGCCTAGGGAGGACGAAAATGACCTAAATGTTAATCCAATGACACAAATGAACTTATTGGATGCACAAGATTGGTTAAAAACCCTAATTGGACAAGAATAAGCCTAGGGAGGACGAAAATGACCTAATTGATCATCCAATGACACAAACACACCTATTGGATGCACAAGATTGGTTAAAAGCCCTAGTTGGACAAGAATATGCCTAGGGAGGACGAAAATGACCTAAATATTAATCCAATGACGCAAAAAAAGTTATTGGATGCCCAAGATTGGTTAAAAACCCTAATTGGACAACAATATGCCAAGGGAGGACGAAAATGACCTAAATATTAATTCAATGACATAAACAAACTTATTGGATGCACAAGAATGGTTAAAAACCCTAATTGGAGAAGAATAAGCCTAGGGAGGACGAAAATGACCTAATTGATCATCCAATGACACAAACACACCTATTGGATGCACAAGATTGGTTAAAAACCTTAATTGGGCAAGAATATGCCTAGGGAGGACGAAAATGACCTAAATATTAATTCAATGACACAAACAAACTTATTGGATGCACAAGATTTGTTAAAAACCCTAATTGGTCAAGAATAAGCCTAGGGAGGACGAAAATGACCTAAATGTTAATCCAATGACATAAACTCACCTATTGGATGCACAAGATTGGTTAAAAACCCTAATTGGACAAGAATAAGCTTAGGGAGGACGAAAATGACCTAATTGATCATCCAATGACACAAACACACATATTGGATGCACAAGATTGGTTAAAAATCCTAATTGGACAAGAATAAGCCTAGGGAGGACGAAAATGACCTAATTGATCATCCAAAGACACAAACACACCTATTGGATGCACAAGATTGGTTAAAAACCCTAATTGGACAAGAATAAGCCTAGGGAGGAAGAAAATGACCTAATTGATCATCCAATGACACAAACACACCTATTGGATGCACAAGATTGGTTAAAAACCCTAGTTGGACAACAATATGCCTAGGGTGGACGAAAATGACCTAATTGATCATCCAATGACACAAACACACCTATTGGATGCACAAGATTGGTTAAAAACCCTAATTGGACAAGAATAAGCCTAGGGAGGACGAAAATGACCTAATTGATCATCCAATGACACAAACACACCTATTGGATGCACAAGATTGGTTAAAAACCCTAATTGGACAAGAATAAGCCTAGGGAGGACGAAAATGACCTAATTGACCATCCAATGACACAAACACACCTATTGGATACACAAGATTGGTTAAAAATCCTAATTGGACAATAATATGCCTAGGGTGGACGAAAATGACCTAAATGTTAATCCAATGACACAAATGAACTTATTGGATGCACAAGATTGGTTAAAAACCCTAATTGGACAAGAATAAGCCTAGGGAGGACGAAAATGACCTAATTGATCATCCAATGACACAAACACACCTATTGGATGCACAAGATTGGTTAAAAACCCAAATTGCACAAGAATATGCCTAGGGAGGAGGAAAATGACCTAAATATTAATTCAATGACGCAAACAAAGTTATTGGATGCACAAGATTGGTTAAAAACCCTAATTGGACAAGAATAAGCCTAGGGAGGACGAAAATGACCTAATTGATCATCTAATGACACAAACACACCTATTGGATGCACAAGATTGGTTAAAAACCCTAGTTGGACAACAATATGCCTAGGGAGGACGAAAATGACCTAAATATTAATTCAATGACACAAACACACCTATTGGATGCACAAGATTGGTTAAAAACCCTAATTGGACAAGAATAAGCCTAGGGAGGACGAAAATGACCTAATTGATCATCCAATGACACAAACACACCTATTGGATGCACAAGATTGGTTAAAAACCCTAATTGGACAAGAATATGCATAGGGAGGACGAAAATGACCTAAATATTAATTTAATGACACAAACAAAGTTATTGGATGCACAAGATTGGTTAAAAACTTTAATTGGACAAGAATAAGCCTAGGGAGGACGTAAATAACCTAATTGATCATCCATTGACACAAACACACCTATTGGATGCATAAGATTTGTTAAAAATCCTAATTGGACAAGAATATGTCTGGGGAGGACGAAAATGACATAAATATTAATTCAAAGACACAAATAAACTTATTGGATCCACAAGATTGGTTAAAAACCCTAATAGGACAAGAATATGCCTAGGGAGGACGAAAATGACCTAATTGATCATCCAATGACACAAACACACCTATTGGATGCACAAGATTGGTTAAAAACCCTAATTGGACAAGAATATGCCTTGGGAGGACGAAAATGACCTAATTGATCATCCAATGACACAAACACACCTATTGGATGCACAAGATTGGTTAAAAACCCTAATTGGACAAGAATATGCCTAGGGAGGACGAAAATGACCTAATTGATCATCCAATGACACAAACACACCTATTGGATGCACAAGATTGGTTAAAAACCCTAATTGGACAAGAATATGCCTAGGGAGGACGAAAATGACCTAATTGATCATCCAATGACACAAACACACCTATTGGATGCACAAGATTGGTTAAAAACCCTAATTGGACAAAAATAAGCGTAGGGAGAACGAAAATGACCTAAATATTAATCCAATGACACAACTCAACTTATTGGATGCACAAGATTGGTTAAAAACCCTAATTGGACAAGAATAAGCCTAGGGAGGACGAAAATGACCTAATTGATCATCCAATGACACAAACACACCTATTGGATGCACAAGATTGGTTAAAAACCCTAATTGGACAAGAATATGCCTAGGGAGGACGAAAATGACCTAAATATTAATTCAATGACACAAACAAAGTTATTGGATGCCCAAGATTGGTTAAAAACCCTAATTGGACAAGAATAAGCCTAGGGAGGACGAAAATGACCTAATTGATCATCCAATGACACAAACACACCTATTGGAAGCACAAGATTGGTTAAAAACCCTAATTGGACAAGAATATGCCTAGGGAGGACGAAAATGACCTAAATGTTAATCCAATGACACAAATGAACTTATTCGATGCACAAGATTGGTTAAAAACCCTAATTGGACAAGAATAAGCCTTGGGAGGATGAAAATGACCTAATTGATCATCCAATGACACAAACACACCTATTGGATGCACAAGACTGGTTAAAAACCCTAGTTGGACAAGAATATGCCTAGGAAGGACGAAAATGACCTAATTGATCATCCAATGACACAAATGAACTTATTGGAAGCACAAGATTGGTTAAAAACCCTAATTGGACAAGAATAAGCCTAGGGAGGACGAAAATGACCTAATTGATCATCCAATGACACAAACACACCTATTGGATGCACAAGATTGGTTAAAAACCCTAATTGGACAAGAATATGCCTAGGGAGGGCGAAAATGACCTAAATGTTAATCCAATTACACAAATGAACTTATTGGATGCACAAGATTGGTTAAAAACCCTAATTGGACAAGAATATGCCTTGGGAGGGCGAAAATGACCTAATTGATCATCCAAAGACACAAACACACCTATTGGATGCACAAGACTGGTTCAAAACCCTAATTGGACAAGAATATGCCTAGGAAGGATGAAAATGACCTAATTGATCATCCAATGACACAAACACACTTATTGGAAACACAAGATTGGTTAAAAACCCTAATTAGACAAGAATATGCCTAGGAAGGACGAAAATGACCTAAATGTTAACCCAATGACACAAATGAACTTATTGGATGCACAAGATTGGTTAAAAACCCTAATTGGACAAGAATAAGCCTAGGGAGGACGAAAATGACCTAATTGATCATCGAATGACACAAACACACCTATTGGATGCACAAGATTGGTTAAAAACCCTAATTGGACAAGAATATGCCTAGGGAGGAGGAAAATGACCTAAATATTAATTCAATGACACAAACAAAGTTATTGGATGCACAAGATTGGTTAAAAACCCTAATTGGACAAGAATAAGCCTAGGTAGGACGAAAATGACCTAATTGATCATCCAATAACACAAACACACCTATTGGATGCACAAGATTGGTTAAAAACCTTAACTGAACAAGAATATGCCTAGGGAGGACGAAAATGACCTAATTGATCATCCAATGACACAAACACACCTATTGGATGCACAAGATTGGTTAAAAACCCTAATTGGACAAGAATATGCCTAGGGAGGAGGAAAATGACCTAAATATTAATTCAATGACACAAACAAAGTTATTGGATGCACAAGATTGGTTAAAAACCCTAATTGGACAAGAATAAGCCTAGGGAGGACGAAAATGACCTAATTGATCATCCAATAACACAAACACACCTATTGGATGCACAAGATTGGTTAAAAACCCTAATTGGGCAAGAATATGCCTAGGGAGGACGAAAATGACCTAAATATTAATTCAATGACACAAACAAACTTATTGGATGCACAAGATTGGTTAAAAACCCTAATTGGACAAGAATAAGCCTAGGGAGGACGAAAATGACCTAATTGATCATCCAATGACACAAACACACCTATTGGATGCACAAGAATGTGTAAAAACCCTAATTAGACAAGAATATGCCTAGGGAGGAGGAAAATGACCTAATTGATCATCCAATGACCCAAACACACTTATTGGAAGCACAAGATTGGTTAAAAACCCTAATTGGACAAGAATAAGCCTAGGGAGGACGAAAATGACCTAATTGATCATCCAATGACACAAACACACCTATTGGATGCACAAGATTGGTTAAAAACCCAAATTGCACAAGAATATGCCTAGGGAGGAGGAAAATGACCTAAATATTAATTCAATGAACCAAACAAAGTTATTGGATGCACAAGATTGGTTAAAAACCCTAATTGGACAAGAATAAGCCTAGGGAGGACGAAAATGACCTAATTGATCATCCAATGACACAAACACACCTATTGGATGCACAAGATTGGTTAAAAACCCTAATTGGACAAGAATATGCCTAGCGATGACGAAAATGACCTAAATATTAATTCAATGACACAAACAAAGTTATTGGATGCACAAGATTGGTTAAAAACCCTAATTGGACAAGAATAAGCCTAGGGAGGACGTAAATGACCTAATTGATCATCCAATGACACAAACACACCTATTGGATGCACAAGATTGGTTAAAAACCCTAATTGGACAAGAATATGCCTAGGGAGGACGAAAATGACCTAATTGATCATCCAATGACACAAACACACCTATTGGATGCACAAGATTGGTTAAAAACCCTAATTAGACAAGAATATGCCTAGGGAGGACGTAAATGACCTAATTGATCATCCAATGACACAAACACACCTATTGGATGCACAAGATTGGTTAAAAACCCTAATTGGACAAGAATATGCCTAGGGAGGACGAAAATGACCTAATTGATCATCCAATGACACAAACACACCTATTGGATGCACAAGATTGGTTAAAAACCCTAATTGGACAAGAATATGCATAGGGAAGACGAATATGACCTAAATGTTAATCCAATAACACAAATGAACTTATTGGATGCACAAGATTGGTTAAAAACCCTAATTGGACAAGAATAAGCCTAGGGAGAACGAAAATGACCTAAATGTTAATCCAATGACACAACTCAACTTATTGGATGCACAAGATTGGTTAAAAACCCTAATTGGACAAGAATAAGCCTAGGGAGGACGAAAATAACCTAATTGATCATCCAATGACACAAACACACCTATTGGATGCACAAGATTGGTTAAAAACCCTAATTGGACAAGAATATGCCTAGGGAGGACGAAAATGACCTAAATGTTAATCCAATGACACAAATGAACTTATTGGATTCACAAGATTGGTTAAAAACCCTAATTGGACAAGAATAAGCCTAGGGAAGACGAAAATGACCTAATTGATCATC
>JBBPBR010001807.1:199911-298911 GCA_037974775.1 Cicer pinnatifidum | reverse complement strand
ATCCAATGACACAAACACACCTATTGGATGCACAAGATTGGTTAAAAACCTTAATTGGGCAAGAATATGCCTAGGGAGGACGAAAATGACCTAAATATTAATTCAATGACACAAACAAACTTATTGGATGCACAAGATTGGTTAAAAACCCTAATTGGTCAAGAATAAGCCTAGGGAGGACGAAAATGACCTAAATGTTAATCCAATGACATAAACTCACCTATTGGATGCACAAGATTGGTTAAAAACCCTAATTGGACAAGAATAAGCCTTGGGAGGACGAAAATGACCTAAATATTAATTCAATGACACAAACAAACTTATTGGATGCACAAGAATGGTTAAAAACCCTAATTGGAGAAGAATAAGCCTAGGGAGGACGAAAATGACCTAAATGATCATCCAATGACACAAACACACCTATTGGATGCACAAGATTGGTTAAAAACCCTAATTGGACAAAAATATTCCTAGGGAGGACGAAAATGACCTAAATGTTAATCCAATGACAAAAATGAACTTATTGGATGCACAAGATTGGTTAAAAACCCTAATTGGACAAGAATAAGCCTAGGGAGGACGAAAATGACCTAATTGATCATCCAATGACACAAACACACCTATTGGATGCACAAGATTGGTTAAAAACCCTAACTGGACAAGAATATAACTAGGGAGGACGAAAATGACCTAAATGTTAATCCAATGACACAAATGAACTTATTGGATGCACAAGATTCGTTAAAAACCCTAATTGGACAAGAATAAGCCTAGGGAGGACGAAAATGACCTAATTGATCATCCAATGACACAAACACACCTATTGGATGCACAAGATTGGTTAAAAACCCTAACTGGACAAGAATATGCATAGGGAGGACGAAAATGACCTAAATATTAATTCAATGACACAAACAAACTTATTGGATGCACAAGATTGGTTAAAAACCCTAATTGGACAAGAATAAGCCTAGGGAGGACGAAAATGACCTAATTGATCATCCAATGACACAAACACACCTATTGGATGCACAAGATTGGTTAAAAACCCTAACTGGACAAGAATATGCCTAGGGAGGACGAAAATGACCTAATTGATCATCCAATGACACAAATGAACTTATTGGATGCACAAGATTGGTTCAAAACCCAAATTGGACAGGAATAAGCCTAGGGAGGACGAAAATTACCTAATTGATCATCCAATGACACAAACACACCTATTGGATGCACAAGATTGGTTAAAAACCCTAGTTGGACAAGAACATGCCTAGGGAGGACGAAAATGACCTAATTGATCATCCAATGACACTAATGAAGTTATTGGATGCACAAGATTGGTTAAAAACCCTAATTGGACAAGAATAAGCCTAGGGAGGACGAAAATGACCTAATTGATCATCCAATGACACAAACACACCTATTGGATGCACAAAATTGGTTAAAAACCCTAATTGGACAAGAATAAGCCTAGGGAGGACGCAAATGACCAAATTGATCATCCAATGACACAAACACACCTATTGGATGGACAAGATTGGTTAAAAACCCTAATTGGACAAGAATAAGCATAGAAAGAACGAAAATGACCTAATTGATCATCCAATGACACAAACACATCTATTGGATGCACAAGATTGGTTAAAAACCCTAATTAAACAAGAATATGCCTAGGGAGGACGAAAATGACCTAATTGATCATCCAATGACACAAATGAACTTATTGGATGCACAAGATTGGTTAAAAACCCTAATTGGACAAGAATAAGCCTAGGGAGGACGAAAATGACCTAATTGATCATCCAATGACACAAACACACCTATTGGATGCACAAAATTGGTTAAAAACCCTAGTTGGACAAGAACATGACTAGGGTGGACGAAAATGACCTAATTGATCATCCAATGACACAAATACACCTATTGGAGGCACAAGATTGGTTAAAAACCCTAGTTGGACAAGAATAAGCCTAGGGAGGACGAAAATGACCTAATTGATCATCCAATGACACAAATGAACTTATTGGATGCACAAGATTGGTTAAAAACCCTAATTGGACAAGAATAAGCCTAGGGAGGACGAAAATGACCTAATTGATCATCCAATGACACAAACACACCTATTGGATGCACAAGATTGGTTAAAAATCCTAATTGGACAAGAATATGCCTTGGGAGGACGAAAATGACCTAAATGTTAATCCAATGACACAAATGAACTTATTGGATGCACAAGATTGGTTAAAAACCCTAATTGGACAAGAATATGCCTAGGGAGGACGAATATGACCTAAATGTTAATCCAATAACACAAATGAACTTATTGGATGCAAAAGATTGGTTAAAAACCCTAATTGGACAATAATAAGCCTAGGGAGGACGAAAATGACCTAATTGATCATACAATGACACAAACACACCTATTGGATGAACAAAATTGGTTAAAAACCCTTGTTGGACAAGAACATGCCTAGGGAGGACGAAAATGACCTAATTGATCATCCAATGACAGAAACACACCTATTGGATGCACAAGATTGGTTAAAAACCCTAATTGGACATGAATATGCCTAGGGAGGACGAAAATGACCTAATTGATCATCCAATGACACAAACACACCTATTGGATGCACAAGATTGGTTAAAAACCCTAACTGGACAAGAATATGCCTAGGGAGGACGAAAATGACCTAAATGTTAATCCAATGACACAAATGAACTTATTGGATGCACAAGATTGGTTAAAAACCCTAATTGGACAAGAATATGCCTAGGGAGAACGAAAATGACCTAATTGATCATCCAATGACACAAACACACCTATTGGAAGCACAAGATTGGTTAAAAACCCTAATTGGACAAGAATATGCCTAGGGAGGACGAAAATGACCTAAATGTTAATCTAATGACACAAATGAACTTATTGGAAGCACAAGATTGGTTAAAAACCCTAATTGGACAAGAATAAGCCTAGGGAGGACGAAAATGACCTAATTGATCATCCAATGACACAAACACACCTATTGGATGCACAAGATTGGTTAAAAACCCTAACTGGACAAGAATATGCCTAGGGAGGACGAAAATGACCTAAATGTTAATCCAATGACACAAATTAACTTATTGGATGCACAAGATTGGTTAAAAACCCTAATTGGACAAGAATAAGCCTAGGGAGGACGAAAATGACCTAATTGATCATCCAATGACACAAACACACATATTGGATGCACAAGATTGGTTAAAAACCCTAATTTGACTAGAATAAGCCTATGGAGGACAAAAATGACCTAATTTATCATCCATTGCCACAAACACACCTAATGGATGCACAAGATTGGTTAAAAACCCTAATTGGACAAGAATATGCCTAGGGAGGACGAAAATGACCTAATTGGTCATCCAATGACACAAACACACCTATTGGATGCACAAGATTGGTTAAAAACCCTAATTGGACAAGAATAAGCCTAGGGAGGACGAAAATAACCTAATTGATCATCCAATGACACAAACACACCTATTGATGCACAAGATTGGTTAAAAACCCTAATTGGACAAGAATATGCCTAGGGAGGACGAAAATGACCTAAATGTTAATACAATGACACAAATGAACTTATTGGATGCACAAGATTGGTTAAAAACCCTAATTGGACAAGAATAAGCCTAGGGAGGACGAAAATGACCTAAATGTTCATCCAATGACACAAATGAACTTATTGGATGCACAAGATTGGTTAAAAACCCTAATTGGACAAGAATAAGCCTAGAGAGGACGAAAATGACCTAATTGATCATCCAATGACACAAACACACCTATTGGATGCACAAGATTGGTTAAAAACCCTAATTGGACAAGAATAAGCCTTGGGAGGACGAAAATGACCTAATTGATCATCCAATGACACAAAAACACCTATTGGATGCACAAGATTGGTTAAAAACCCTAATTGGACAAGAATATGCCTAGGGAGGACGAAAATGACCTAAATATTAATTCAATGACACAGACAAAGTTATTGGATGCACAAGATTGGTTAAAAACCCTAATTGGACAAGAATAAGCCTAGGGAGGACGAAAATGACCTAATTGATCATCCAATGACACAAACACACCTATTGGATGCACAAGATTGGTTAAAAACTCTAATTGGACAAGAATAAGCCTGGGGAGGAAGAAAATGACCTAATTGATCATCCAATGACACAAACACGCCTATTGGATGCACAAGATTGGTTAAAAACCCTAACTGGACAAGAATATGCCTAGGGAGGACGAAAATGACCTAATTGATCATCCAATGACACAAACACACCTATTGGATGCACAAGATTGGTTAAAAACCCTAATTGGACAAGAATATGCCTAGGGAGGACGAATATGACCTAAATGTTAATCCAATAACACAAATGAACTTATTGGATGCACAAGATTGGTTAAAAACCCTAATTGGACAAGAATAATCCTAGGGAGAACGAAAATGACCTAAATGTTAATCCAATAACACAACTCAACTTATTGAATGCACAAGATTGGTTAAAAACCCTAATTGGACAAGAATAAGCCTAGGGAGGACGAAAATGACCTAATTGATCATCCAATGACACAAACACACCTATTGGATGCACAAGATGGGTTAAAAACCCTAATTGGACAAGAATATGCCTAGGGAGGACGAAAATGACATAAATATTAATTCAATGACACAGACAAAGTTATTGGATGCACAAGATTGGTTAAAAACCCTAATTGGACAAGAATAAGCCTAGGGAGGACGAAAATGACCTAATTGATCATCCAATGACACAAACACACCTATTGGATGCACAAGATTGGTTAAAAACCCTAATTGGACAAGAATATGCCTAGGGAGGACGAAAATGACCTAAATGTTAATCCAATGACACAAACACACCTATTGGATGCACAATATCGGTTAAAAACCCTAATTGGACAAGAATAAGCCTAGGGAGGAAGAAAATGACCTAATTGATCATCCAATGACACAAATACACCTATTGGATGCACAAGATTGGTTAAAAACCCTAATTGGACAAGGATATGCCTAGGAAGGTCGAAAATGACCTAATTGATCATCCAATGACACAAATGAACTTATTGGATGCATAAGATTAGTTAAAAACCCTAATTGGACACGAATAAGCCTAGGGAGGACGAAAATAACCTAATTGATCATCCAATGACACAAACACACCTATTGGATGCACAAGATTGGTTAAAAACCCTAATTGGACAAGAATATGCCTAGGGAGGACGAAAATGACCTAAATGTTAATCCAATGACACAAATGAACTTATTGGATGCACAAGATTGGTTATAAACCCTAATTGGACAAGAATAAGCCTGGGGAGGACGAAAATGACCTAATTGATCATCCAATGACACTAAAACACCTATTGGATGCACAAGATTGGTTAAAAACCCTAATTGGACAAGAATATGCCTAGGGAGGAGGAAAATGACCTAAATATTAATTCAATGACACAGACAAAGTTATTGGATGCACAAGATTGGTTAAAAACCCTAATTGGACAAGAATAAGCCTAGGGAGGACGAAAATGACCTAATTGATCATCCAATGACACAAACACACCTATTGGATGCACAAGATTGGTTAAAAACCCTAACTGGACAAGAATATGCCTAGGGAGGACGAAAATGACCTAAATATTAATTCAATGACGCAAACAAAGTTATTGCATGCACAAGATTGGTTAAAAACCCTAATTGGACAAGAATAAGCCTAGGGAGGACGAAAATGACCTAATTGATCATCCAATGACACAAACACACCTATTGGATGCACAAGATTGGTTAAAAACCCTAACTGGACAAGAATATGCCTAGGGAGGACGAAAATGACCTAAATGTTAATCCAATGACACAAATGAACTTATTGGATGCACAAGATTGGTTAAAAACCCTAATTGGACAAGAATAAGCCTTGGGAGGACGAAAATGACCTAATTGATCATCCAATGACACAAAAACACCTATTGGATGCACAAGATTGGTTAAAAACCCAAATTGGACAAGAATATGCATAGGGAGGAGGAAAATGACCTAAATATTAATTCAATGACACAGACAAAGTTATTGGATTCACAAGATTGGTTAAAAACCCTAATTGGACAAGAATAAGCCTAGGGAGGACGAAAATGACCTAATTGATCATCCAATGACACAAACACACCTATTGGATGCACAAGATTGGTTAAAAACCCTAACTGGACAAGAATATGCCTAGGGAGGACGAAAATGACCTAAATGTTAATCCAATGACACAAATGAACTTATTGGATGCACAAGATTGGTTAAAAACCCTAATTGGACAAGAATAAGCCTAGGGAGGACGAAAATGACCTAATTGATCATCCAATGACACAAACACACCTATTGGATGCACAAGATTGGTTAAAAACCCAAATTGCACAAGAATATGCCTAGGGAGGAGGAAAATGACCTAAATATTAATTCAATGTTGCAAACAAAGTTATTGGATGCACAAGATTGGTTAAGAACCCTAATTGGACAGGAATAAGCCTAGGGAGGACGAAAATGACCTAATTGATCATCTAATGACACAAACACACCTATTGGATGCACAAGATTGGTTAAAAACCCTAGTTGGACAAGAATATGCCTAGGGAGGACGAAAATGACCTAAATATTAATTCAATGACGCAAAAAAAGTTATTGGATGCACAAGATTGGTTAAAAACCCTAATTGGAAAACAATATGCCTAGGGAGGACGAAAATGACCTAAATGACCTAGGGAGGACGAAAATGACCTAAATGATAATCCAATGACACAAATGAACTTATTGGATGCACAAGATTGGTTAAAAACCCTAATTGGACAAGAATAAGCCTAGGGAGGACGAAAATGACCAAATTGATCATCCAATGACACAAACACACCTATTGGATGCACAAGATTGGTTAAAAACCCAAATTGCACAAGAATATGCCTAAGGAGAAGGAAAATGACCTAAATATTAATTCAATGACGCAAACAAAGTTATTGGATGCACAAGATTGGTTAAAATCCCTAATTGGACAAGAATAAGCCTAGGGAGGACGAAAATGACCTAATTGATCATCGAATGACACAAACACGCCTATTGGATGCACAAGATTGGTTAAAAACCCTAGTTGGACAAGAATATGCCTAGGGAGGACGAAAATGACCTAAATATTAATTCAATGACGCAAAAAAAGTTATTGGATGCACAAGATTGGTTAAAAACCCTAATTGGACAACAATATGCCTAGGGAGGACAAAAATGACCTAAATATTAATTCAATGACATAAACAAACTTATTGGATGCACAAGAATGGTTAAAAACCCTAATTGGAGAAGAATAAGCCTAGGGAGGACGAAAATAACCCTAATTGGATGCACAAGATTGGTTAAAAACCCTAACTGGACAAGAATATGCCTAGGGAGGACGAAAATGACCTAAATGATAATCCAATGACACAAATGAACTTATTGGATGCACAAGATTGGTTAAAAACCCTAATTGGACAAGAATAAGCCTAGGGAGGACGAAAATGACCAAATTGATCATCCAATGACACAAACACACCTATTGGATGCACAAGATTGGTTAAAAACCCAAATTGCACAAGAATATGCCTAAGGAGAAGGAAAATGACCTAAATATTAATTCAATGACGCAAACAAAGTTATTGGATGCACAAGATTGGTTAAAATCCCTAATTGGACAAGAATAAGCCTAGGGAGGACGAAAATGACCTAATTGATCATCGAATGACACAAACACGCCTATTGGATGCACAAGATTGGTTAAAAACCCTAGTTGGACAAGAATATGCCTAGGGAGGACGAAAATGACCTAAATATTAATTCAATGACGCAAAAAAAGTTATTGGATGCACAAGATTGGTTAAAAACCCTAATTGGACAACAATATGCCTAGGGAGGACAAAAATGACCTAAATATTAATTCAATGACATAAACAAACTTATTGGATGCACAAGAATGGTTAAAAACCCTAATTGGAGAAGAATAAGCCTAGGGAGGACGAAAATGACCTAATTGATCATCCAATGACACAAACACACCTATTGGATGCACAAGATTTGTTAAAAACCCTAACTGGACAAGAATATGCCTAGGGAGGACGAAAATGACCTAAATATTAATTCAATGACACAAACAAACTTATTGGATGCACAAGATTGGTTAAAAACCCTAATTGGACAAGAATAAGCCTAGGGAGGACGAAAATGACCTAAATGTTAATCCAATGACACAACTCAACTTATTGGATGCACAAGATTGGTTAAAAACCCTAATTGGGTAAGAATAAGCCTAGGGAGTACGAAAATGACCTAATTGATAATCCAATGACACAAACACACCTATTGGATGCACAAGATTGGTTAAAAACCCTAATTGGACATGAATAAGCCTAGGGAGGACGAAAATGACCTAAATGTGAATCCAATGACACAACTCAACTTATTGGATGCACAAGATTGGTTAAAAACCCTAATTGGACAAGAATAAGCCTAGGGAGGACGAAAATGACCTAATTGATCATCCAATGACACAAACGAACTTATTGGATGCACAAGATTGGTTAAAAACCCTAATTGGACAAGAATAAGCATAGGGAGGAAGAAAATGACCTAATTGATCATCCAATGACACAAACACACCTATTGCAAGCACAAGATTGGTTAAAAACCCTAATTGGACAAGAATATGCCTAGGGAGGACGAAAATGACCTAAATGTTAATCCAATGACACAAATGAACTTATTGGATGCACAAGATTGGTTAAAAACCCTAATTGGACAAGAATAAGCCTAGGGAGGACGAAAATGACCTAATTGATCATCCAATGACACAAACACACCTATTGGATGCACAAGATTGGTTAAAAACCCTAACTGGACAAGAATATGCCTAGGGAGGACGAAAATGACCTAATTGATCATCCAATGACACAAACACACCTATTGGATGACCAAGATTGGTTAAAAACCCTAATTGGACAAGAATATGCCTAGGGAGGACGAAAATGACCTAATTGATCATCCAATGACACAAACACACCTATTGGATGCACAAGATTGGTTAAAAACCCTAATTGGACAAGAATATGCCTAGGGAGGACGAATATGACCTAAATGTTAATCCAATAACACAAATGAACTTATTGGATGCACAAGATTGGTTAAAAACCCTAGTTGGACAAGAATAAGCCTAGGGAGGACGAAAATGACCTAATTGATCATCCAATGACACAAATGAACTTATTGGATGCACAAGATTGGTTAAAAACCCTAATTGGACAAGAATAAGCCTAGGGAGGACGAAAATGACGTAATTGATCATCCAATGACACAAACACGCCTATTGGATGCACAAGATTGGTTAAAAACCCTAATTGGACAAGAATAAGCCTAGGGAGGACGAAAATGACCTAATTGATCATCCAATGACATAAACACACCTATTGGATGCACAAGATTGGTTAAAAACCCTAATTGGACAAGAATAAGCCTAGGCAGGACGAAAATAACCTAATTGATCATCCAATGACACAAACACACCTATTGGATGCACAAGATTGGTTAAAAACCATAATTGGACAAGAATATGCCTAGGGAGGACGAAAATGACCTAAATGTTAATCCAAGGACACAAATGAACTTATTGGATACACAAGATTGGTTAAAAACCCTAATTGGACAAGAATAAGCCTAGGGAGGACGAAAATGACTTAAATGTTAATCCAATGACACAACTCAACTCATTGGATGCACAAGATTGGTTAAAAACCCTAATTGGACAAGAATAAGCCTAGGGAGTACGAAAATGACCTAATTGATCATCCAATGACACAAACACACCTATTGGATGCACAAGATTGGTTAAAAACCCTAATTGGACAAGAATAAGCCTAAGGAGGACGAAAATGACCTAATTGATCATCCAATGACACAAACACACCTATTGGATGCACAAGATTGGTTAAAAACCCTAGTTGGACGAGAATAAGCCTAGGGAGGACGAAAATGACCTAATTGATCATCCAATGACACAAACACACCTATTGGAAGCACAAGATTGGTTAAAAACCCTAATTGGACAAGAATATGCCTAGGGAGGACGAAAATGACCTAATTGATCATCCAATGACACAAATGAACTTATTGGATGCACAAGATTGGTTAAAAACCCTAATTGGACAAGAATAAGCCTAGGGAGGACGAAAACGACCTAATTGATCATCCAATGACACAAACACACCTATTGGATGCACAAGATTGGTTAAAAACCCTAATTGGACAAGAATATGCCTAGGGAGGACGAAAATAACCTAAATGTTAATCCAATGACACAAATGAACTTATTGGATGCACAAGATTGGTTAAAAACCCTAATTGGACAAGAATAAGCATAGGGAGGACGAAAATGACCTAATTGATTATCCAATGACACAAACACTCCTATTGGATGCACAAGATTGGTTAAAAACCCTAATTGGACAAGAATATGCCTAGGGAGGACGAAAATGACCTAAATGTTAATCCAATGACACAAATGAACTTATTGGATGCACAAGATTGGTTAAAAACCCTAATTGGACAAGAATATGCCTAGGGAGGATCAAAATGACCTAATTGATCATCCAATGACACAAACACACCTATTGAATGCAAGAGATTGGTTAAAAACCCTAATGGGACAAGAATATGCCTAGGGAGGACGAAAATGACCTAAATGTTAATCCAATGACCCAAATGAACTTATTGGATGCACAAGATTGGCTAAAAACCCTAATTGGACAAGAATATGCTTAAGGAGGACGAAAATGACCTAAATGTTAATCCAATGACACAAATGAACTTATTGGATGCACAAGATTGGTTAAAAACCCTAATTGGACAAGAATAAGCCTAGGGAGGACGAAAATTACCTAATTGATCATCCAATGACACAAACACACCTATTGGATGCAAGAGATTGGTTAAAAACCCTAATGGGACGAGAATATGCCTAGGGAGGACGAAAATGACCTAAATGTTAATCCAATGACACAAATGAACTTATTGGATGCACAAGATTGGTTAAAAACCCTAATTGGACAAGAATAAGCCTAGGGAGGACGAAAATGACCTAATTGATCATCCAATGACACAAACAAACCTATTGGATGCACAAGATTGGTTAAAAACCCTAATTGGACAAGAATAAGCCTAGTGGGGACGAAAATGACCTAATTGATCATCCAATGCCACAAACAAACCTATTGGATGCACAAGATTGGTTAAAAACCCTAATCGGACAAGAATAAGCCTGGGGAGGACGAAAATGACCTAATTGATCATCCAATGACACAAACACACCTATTGGATGCTCAAGATTGGTTAAAAACCCTAATTGGACAAGAATATGCCTAGGAAGGACGAAAATGACCTAAATGTTAATCCAATGACACAAATGAACTTATTGGATGCACAAGATTGGTTAAAAACCCTAATTGGACAAGAATAAGCCTAGGGAGGACGAAAACGACCTTATTGATCATCGAATGACACAAACACACCTATTGGATGCACAAGATTGGTTAAAAACCCTAATTGGACAAGAATATGCCTAGGGAGGAGGAAAATGACCTAAATATTAATTCAATGACACAATCAAAGTTATTGCATGCACAAGATTGGTTAAAAACCCTAATTGGACAAGAATAAGCCTAGGGAGGACGAAAATGACCTAATTGATCATCCAATGACACAAACACACCTATTGGATGCACAAGATTGGTTAAAAACCATAATTGGACAAAAATATGCCTAGGGAGGACGAAAATGACCTAAATATTAATTCAATGACACAAACAAACTTATTGGATGCACAAGATTGGTTAAAAACCCTAATTGGACAAGAATAAGCCTAGGGAGGACGAAAATGACCTAAATGTTAATCCAATGACACAACTCAACTTATTGGATGCACAAGATTGGTTAAAAACCCTAATTGGACAAGAACAAGCCTAGGGAGGACGAAAATGACCTAAATGTTAATCCAATGACACAACTCAACTTATTGGATGCACAAGATTGGTTAAAAACCCTAATTGGACAAGAATAAGCCTAGGGAGGACGAAAATAACCTAATTGATCATCCCATGACACAAACACACCTATTGGATGCACAAGATTGGTTAAAAACCCTAACTGGACAAGAATATGCCTAGGGAGGACGAAAATGACCTAAATGTTAATCCAATGACACAAATGAACTTATTGGATGCACAAGATTGGTTAAAAACCCTAATTGGACAAGAATAAGCCTAGGGAGGACGAAAATGACCTAATTGATCATCCAACGACATAAACACACCTATTGGAAGCAGAAGATTGGTTAAAAACCCTAATTGGACAAGAATATGCCTAGGGAGGACAAAAATGACCTAAATGTTAATCCAATGACACAAATGAACTTATTGGAAGCACAAGATTGGTTAAAAACCCTAATTGGACAAGAATAAGCCTAGGGAGGACGAAAATGACCTAATTGATCATCTAATGACACAAACACTCCTATTGGATGCACAAGATTGGTTAAAAACCCTAACTGGACAAGAATATGCCTAGGGAGGACGAAAATGACCTAAATGTTAATCCAATGACACAAATGAACTTATTGGATGCACAAGATTGGTTAAAAACCCTAATTGGACAAGAATAAGCCTAGGGAGGACGAAAATGACCTAATTGATCTTGCAATGACACAAACACACCTATTGGATGCACAAGATTGGTTAAAAACCCAAATTGCACAAGAATATGCCTAGGGAGGAGGAAAATGACCTAAATATTAATTCAATGACGCAAACAAAGTTATTGGATGCACAAGATTGGTTAAAAACCCTAATTGGACAAGAATAAGCCTAGGGAGGACGAAAATGACCTAATTGATCATCTAATGACACAAACACACCTATTGGATGCACAAGATTGGTTAAAAACCCTAGTTGGACAAGAATATGCCTAGGGAGGACGAAAATGACCTAAATATTAATTCAATGACGCAAAAAAAGTTATTGGATGCACAAGATTGGTTAAAAACCCTAATTGGACAACAATATGCCTAGGGAAGACGAAAATGACCTAAATATTAATTCAATGACATAAACAAACTTATTGGATGCACAAGAATGGTTAAAAACCCTAATTGGACAAGAATAAGCATAGGGAGGACGAAAATGACCTAATTGATCATCCAATGACACAAACACAGCTATTGGAAGCACAAGATTGGTTAAAAACCCTAACTGGACAAGAATATTCCTAGGGAGGACGAAAATGACCTAAATGTTAATCCAATGACAAAAATGAACTTATTGGATGCACAAGATTGGTTAAAAACCCTAATTGGACAAGAATAAGCCTAGGGAGGACGAAAATGACCTAATTGATCATCCAATGACACAAACACACCTATTGGATGCACAAGATTTGTTAAAAACCCTAATTGGACAAGAATATGCCTAGGGAGGAGGAAAATGACCTAAATATTAATTCAATGACGCAAACAAAGTTATTGCATGCACAAGATTGGTGAAAAACCCTAATTGGACAAGAATAAGCCTTGGGAGGACGAAAATGACCTAATTGATCATCCAATGACACAAACACACCTATTGGATGCACAAGATTGGTTAAAAACCCTAATTGGGCAAGAATATGCCTAGGGAGCACGAAAATGACCTAAATATTAATTCAATGACACAAACCAACTTATTGGATGCACAAGATTGGTTAAAAACCCTAATTGGTCAAGAATAAGCCTAGGGAGGACGAAAATGACCTAAATGTTAATCCAATGACACAACTCAACTTATTGGATGCACAAAATTGGTTAAAAACCCTAATTGGGCAAGAATAAGCCTAGGGAGGACGAAAATGACCTAATTGATCATCCAATGACACAAACACACCTATTGGATGCACAAGATTGGTTAAAAACCCTAATTCGACAAGAATATGCCTAGGGAGGACGAGAATGACCTAAATGTTAATCCAATGACACAAATGAACTTATTGGATGCACATGATTGGTTAAAAACCCTAATTGGACAAGAATAAGCTTAGGGAGGACGAAAAGGACCTAATTGATCATCCAATGACACAAACACACCTATTGGATGCACAAGATTGGTTAAAAACCCTAATTCGACAAGAATAAGCTTAGGGAGGACGAAAATGACCTAATTGATCATCCAAAGACACAAACACACCTATTGGATGCAAAAGATTGGTTAAAAACCCTAGTAGGACAAGAATATGCCTAGGCAGGACGAAAATGACCTAATTGATCATCCAATGACACAAATGAACTTATTGGATGCACAAGATTGGTTAAAAATCCTAATTGGACAAGAATAAGCCTAGGGAGGACGAAAATGACCTAATTGATCATCCAATGACACAGACAAAGTTATTGGATGCACAAGATTGGTTAAAAACCCTAATTGGACAATAATAAGCCTAGGGAGGACGAAAATGACCTAATTGATCATCCAATGACACAAACACACCTATTGGATGCACAAGATTGGTTAAAAACCCTAACTGGACAAGAATATGCCTAGGGAGGACGAAAATGACCTAAATATTAATTCAATGACGCAAACAAAGTTATTGCATGCACAAGATTGGTTAAAAACCCTAATTGGACAAGAATAAGCCTAGGGAGGACGAAAATGACCTAATTGATCATCCAATGACACAAACACACCTATTGGATGCACAAGATTGGTTAAAAACCCTAACTGGACAAGAATATGCCTAGGGAGGACGAAAATGACCTAAATGTTAATCCAATGACACAAATGAACTTATTGGATGCACAAGATTGGTTAAAAACCCTAATTGGACAAGAATAAGCCTTGGGAGGACGAAAATGACCTAATTGATCATCCAATGACACAAAAACACCTATTGGATGCACAAGATTGGTTAAAAACCCAAATTGGACAAGAATATGCATAGGGAGGAGGAAAATGACCTAAATATTAATTCAATGACACAGACAAAGTTATTGGATTCACAAGATTGGTTAAAAACCCTAATTGGACAAGAATAAGCCTAGGGAGGACGAAAATGACCTAATTGATCATCCAATGACACAAACACACCTATTGGATGCACAAGATTGGTTAAAAACCCTAACTGGACAAGAATATGCCTAGGGAGGACGAAAATGACCTAAATGTTAATCCAATGACACAAATGAACTTATTGGATGCACAAGATTGGTTAAAAACCCTAATTGGACAAGAATAAGCCTAGGGAGGACGAAAATGACCTAATTGATCATCCAATGACACAAACACACCTATTGGATGCACAAGATTGGTTAAAAACCCTAACTGGACAAGAATATGCCTAGGGAGGACGAAAATGACCTAAATGTTAATCCAATGACACAAATGAACTTATTGGACGCACAAGATTGGTTAAAAACCCTAATTGGACAAGAATAAGCCTAGGGAGGACGAAAATGACCTAATTGATCATCCAATGACACAAACACACCTATTGGATGCACAAGATTGGTTAAAAACCCAAATTGGACAAGAATATGCCTAGGGAGGAGGAAAATGACCTAAATATTAATTCAATGACGCAAACAAAGTTATTGGATGCACAAGATTGGTTAAAAACCCTAATTGGACAAGAATAAGCCTAGGGAGGACGAAAATGACCTAATTGATCATCCAATGACACAAACACACCTATTGGATTCACAAGATTGGTTAAAAACCCTAACTGGACAAGAATATGCCTAGGGAGGACGAAAATGACCTAAATGTTAATCCAATGACACAAATGAACTTATTGGATGCACAAGATTCGTTAAAAACCCTAATTGGACAAGGATAAGCCTAGGGAGGACGAAAATGACCTAATTGATCATCCAATGACACAAACACACCTATTGGATGCACAAGATTGGTTAAAAACCCAAATTGCACAAGAATATGCCTAGGGAGGAGGAAAATGACCTAAATATTAATTCAATGACGCAAACAAAGTAATTGGATGCACAAGATTGGTTAAAAACCCTAATTGGACAAGAATAAGCCTAGGGAGGACGAAAATGACCTAATTGATCATCCAATGACACAAACACACCTATTGGATGCACAAGATTGGTTAAAAACCCTAGTTGGACAAGAATATGCCTAGGGAGGACGAAAATGACCTAAATATTAATTCAATGACGCAAAAAAAGTTATTGGATGCACAAGATTGGTTAAAAACCCTAATTGGAAAACAATATGCCTAGGGAGGACGAAAATGACCTAAATATTAATTCAATGACATAAACAAACTTATTGGATGCACAAGAATGGTTAAAAACCCTAATTGGAGAAGAATAAGCCTAGGGAGGACGAAAATGACCTAATTGATCATCCAATGACACAAACACACCTATTGGATGCACAAGATTGGTTAAAAACCTTAATTGGGCAAGAATATGCCTAGGGAGGACGAAAATGACCTAAATATTAATTCAATGACACAAACAAACTTATTGGATGCACAAGATTGGTTAAAAACCCTAATTGGTCAAGAATAAGCCTAGGGAGGACGAAAATGACCTAAATGTTAATCCAATGACATTAACTCACCTATTGGATGCACAAGATTGGTTAAAAACCCTAATTGGACAAGAATAAGCTTAGGGAGGACGAAAATGACCTAATTGATCATCCAATGACACAAACACACCTATTGGATGCACAAGATTGGTTAAAAATCCTAATTGGACAAGAATAAGCCTAGGGAGGACGAAAATGACCTAATTGATCATCCAATGACACAAATGAACTTATTGGATGCACAAGATTTGTTAAAAACCCTAATTGGACAAGAATAAGCTTAGGGAGGACAAAAATGACCTAATTGATCATCTAATGACACAAACACACCTATTGGATGCACAAGATTGGTTAAAAACCCTAATTGGACAAGAATATGCCTAGGGAGGACGAAAATGACCTAAATATTAATTCAATGACACAAACAAAGTTATTGGATGCACAAGATTGGTTAAAAACCTAATTGGACAAGAATAAGCCTAGGGAGGACGAAAATGACCTAATTGATCATCCAATGACACAAACACACCTATTGGATGCACAAGATTGGTTAAAAACCCTAATTGGACAAGAATAAGCCTAGGGAGGACGAAAATGACATAATGTTAATCAATTGACAAAACTCAACTTATTGGATGCACAAGATTGGTTAAAAACCCTAATTGGACAAGAATAAGCCTAGGGAGGACGCAAATGACCTAATTGATCATCCAATGACACAAACACACCTATTGGATGCACAAGATTGGTTAAAAACCCTAATTGGACAAGAATAAGCCTAGGGAGGACGAAAATGACCTAAATGTTAATCCAATGACACAACTCAACTTATTGGATGCACAAGATTGGTTAAAAACCCTAATTGGACAAGAATAAGCCTAGGGAGGACGAAAATGACCTAATTGATCATCCAATAACACAAATGAACTTATTGGATGCACAAGATTGGTTAAAAACCCTAATTGGAAAAGAATAAGCCTAGGGAGCACGAAAATGACCCAATTGATCATCCTATGACACAAACACACCTATTGGATGCACAAGATTGGTTAAAAACCCTAATTGGACAAGAATATGCCTAGGGAGGACGAAAATGACCTAAATGTTAATCCAATGACACAAATGAACTTATTGGATGCACAAGATTGGTTAAAAACCCTAATTGGACAAGAATAAGGCTAGGGAAGACGAAAATGACCTAATTGATCATCCAATGACACAAACACACCTATTGGATGCACAAGATTGGTTAAAAACCCTAATTGGACAAGAATATGCATAGGGAGGACGAAAATGACCTAAATATTAATTCAATGACACAAACAAACTTATTGGATGCACCAGATTGGTTAAAAACCCTAATTGGACAAGAATAAGCAGAGGGAGGACGAAAATGACCTAATTGATCATCCAATTACACAAACACACCTATTGGATGCACAAGATTGGTTAAAAACCCTAATTGGACAAGAATATGCCTAGGGAGGACGAAAATGACCTAAATATTAATTCAATGACACAAACAAACTTATTGGATGCACAAGATTGGTTAAAAACCCTAATTGGACAAGAATAAGCCTAGGGAGGACGAAAATGACCTAATTGATTATCCAATGACACAAACATACCTATTGGATGCACAAGATTGGTTAAAAACCCTAATTCGACAAGAATATGCCTAGGGAGGACGAAAATGACCTAATTGATCATCCAATGACACAAACACACCTATTGGATGCACAAGATTGGTTAAAAACCCTAATTGGACAAGAATATGCCTAGGGAGGACGAAAATGACCTAATTGATCATCCAATGACACAAACACACCTATTGGATGCACAAGATTGGTTAAAAACCCTAATTGGACAAGAATATGCCAGAATATGCCTAGGGAGGACGTAAATGACCTAATTGATCATTCAATGACACAAATGAACTTATTGGATGAACAACTTTGGTTAAAAACCCTAATTGAACAATAATATGCCTAGGGAGGACGAAAATGACCTAATTGATCCTCCAATGACACAAACACACCTATTGGATGCACAAGATTGGTTAAAAACCCTAATTGGACAAGAATATGCCTAGGGAGGACGAAAATGACCTTAATATTAATTCAATGACACAAACAAACTTATTGGATGCACAAGATTGGTTAAAAACCCTAATTGGACAAGAATAAGCCTAGGGAGGACGAAAATGACCTAAATGTTAATCCAATGACACAACTCAACTTATTGGATGCACAAGATTGGTTAAAAACCCTAATTGTACAAGAATAAGCCTAGGGAGGACGAAAATAACCTAATTGATCATCCAATGACACAAACACACCAATTGGATGCACAAGATTGGTGAAAAACCCTAATTGGGAAAGAATAAGCCTATGGAGGACGAAAATGACCTAATTGATCATCCAATGACACAAACACACCTATTGGATGCACAAGATTGGTTAAAAACCCTAATTGGACAAGAATAAGCCTAGGGAGGACGAAAATGACCTAAATGTTAATCCAATGACACAACTCAACTTATTGGATGCAGAAGATTGGTTGAAAACCCTAATTGGACAAGAATAAGCCTATGGAGGACGAAAATGACCTAATTGATCATCCAATGACACAAACACACCTATTGGATGTACAAGATTGGTTAAAAACCCTAATTGGACAAGAATAAGCCTAGGGAGGACGAAAATGACCTAATTGATCATCCAATGACACAAACACACCTATTGGATGCACAAGATCGGTTAAAAACCCTAGTTGGACAAGAATATGCCTAGGGAGGACGAAAATGACCTAATTGATCATCTAATGACAAAAAACACACCTATTGGATGCACAAGATTGGTTAAAAACCCTAATTGGACAAGAATATACCAAGGGAGGACGAAAATGACCGAAATATTAATTCAATGACATAACCAAACTTATTGGATGCACAAGATTCGTTAAAAACCCTAATTGGACAAGAATAAGCCTAGGGAGAACGAAAATGACCTAATTGATCATCCAATAACACAAACACACCTAATGGATGCACAAGATTTGTTAAAAACCCTAATTGGACAAGAATATGCCTAGGGAGGAGGAAAATGACCTAAATATTAATTCAATGACACAAACAAAGTTATTGGATGCACAAGATTGGTTAAAAACCCTAATTGGACAAGAATAAGCCTAGGGAGGACGAAAATGACCTAATTGATCATCCAATGACACAAACACACCTATTGGATGCACAAGATTGGTTAAAAACCCTAATTGGGCAAGAATATGCCTAGGGAGAACGAAAATGACCTAAATATTAATTCAATGACACAAACCAACTTATTGGATGCACAAGATTGGTTAAAAACCCTAATTGGTCAAGAATAAGCCTTGGGAGGACGAAAATGACCTAAATGTTAATCCAATGACACAAACTGACCTATTGGATGCACAAGATTGGTTAAAAACCCTAATTGGACAAGAATAAGCTTAGGGAGGACGAAAATGACCTAATTGATCATCCAATGACACAAACACACCTATTGGATGCACAAGATTGGTTAAAAACCCTAATTGGACAAGAATAAGCCTAGGGAGGACGAAAATGACCTAATTGATCATCCAAAGACACAAACACACCTATTGGATGCAAAAGATTGGTTAAAAACCCTAGTTGGACAAGAATATGCCTAGGGAGGACGAAAATGACCTAATTGATCATCCAATGACACAAATGAACTTATTGGATGCACAAGATTGGTTAAAAATCTTAATTGGACAAGAATAAGCCTAGGGAGGACGAAAATGACCTAAATGTTAATCCAATGACACAAATGAACTTATTGGATGCACATGATTGGTTAAAAACCCTAATTGGACAAGAATAAGCCTAGGGAGGACGAAAATGACCTAATTGATCATCCAATGACACAAACCTACCTATTGGATGCACAAGATTGGTTAAAAACCCTAATTCGACAAGAATAAGCTTAGGGAGGACGAAAATGACCTAATTGATCATCCAAAGACACAAACACACCTATTGGATGCAAAAGATTGGTTAAAAACCCTAGTTGGACAAGAATATGCCTAGGCAGGACGAAAATGACCTAATTGATCATCCAATGACACAAATGAACTTAATGGATGCACAAGATTGGTTAAAAATCCTAATTGGACAAGAATAAGCCTAGGGAGGACGAAAATGACCTAATTGATCATCCAATGACACAAACACACCTATTGGATGCACAAGATTGGTTAAAAACCATAATTGGACAAGAATATGCCTAGGGAGGACGAAAATGACCTAAATGTTAATCCAATGACACAAATGAACTTATTGGATGCACAAGATTGGTTAAAAACCCTAATTGGACAAGAATAAGCCTTGGGAGGACGAAAATGACCTAATTGATCATCCAATGACACAAAAACACCTATTGGATGCACAAGATTGGTTAAAAACCCTAATTGGACAAGAATATGCCTAGGGAGGAGGAAAATGACCTAAATATTAATTCAATGACACAGATAAAGTTATTGGATGCACAAGATTGGTTAAAAACCCTAATTGGACAAGAATAAGCCTAGGGAGGACGAAAATGACCTAATTGATCATCCAATGACACAAACACACCTATTGGATGCACAAGATTGGTTAAAAACCCTAATTGGACAAGAATAAGCCTAGGGAGGACAACAATGACCTAATTGATCATCCAATGACACAAACACACCTATTGGATGCACAAGAATGGTTAAAAACCCTAATTGGACAAGAATAAGCCTAGGGAGGACGAAAATGACCTAATTGATCATCCAATGACACAAACACACCTATTGGATGCACAAGATTGGTTAAAAACCCTAATTGGACAAGAATAAGCCTAGGGAGGACGAAAATGACCTAATTGATCATCCAATGACACAAACACACCTATTGGATGCACAAGATTGGTTAAAAACCCTAATTGGACAAGAATATGCCTAGGGAGGACGAAAATGACCTAAATGTTAATCCAATGACACAACTCAACCTATTGGATGCACAAGATTGGTTAAAAACCCTAATTGGACAAGAATAAGCCTAGGGAGGACGATAAATGACCTAATTGATCATCCAATGACACAAACACACCTATTGGATGCACAAGATTGGTTAAAAACCCTAATTGGACAAGAATAAGCCTAGGGAGGACGAAAATGACCTAATTGATCATCCAATGACACAAACACACCTATTGGATGCACAAGATTGGTTAAAAACCCTAATTGGACAAGAATAAGCCTAGGGAGGACGAAAATGACCTGAATGTTAATCCAATGACACAAATCAACTTATTGGATGCACAAGATTGGTTAAAAACCCTAATTGGGCAAGAATAAGCCTAGGGAGGACGAAAATGACCTAAATGTTAATCCAATGACACAAATGAACTTATTGGATGCACAAGATTGGTTAAAAACCCTAATTGGACAAGAATAAGCCTAGGGAGGACGAAAATGACCTAATTGATCATCCAATGACACAAACACACCTATTAGATGCACAAGATTGGTTAAAAACCCTAACTGGACAAGAATATGCCTAGGGAGGACGAAAATGACCTAAATATTAATTCAATGACACAAACAAACTTATTGGATGCACAAGATTGGTTAAAAACCCTAATTGGACAAGAATAAGCCTAGGGAGGACGAAAATGACCTAAATGTTAATCCAATGACACAACTCAACTTATTGGATGCACAAGATTGGTTAAAAACCCTAATTGGGTAAGAATAAGCCTAGGGAGTACGAAAATGACCTAATTGATAATCCAATGACACAAACACACCTATTGGATGCACAAGATTGGTTAAAAACCCTAATTGGACATGAATAAGCCTAGGGAGGACGAAAATGACCTAAATGTGAATCCAATGACACAACTCAACTTATTGGATGCACAAGATTGGTTAAAAACCCTAATTGGACAAGAATAAGCCTAGGGAGGACGAAAATGACCTAATTGATCATCCAATGACACAAACGAACTTATTGGATGCACAAGATTGGTTAAAAACCCTAATTGGACAAGAATAAGCATAGGGAGGAAGAAAATGACCTAATTGATCATCCAATGACACAAACACACCTATTGCAAGCACAAGATTGGTTAAAAACCCTAATTGGACAAGAATATGCCTAGGGAGGACGAAAATGACCTAAATGTTAATCCAATGACACAAATGAACTTATTGGATGCACAAGATTGGTTAAAAACCCTAATTGGACAAGAATAAGCCTAGGGAGGACGAAAATGACCTAATTGATCATCCAATGACATAAACACTCCTATTGGATGCACAAGATTGGTTAAAAATCCTAATTGGACAAGAATAAGCCTAGGGAGGACGAAAATGACCTAATTGATCATCCAATGACACAAACACACCTATTGGATGCACAAGATTGGTTAAAAACCCTAGTTGGACAAGAATATGCCTAGGTAGGACGAAAATGACCTAATTGATCATCCAATGACACAAATGAACTTATTGGATGCACAAGATTGGTTAAAAATCCTAATTGGACAAGAATAAGCCTAGGGAGGACGAAAATGACCTAATTGATCATCCAATGACACAAACACAACTATTGGATGCACAAGATTGGTTAAAAACCCTAATTGGACAAGAATATGCCTAGGGAGGACGAAAATGACCTAAATGTTAATCCAATGACACAAATGAACTTATTGGATGCACAAGATTGGTTAAAAACCTAATTCGACAAGAATAAGCCTAGGGAGAATGAAAATGACCTAAATGTTAATCCAATGACACAACTCAACTTATTGGATGCACAAGATTGGTTAAAAACCCTAATTGGACAAGAATAAGCCTAGGGAGGACGAAAATGACCTAATTGATCATCCAATGACACAAACACACCTATTGGATGCACAAGATTGGTTAAAAACCCTAACTGGACAAGAATATGCCTAGGGAGGACGAAAATGACCTAATTGATCATCCAATGACACAAACACACCTATTGAATGCACAAGATTGGTTAAAAACCATAATTGGACAAGAATATGCCTAGGGAGGACGAAAATGACCTAAATATTAATTCAATGACACAAACAAACTTATTGGATGCACAAGACTGGTTAAAATCCCTAATTGGACAAGAATATGCCTAGGGAGGACGAAAATGACCTAAATGTTAATCCAATGACACAAATGAACTTATTGGATGCACAAGATTGGTTAAAAACCCTAATTGGACAAGAATAAGCCTAGGGAGGATCAAAGTGACCTAATTGATCATCCAATGAGATAAACACACCTATTGGAAGCACGAGATGGTTAAAAACCCTAATTGGACAAGAATATGCCTAGGGAGGACGAAAATGACCTAAATATTATGTCAATGACACAAACAAACTTATTGGATGCACAAGATTGGTTAAAATCCCTAATTGGACAAGAATAAGCCTATGGAGGACGAAAATGACCTAATTGATCATCCAATGACACAAACACACCTACTGGATGCACAAGATTGGTTAAAAACCCTAATTGGACAAGAATAAGCCTAAGAAGGACGAAAATGACCTAATTGATCATCCAATGACACAAACACACTATTGGATGCACAAGATTGGTTAAAAACCCTAATTGGACAAGAATATGCCTAGGGAGGATGAAAATGACCTAATTGATCATCCAATGACACAAACACACCTGTTGGATGCACAAGATTGGTTAAAAACCATAATTGGACAAGAATATGCCTAGGGAGGACGAAAATGACCTAATTGATCATCCAATGACACAAACACACCTATTGAATGCATAAGATTGGTTAAAAACCCTAATTGGACAAGAATATGCCTAGGGAGGACGAAAATGACCTAAATATTAATTCAATGACACAAACAAACTTATTGGATGCACAAGATTGGTTAAAAACCCTAATTGGACAAAAATAAGCCTAGGGAGGACGAAAATGACCTAATTGATAATCCAATGACACAAACAAACTTATTGGATGCACAAGATTGGTTAAAAACCCTAATTGGACAAGAATAAACCAAGGGAGGACAAAAATGACCTAAATGTTAATCCAATGACACTACTCAACTTATTGGAAGCACAAGATTGGTTAAAAACCCTAATTGGACAAGAATAAGCCTAGGGAGGACGAAAATGACCTAATTGATCATCCAATGACACAAACACACCTATTGGATGCACAAGATTGGTTAAAAACCCTAATTGGACAAGAATAAGCCTAGGGAGGACGAAAATGACCTAATTGATCATCCAATGACACAAACACACCTATTGGATGCACAAGATTGGTTAAAAACCCTAATTGGACAAGAATATGCCTAGGGAGGACGAAAATGACCTAAATGTTAATCCAATGACACAAATGAACTTATTGGATGCACAAGATTGGTTAAAAACCCTAATTGGACAAGAATAAGCCTTGGGAGGACGAAAATGACCTATTTGATCATCCAATGACACAAAAACACCTATTGGATGCACAAGATTGGTTAAAAACCCTAATTGGACAAGAATATGCCTAGGGAGGAGGAAAATGACCTAAATATTAATTCAATGACACAGACAAAGTTATTGGATGCACAAGATTGGTTAAAAACCCTAATTGGACAAGAATAAGCCTAGGGAGGACGAAAATGACCTAATTGATCATCCAATGACACAAACACACCTATTGGATGCACAAGATTGGTTAAAAACCCTAACTGGACAAGAATATGCCTAGGGAGGACGAAAATGACCTAAATATTAATTCAATGACACAAACAAACTTATTGGATGCACAAGATTGGTTAAAAACCCTAATTGGACAAGAATAAGCCTTGGGAGGACGAAAATGACCTAATTGATCATCCAATGACACAAAAACACCTATTGGATGCACAAGATTGGTTAAAAACCCTAATTGGACAAGAATATGCCTAGGGAGGAGGAAAATGACCTAAATATTAATTCAATGACACAGACAAAGTTATTGGATGCACAAGATTTGTTAAAAACCCTAATTGGACAAGAATAAGCCTAGGGAGGACGAAAATGACCTAATTGATCATCCAATGACACAAACACACCTATTGGATGCACAAGATTGGATAAAAACCCTAACTGGACAAGAATATGCCTAGGGAGGACGAAAATGACCTAAATATTAATTCAATGACACAAACAAACTTATTGGATGCACAAGATTGGTTAAAAACCCTAATTGGACAAGAATAAGCCTAGGGAGGATGAAAATGACCTAAATGTTAATCCCATGACACAACTCAACTTATTGGATGCACAAGATTGGTTAAAAACCCTAATTGGGCAAGAATAAGCCTAGGGAGGACGAAAATGACCTAATTGATCATCCAATGACACAAACACACCTATTGGATGCACAAGATTGGTTAAAATCCCTAATTCGACAAGAATATGCCTAGGGAGGACGCAAATGACCTAAATGTTAATCCAATGACACAAATGAACTTATTGGATGCACAAGATTGATTAAAAACCCTAATTGGACAAGAATAAGCCTAGGGAGGACGAAAATGACCTAATTGATCATCCAATGACACAAACACACCTATTGGATGCACAAGATTGGTTAAAAACCCTAATTGGACAAGAATAAGCCTAGGGAGGACGAAAATGACCTAATTGATCATCTTATGACACAAACACACCTATTGGAAGCACAAGATTGGTTAAAAACCCTAATTGGACAAGAATAAGCCTAGGGAGGATGAAAATGACCTAATTGATCATCCAATGACACAAACACATCTATTGGATGCACAAGATTGGTTAAAAACCCTAATTGGACCAGAATATGCCTAGGGAGGACGAAAATGACCTAAATATTAATTCAATGACATAAACAAACTTATTGGATCCACAAGATTGGTTAAAAACCCTAATTGGACAAGAATAAGCCTAGGGAGGACGAAAATGACCTAATTGATCATCCAATGACACAAACACACCTATTGGATGCACAAGATTGGTTAAAAATCCTAATTGGACAAGAATAAGCCTAGGGAGGATAAAAATGACCTAATTGATCATCCAATGACACAAACACACCTATTGGATGCACAAGATTAGTTAAAAACCCTAATTGGACAAGAATAAGCCTAGGGAGGACGAAAATGACCTAATTGATCATCCAATGACACAAACACACCTATTGGATGCACAAGATTGGTTAAAAACCCTAATTGGACAAGAATAAGCCTAGGGAGGACGAAAATGACCTAATTGATCATCCAATGACACAAACACACCTATTGGATGCACAAGATTGGTTAAAAACCCTAATTGGACAAGAATAAGCCTAGGGAGGACAACAATGACCTAATTGATCATCCAATGACACAAACACACCTATTGGATGCACAAGAATGGTTAAAAACCCTAATTGGACAAGAATAAGCCTAGGGAGGACGAAAATGACCTAATTGATCATCCAATGACACAAACACACCTATTGGATGCACAAGATTGGTTAAAAACCCTAATTGGACAAGAATAAGCCTAGGGAGGACGAAAATGACCTAATTGATCATCCAATGACACAAACACACCTATTGGATGCACAAGATTGGTTAAAAACCCTAATTGGACAAGAATATGCCTAGGGAGGACGAAAATGACCTAAATGTTAATCCAATGACACAACTCAACTTATTGGATGCACAAGATTGGTTAAAAACCCTAATTGGACAAGAATAAGCCTAGGGAGGACGAAAATGACCTAATTGATCATCCAATGACACAAACACACCTATTAGATGCACAAGATTGGTTAAAAACCCAAATTGGACAAGAATATGCCTAGGGAGGACGAAAATGACCTAAATGTTAATCCAATGACACAACTCAACTTATTGGATGCACAAGATTGGTTAAAAACCCTAATTGGACAAGAATAAGCCTAGGGAGGACGAAAATGTTCTAATTGATCATCCAATGACATAAACACACCTATTGGATGCACAAGATTGGTTAAAAACCCTAATTGGACAAGAATAAGCCTAGGGAGGACGAAAATGACCTAATTGATCATCCAATGACACAAACACACATATTGGATGCACAAGATTGGTTAAAAACCCTAATTGGGCAAGAATATGCCTAGGGAGGACGAAAATGACCTAAATATTAATTCAATGACACAAACCAACTTATTGGATGCACAAGATTGGTTAAAAACCCTAATTGGTCAAGAATAAGCCTAGGGAGGACGAAAATGACCTAAATGTTAATCCAATGACACAAACTCACCTATTGGATGCACAAGATTGGTTAAAAACCCCAATTGGACAAGAATAAGCTTAGGGAGGACGAAAATGACCTAATTGATCATCCAATGACACAAACACACCTATTGGATGCACAAGATTGGTTAAAAACCCTAATTGGACAAGAATAAGCCTAGGGAGGACGAAAATGACCTAATTGATCATCTAATGACACAAACACACCTATTGGATGCACAAGATTGGTTAAAAACCCTAGTTGGACAAGAACATGCCTAGGGAGGACGAAAATGACCTAATTGATCATTCAATGACACTAATGAACTTATTGGATGCACAAGATTGGTTAAAAACCCTAATTGGACAAGAATAAGCCTAGGGAGGACGAAAATGACCTAATTGATCATCCAATGACACAAACACACCTATTGGATGCACAAGATTGGTTAAAAACCCTAATTGGACAAGAATAAGCCTAGGGAGGACGAAAATGACCTAATTGTTCATCCAATGACACAAACACACCTATTGGATGCACAAAATTGGTTAAAAACCCTAATTGGACAAGAATAAGCCTAGGGAGGACGAAAATGACCTAATTGTTCATCCAATGACACAAACACACCTATTGGATGCACAAGATTGGTTAAAAACCCTAGTTGGACAAGAACATGCCTAGAGAGGACGAAAATGACCTAATTGATCATCCAATGACACTAATGAACTTATTGGATGCACAAGATTGGTTAAAAACCCTAATTGGACAAGAATAAGCCTAGGGAGGACGAAAATGACCTAATTGATCATCCAATGACACAAACACACCTATTGGATGCACAAGATTGGTTAAAAACCCTAATTGGACAAGAATAAGCCTAAGGGGGACGAAAATGACCTAATTGATCATCCAATGACACAAACACACCTATTGGATGCACAAGATTGGTTAAAAACCCTAATTGGACAAGAATATGCCTAGGGATGACGAAAATGACCTAATTGATCATCCAGTGATACAAATGAACTTATTGGATGCACAAGATTAGTTAAAAACCCTAATTGGACAAGAATAAGCCTAGGGAGGACGAAAATAACCAAATTGATCATCCAATGACACAAACACACCTATTGGATGCATAAAGATTGGTTAAAAACCCTAATTGGACTAGAATATGCCTAAGGAGGACGAAAATGACCTAAATGTTAATCCAATGACACAAATGAACTTATTGGATGCACAAGATTGGTTAAAAACCCTAATTGGGCAAGAATAAGCCTAGGGAGGACGAAAATGACCTAAATGTTAATCCAATGACACAACTCAACTTATTGGATGCACAAGATTGGTTAAAAACCATAATTGGGCAAGAATAAGCCTAGGGAGGACGAAAATGACCTAATTGATCATCCAATGACACAAACACACCTATTGGATGCACAAGATTGGTTAAAAACCCTAACTGGACAAGAATATGCCTAGGGAGGACGAAAATGACCTAATTGATCATCCAATGACACAAACACACCTATTGGATGCACAAGATTGGTTAAAAACCCTAATTTGACAAGAATATGCCTAGGGAGGACGAATATGACCTAAATGTTAGTCCAATAACTCAAATGAACTTATTGGATGCACAAGATTGGTTAAAAACCCTAATTGGATAAGAATAAGCCTTGGGAGAACGTAAATGACCTAAATGTTAATCCAATGACACAACTCAACTTATTGGATGCACAAGATTGGTTAAAAACCCTAATTGGACAAGAATAAGCCTAGGGAGGACGAAAATGACCTAATTGATCATCCAATGACACAAACACACCTATTGGATGCACAAGATTGGTTAAAAACCCTAGTTGGACAAGAATATGCCTAGGGAGGACGAAAATGACCTAATTGATCATCCAATGACACAAATGAACTTATTGGATGCACAAGATTGGTTAAAAACCCTAATTGGACAAGAATAAGCCTAGGGAGGACGAAAACGACCTAATTGATCATCCAATGACACAAACACACCTATTGGATGCACAAGATTGGTTAAAACCCTAATTGGACAAGAATATGCCTAGGGAGGACGAAAATGACCTAAATGTTAATCCAATGACACAAATGAACTTATTGGATGCACAAGATTGGTTAAAAACCCTAATTGGACAAGAATAAGCCTAGGGAGGACGAAAATGACCTAATTGATCATCCAATGACACAAACACACCTATTGGATGCACAAGATTGGTTAAAAACCCTAACTGGACAAGAATATGCCTAGGTAGGACGAAAATCACCTAATTGATCATCCAATGACACAAACACACCTATTGGATGCACAAGATTGGTTAAAAACCCTAATTGGACAAGAATATGCCTAGGGAGGACGAAAATGACCTAATTGATCATCCAATGACACAAACACACCTATTGGATGCACAAGATTGGTTAAAAACCCTAATTGGACAAGAATATGCCTAGGGAAGACGAATATGACCTAAATGTTAATCAAATAACACAAATGAACTTATTGGATGCACAAGATTGGTTAAAAACCGTAATTGGACAAGAATAAGCCTAGGGAGAACGAAAATGACCTAAATGTTAATCCAATGACACAACTCAACTTATTGGATGCACAAGATTGGTTAAAAACCCTAATTGGACAAGAATAAGCCTAGGGAGGACGAAAATAACCTAATTGATCATCCAATGACACAAACACACCTATTGGATGCACAAGATTGGTTAAAAAGCCTAATTGGACAAGAATATGCCTAGGGAGGACGAAAATGACCTAAATGTTAATCCAATGACACAAATGAACTTATTGGATGCACAAGATTGGTTAAAAACCCTAATTGGACAAGAATAAGCCTAGGGAGGACGAAAATGACCTAATTGATCATCCAATGACACAAACACACCTATTGGATGCACAAGATTGGTTAAAATCCCTAATTCGACAAGAATATGCCTAGGGAGGACGCAAATGACCTAAATGTTAATCCAATGACACAAATGAACTTATTGGATGCACAAGATTGATTAAAAACCCTAATTGGACAAGAATAAGCCTAGGGAGGACGAAAATGACCTAATTGATCATCCAATGACACAAACACACCTATTGGATGCACAAGATTTGTTAAAAACCCTAATTGGACAAGAATATGCCTAGGGAGGAGGAAAATGACCTAAATATTAATTCCATGACGCAAACAAAGTTATTGGATGCACAAGATTGGTTAAAAACCCTAATTGGACAAGAATAAGCCTAGGGAGGACGAAAATGACCTAATTGATCATCCAATGACACAAACACACATATTGGATGCACAAGATTGGTTAAAAACCCTAATTGGGCAAGAATATGCCTAGGGAGGACGAAAATGACCTAAATATTAATTCAATGACACAAACCAACTTATTGGATGCACAAGATTGGTTAAAAACCCTAATTGGTCAAGAATAAGCCTAGGGAGGACGAAAATGACCTAAATGTTAATCCAATGACACAAACTCACCTATTGGATGCACAAGATTGGTTAAAAACCCCAATTGGACAAGAATAAGCTTAGGGAGGACGAAAATGACCTAATTGATCATCCAATGACACAAACACACCTATTGGATGCACAAGATTGGTTAAAAACCCTAATTGGACAAGAATAAGCCTAGGGAGGACGAAAATGACCTAATTGATCATCTAATGACACAAACACACCTATTGGATGCACAAGATTGGTTAAAAACCCTAGTTGGACAAGAACATGCCTAGGGAGGACGAAAATGACCTAATTGATCATTCAATGACACTAATGAACTTATTGGATGCACAAGATTGGTTAAAAACCCTAATTGGACAAGAATAAGCCTAGGGAGGACGAAAATGACCTAATTGATCATCCAATGACACAAACACACCTATTGGATGCACAAGATTGGTTAAAAACCCTAATTGGACAAGAATAAGCCTAGGGAGGACGAAAATGACCTAATTGTTCATCCAATGACACAAACACACCTATTGGATGCACAAAATTGGTTAAAAACCCTAATTGGACAAGAATAAGCCTAGGGAGGACGAAAATGACCTAATTGTTCATCCAATGACACAAACACACCTATTGGATGCACAAGATTGGTTAAAAACCCTAGTTGGACAAGAACATGCCTAGAGAGGACGAAAATGACCTAATTGATCATCCAATGACACTAATGAACTTATTGGATGCACAAGATTGGTTAAAAACCCTAATTGGACAAGAATAAGCCTAGGGAGGACGAAAATGACCTAATTGATCATCCAATGACACAAACACACCTATTGGATGCACAAGATTGGTTAAAAACCCTAATTGGACAAGAATATGCCTAGGGAGGACGAAAATGACCTAATTGATCATCCAATGACACAAATGAACTTATTGGATGCACAAGATTAGTTAAAAACCCAAATTGGACATGAATAAGCCTAGGGAGGACAAAAATAACCTAATTGATCATCAAATGACACAAACACACCTATTGGATGCACAAGATTGGTTAAAAACCCTAATTGGACAAGAATATGCCTAGGGAGGACGAAAATGACCTAAATGTTAATCCAATGACACAAATGAACTTATTGGATGCACAAGATTGGTTAAAAACCCTAATTGGACAAGAATAAGCCTAGGGAGGACGAAAATGACCTAATTGATCATCCAATGACACAAACACACCTATTAGATGCACAAGATTGGTTAAAAACCCTAACTGGACAAGAATATGCCTAGGGAGGACGAAAATGACCTAAATATTAATTCAATGACACAAACAAACTTATTGGATGCACAAGATTGGTTAAAAACCCTAATTGGACAAGAATAAGCCTAGGGAGGACGAAAATGACCTAAATGTTAATCCAATGACACAACTCAACTTATTGGATGCACAAGATTGGTTAAAAACCCTAATTGGGTAAGAATAAGCCTAGGGAGTACGAAAATGACCTAATTGATAATCCAATGACACAAACACACCTATTGGATGCACAAGATTGGTTAAAAACCCTAATTGGACATGAATAAGCCTAGGGAGGACGAAAATGACCTAAATGTGAATCCAATGACACAACTCAACTTATTGGATGCACAAGATTGGTTAAAAACCCTAATTGGACAAGAATAAGCCTAGGGAGGACGAAAATGACCTAATTGATCATCCAATGACACAAACGAACTTATTGGATGCACAAGATTGGTTAAAAACCCTAATTGGACAAGAATAAGCATAGGGAGGAAGAAAATGACCTAATTGATCATCCAATGACACAAACACACCTATTGCAAGCACAAGATTGGTTAAAAACCCTAATTGGACAAGAATATGCCTAGGGAGGACGAAAATGACCTAAATGTTAATCCAATGACACAAATGAACTTATTGGATGCACAAGATTGGTTAAAAACCCTAATTGGACAAGAATAAGCCTAGGGAGGACGAAAATGACCTAATTGATCATCCAATGACACAAATGAACTTATTGGATGCACAAGATTAGTTAAAAACCCTAATTGGACACGAATAAGTCTAGGGAGGAAGAAAATAAACTAATTGATCATCCAATGACACAAACACACCTATTGGACGCACAAGATTGGTTAAAAACCCTAATTGGACAAGAATATGCCTAGGGAGGACGAAAATGACCTAAATGTTAATCCAATGACACAAATGAACTTATTGGATGCACAAGATTGGTTAAAAACCCTAATTGGACAAGAATAAGCCTAGGGAGGACGAAAATGACCTAAATGCTAATCCAATGACACAACTCAACTTATTGGATGCACAAGATTGGTTAAAAACCCTAATTGGGCAAGAATAAGCCTAGGGAGGACGAAAATGACCTAATTGATCATCCAATGACACAAACACACCTATTGGATGCAAAAGATTGGTTAAAAATCCTAATTGGACAAGAATAAGCCTAGGGAGGACGAAAATGACCTAAATGCTAATCCAATGACACAACTCAACTTATTGGATGCACAAGATTGGTTAAAAACCCTAATTGGGCAAGAATAAGCCTAGGGAGGACGAAAATGACCTAATTGATCATCCAATGACACAAACACACCTATTGGATGCACAAGATTGGTTAAAAACCCTAATTGGACAAGAATATGCCTAGGGAGGACGAAAATGACCTAAATATTAATTCAATGACACAAACAAACTTATTGGATGCACAAGATTGGTTAAAACTCCTAATTGGACAAGAATAAGTTTAGGGAGGACGAAAATGACATAAAAGTTAATCCAATGACACAAATGAACTTATTGGATGCACAAGATTGGTTAAAAACCGTAATTGGACAAGAATATGCCTAGGGAGGACGAAAATGACCTAAATATTAATTCAATGACACAAACAAACTTATTGGATGCACAAGATTGGTTAAAACTCCTAATTGGACAAGAATAAGCCTAGGGAGGACGAAAATGACCTAAAAGTTATTCCAATGACACAAATGAACTTATTGGATGCACAAGATTGGTTAAAAACCGTAATTGGACAAGAATATGCCTAGGGAGGACGAAAATGACGTAAATATTAATTCAATGACACAAACAAACTTATTGGATGCACAAGATTGGTTAAAACTCCTAATTGGACAAGAATAAGCCTAGGGAGGACGAAAATGACCTAAATGTTAATCCAATGATACAACTCAACTTATAGGATGCAAAAGATTGGTTAAAAACCCTAATTGGACAAGAATAAGCCTAGGGAGGACGAAAATGACCTAATTGATCATCCAATGACACAAACACACCTATTGGATGCACAAGATTGGTTAAAAACCCTAATTGGACAAGAATATGCCTAGGGAGGACGAAAATGACCTAAATATTAATTCAATGACACAATCAAAGTTATTGGATGAACAAGATTGGTTAAAAACCCTAATTGGACAAGAATAAGCCTAGGGAGGACGAAAATGACAAAATTGATCATCCAATGACACAAACACACCTATTGGATGCACAAGATTGGTTAAAAACCCTAATTGGACAAGAATAAGCCTAGGGAGGACGAAAATGACCTAATTGATCATCCAATGACACAAACACACCTACTGGAAGCACAAGATTGGTTAAAAACCCTAATTGGACAAGAATATGCCTAGGGAGGACGAAAATGACCTAAATGTTAATCCAATGACACAAATGAACTTATTGGATGCACAAGATTGGTTAAAAACCCTAATTGGACAAGAATAAGCCTAGGGAGGACGAAAATGACCTAATTGATCATGCAATGACACAGACACACCTATTGGATGCACAAGATTGGTTAAAAACCCTAATTGGACAAGAATATGCCTAGGGAGGACGAAAATGACCTAAATATTAATTCAATGACACAAACAAACTTATTGGATGCACAAGATTGGTTAAAAACCCTAATTGGACAAGAATAAGCCTAGGGAGGACGAAAATGACCTAATTGATCATCCAATGACACAAACACACCTATTGGAATCACAAGATTGGTTAAAAACCCTAATTGGACAAGAATATGCCAAGGGAGGACGAAAATGACTTAAATGTTAATCCAAAGACACAAATGAACTTATTGGATGCACAAGATTGGTTAAGAACCCTAATTGGACAAGAATAAGCCTAGGGAGGACGAAAATGACCTAATTGATTATCCAATGACACAAACACGACTATTGGATGCACAAGATTGGTTAAAAACCCTAATTGGACAAGAATATGCCTAGGGAGGACGAAAATGACCTAAATATTAATTCAATGACACAAACAAACTTATTGGATGCACAAGATTGGTTAAAAACCCTAATTGGACAAGAATAAGCCTAGGGAGGACGAAAATGACCTAATTGATCATCTAATGACACAAACACACCTATTGGATGCACAAGATTGGTTAAAAACCCTAGTTGGACAAGAACATGCATAGGGAGGACGAAAATGACGTAATTGATCATCCAATGACACTAATGAACTTATTGGATGCACAAGATTGGTTAAAAACCCTAATTGGACAAGAATAAGCCTAGGGAGGACGAAAATGACCTAATTGATCATCCAATGACACAAACACACCTATTGGATGCACAAGATTGGTTAAAAACTCTAATTGGACAAGAATAAGCCTGGGGAGGAAGAAAATGACCTAATTGATCATCCAATGACACAAACACGCCTATTGGATGCACAAGATTGGTTAAAAACCCTAACTGGACAAGAATATGCCTAGGGAGGACGAAAATGACCTAATTGATCATCCAATGACACAAACACACCTATTGGATGCACAAGATTGGTTAAAAACCCTAATTGGACAAGAATATGCCTAGGGAGGACGAATATGACCTAAATGTTAATCCAATAACACAAATGAACTTATTAGACGCACAAGATTGGTTAAAAACCCAAATTGGACAAGAATAAGCCTAGGGAGGACGAAAATGACCTAATTGATCATCCAATGACACAAACACACCTATTGGAGGCACAAGATTGGTTAAAAACCCAAGTTGGACAAGAATAAGCCTAGGGAGGACGAAAATGACCTAATTGATCATCCGATGACACAAATGAACTTATTGGATGCACAAGATTGGTTAAAAACCCTAATTGGACAACAATAAGCCTAGGGAGGACGAAAATGACCTAATTGATCATCCAATGACACAAACACACCTATTGGATGCACAAGATTGGTTAAAAACCCTAATTGGACAAGAATATGCCTAGGGAGGACGAAAATGACCTAATTGATCATCCAATGACACAAACACACCTATTGGATGCACAAGATTGGTTAAAAACCCTAATTGGCCAAGAATATGCCTAGGGAGGACGAAAATGACCTAATTGATCATCCAATGACACAAACACACCTATTGGATGCACAAGATTGGTTAAAAACCCAAATTGGACAAGAATATGCCTAGGGAGGACGAAAATGACCTAATTGATCATCCAATGACATAAACACACCTATTGGATGCACAAGATTGGTTAAAAACCCTAATTGGACAAGAATATGCCTAGGGAGGACGAAAATGACCTAATTGATCATCCAATGACATAAACACACCTATTGGATGCACAAGATTGGTTAAAAACCCTAATTGGACAAGAATATGCCTAGGGAGGACGTAAATGACCTATTTGATCATACAATGACACAAACACACCTATTGGATGCACAAGATTGGTTAAAAACCCTAATTGGACAAGAATAAGCCTATGGAGGACGAAAATGACCTAATTGATCATCCAATGACAAAAACACACCTATTGGATGGACAAGATTGGTTAAAACCCTAATTGGACAAGAATAAGCCTAGGGAGGACGAAAATGACCTAAATGTTAATTCAATGACACAACTCAACTTATTGGATGCACAAGATTGGTTAAAAACCCTAATTGGACAAGAATAAGCCTAGGGAGGACGAAAATGACCTAATTGATCATCCAATGACACAAACACACCTATTAGATGCACAAGATTGGTTAAAAACCCTAATTGGACAAGAATAAGCCTAGGGACGACGAAAATGACCTAATCGATCATCCAATGACACAAACACACCTATTGGATGCACAAGATTGGTTAAAAATCCTAATTGGACAAGAAAATTCCTAGGGAGGACGAAAATGACCTAAATATTAATTCAATGACACAAACAAACTTATTAGATGCACAAGATTGGTTAAAAACCCTAATTGGACAAGAATAAGCCTAGGGAGGACGAAAATTACCTAATTGATCATCCAATGACACAAACACACCTATTGGATGCACAAGATTGGTTAAAAACCCTAATTGGACAAGAATATGCCTAGGGAGGACGAAAATGACATAAATGTTAATCCAATGACACAAACGAACTTATTGGATGCACAAGATTGGTTAAAAACCCTAATTGGACAAGAATAAGCCTAGGGAGGACGAAAATGACCTAATTGATCATCCAATGACACAAACACACCTATTGGATGCACAAGATTGGTTAAAAACCCTAATTGGACAAGAATATGCCTAGGGAGGACGAAAATGACCTAAATATTAATTCAATGACATAAACAAACTTGTTGGATGCACAAGATTGGTTAAAAATCCTAATTGGACAAGAATAAGCCTAGGGAGGACGAAAATGACCTAATTGATCATCCAATGACACAAACACACCTATTGGATGGACAAGTTTGGTTAAAAACCCTAATTGGACAAGAATATGCCTAGGGAGGACGAAAATGACCTAAATGTTAATCCAATGACACAAATGAACTTATTGGATGCACAAGATTGGTTAAAAACCCTAATTGGACAAGAATAAGCCTAGGGAGGACGAAAATGACCTAATTGATCATCCAATGACACAAACACACCTATTGGATGCACAAGATTGGTTAAAAACCCTAATTGGACAAGAATATGCCTAGGGAGGACGAAAATGACCTAAATATTAATTCAATGACACAAACAATCTTATCGGATGCACAAGATTGGTTAAAAACCCTAATTGGACAAGAATAAGCCTAGGGAGGATGAAAATGACCTAATTGATCATACAATGACACAAACACACCTATCGGATGCACAAGATAGGTTAAAAACCCTAATTTGACGAGAATAAGCCTAGGGAGGACGAAAATGACCTAATTGATCATCCAATGACACAAACACACCTATTGGTTGCACAAGATTTGTTAAAAACCCTAATTGGACAAGAATATGCCTAGGTTGGACGAAAATGACCTAAATATTAATTCAATGACACAAACAAACTTATTGGATGCACAAGATTGGTTAAAAACCCTAATTGGACAAGAATAAGCCTAGGGAGGACGAAAATGACCTAAATGTTAATCCAATGACACAACTCAACTTATTGGATGCACAAGATTGGTTAAAAACCCTAATTGGGCAAGAATAAGCCTAAGGAGGACGAAAATGACCTAATTGATCATCCAATGACACAAACACACCTATTGGATGCACAAGATTGGTTAAAAACCCTAATTCGACAGGAATATGCCTAGCGAGGACGAAAATGACCTAAATGTTAATCCAATGACACAAATGAACTTATTGGATGCACAAGATTGGTTAAAAAGCCTAATTGGACAAGAATAAGCCAAGGGAGAACGAAAATGACCTAATTGATCATCCAATGACACAAACACACCTATTGGAAGCACAAGATTGGTTAAAAACCCTAATTGGACAAGAATATGCCTAGGGAGGACGAAAATGACCTAAATGTTAATCCAATGACACAAATGAACTTATTGGAAGCACAAGATTGGTTAAAAATCCTAATTGGACAAGAATAAGCCTAGGGAGGACGAAAATGACCTAATTGATCATCCAATGACACAAACACACCTATAGAATGCACAAGATTGGTTAAAAACCCTAACTGGACAAGAATATGCCTAGGGAGGACGAAAATGACCTAAATGTTAATCCAATGACACAAATGAACTTATTGGATACACAAGATTGGTTAAAAACCCGAATTGGACAAGAATAAGCCTAGGGAGGACGAAAATGACCTAATTAATCATCCAATGACACAAACACACCTATTGGATGCACAAGATTGGTTAAAAACCGAAATTGCACAAGAATATGCCTAGGGAGGAGGAAAATGACCTAAATATTAATTCAATGACACAAACAAAGTTATTGGATGCACAAGATTGGTTAAAAACCCTAATTGGACAAGAATAAGCCTAGGGTGGACGAAAATGACCTAATTGATCATCCAATGACACAAACACACCTATTGGATGCACAAGATTGGTTAAAAACCCTAGTTGGACAAGAATATGCCTAGGGAGGACGAAAATGACCTAAATATTAATTCAATGACGCAAAAAAAAGTTATTGGATGCACAAGATTGGTTAAAAACCCTAATTGGACAACAATATGCCTAGGGAGGACGAAAATGACCTAAATATTAATTCAATGACATAAACAAACTTATTGGATGCACAAGAATGGTTAAAAACCCTAATTGGAGAAGAATAAGCCTAGGGAGGACGAAAATGACCTAATTGATCATCCAATGACACAAACACACCTATTGGATGCACAAGATTGGTTAAAAACCCTAATTGGACAAGAATATGCCTAGAGAGGACGAAAATGACCTAATTGGTCATCCAATGACACAAACACACCTATTGGATGCACAAGATCGGTTAAAAACCCTAATTGGACAAGAATAAGCCTAGGGAGGACGAAAATGACCTAATTGATCATCCAATGACACAAACACACCTATTGGATGCACAAGATTGGTTAAAAACCCTAATTGGACAAGAATATGCCTAGGGAGGACGAAAATGACCTAATTGATCATCCAATGACACAAATGAACTTATTGGATGCACAAGATTAGTTAAAAACCCTAATTGGACAAGAATAAGCTTTGGGAGGACGAAAATTACCTAATTGATCATCCAATGACACAAACACACCTATTGGATGCACAAGATTGGTCTAAAACTCTAAATGAGCAAGAATATGCCTAGGGAGGACGAAAATGACCAAAATGTTAATCCAATGACACAAATGAACGTATTGGATGCACAAGATTGGTTAAAAACCCTAATTGGACAAGAATAAGCCTAGGGAGGACGAAAATGACCTAATTGATCATCCAATGACACAAACACACCTATTGGATGCACAAGATTGGTTAAAAACCCTAATTGGACAAGAATATGCCTAGGGAGGACGAAAATGACCTAATTGATCATCCAATGACACAAACACACCTATTGGATGCACAAGATTGGTTTAAAACCCTAAATGGACAAGAATATGCCTAGGGAGGACGAAAATGACCTAATTGATCATCCAATGATACAAATGAACTTATTGGATGCACAAGATTGGTTAAAAACCCTAATTGGACAATAATAAGCCTAGGGAGGACGAAAATGACCTAATTGATCATCCAATGACACAAACACACCTATTGGATGAACAAGATTGGTTAAAAACCCTAATTGGACAAGAATAAGCCTAGGGAGGACGAAAATGACCTAATTGATCATCCAATGACACAAACACACCTATTGGATGCACAAGATTGGTTAAAAACCCTAATTGGACAAGAATATGCCTAAGGAGGACGAAAATGACCTAAATGTTAATCCAATGACACAAATGAACTTATTGGAGGCACAAGATTGGTTAAAAACCCTAATTGGACAAGAATAAGCCTAGGGAGGACGAAAATGACCTAATTGATCATCCAATGACACAAACACACCTATTGGATGCACAAGATTGGTTAAAAACCCTAATTGGACAAGAATATGCCTAGGGAGGACGAAAATGACCTCAATGTAAATCCAATGACACAAATGAACTTATTGGATGCACAAGATTGGTTAAAAACCCTAATTGGACAAGAATAAGCCTAGGGAGGACGAAAATGACCTAATTGATCATCCAATGACACAAACACACCTATTGGATGCACAAGATTGGTTAAAAACGTAAATTGCACAAGAATATGCCTAGGGAGGAGGAAAATGACCTAAATATGAATTCAATGACGCAAACAAAGTTATTGGATGCACAAGATTGGTTAAAAACCCTAATTGGACAAGAATAAGCCTAGGGAGGACGAAAATGACCTAATTGATCATCCAATGACACAAACACACCTATTGGATGCACAAGATTGGTTAAAAACCCTAGTTGGACAAGAATATGCCTAGGGAGGACGAAAATGACCTAAATATTAATTCAATGACGCAAAAAAAGTTATTGGATGCACAAGATTGGTTAAAAAGCCTAACTGGACAACAATATGCCTAGGGAGGACGAAAATGACCTAAATATTAATTCAATGACATAAACAAACTTATTGGATGCACATGAATGGTTAAAAACCCTAATTGGACAAGAATAAGCCTAGGGAGGACGAAAATGACCTAATTGATCATCCAATGACACAAACACACCTATTGGATGCACAAGATTGGTTAAAAACCCTAACTGGACAAGAATATGCCTAGGGAGGACGAAAATGACCTAAATATTAAATCAATGACACAAACAAACTTATTGGATGCACAAGATTGGTTAAAAACCCTAATTGGACAAGAATAAGCCTAGGGAGGACGAAAATGACCTAAATGTTAATCCAATGACACAACACAACTTATTGGATGCACAAGATTGGGTAAAAACCCTAATTGGGCAAGAATAAGCCTAGGGAGGACAAAATGACCTAATTGATCATCCAATGACACAAACACACCTATTGGATGCACAAGATTGGTTAAAAACCCTAATTAGACAAGAATATGCCAAGGGAGGACGAAAATGACCTAAATGTTAATCCAATGACACAAATGAACTTATTGGAAGCACAAGATTGGTTAAAAACCCTAATTGGACAAGAATATGCCTAGGGAGGACGAAAATGACCTAAATGTTAATCCAATGACACAAATGAACTTATTGGAAGCACAAGATTGGTTAAAAACCCTAATTGGACAAGAATAAGCCTAGGGAGGACGAAAATGACCTAATTGATCATCCAATGACACAAACACACCTATTGGACGCACAAGATTGGTTAAAAACCCTAACTGGACAAGAATATGCCTAGGGAGGACGAAAATGACCTAAATGTTAATCCAATGACACAAATGAACTTATTGGATGCACAAGATTGGTTAAAAACCCTAATTGGACAAGAATAAGCCTAGGGAGGACGAAAATGACCTAATTGATCATCCAATGACACAAACACACCTATTGGATGCACAAGATTGGTTAAAAACCCAAATTGCACAAGAATATGCCTAGGGAGGAGGAAAATGACCTAAATATTAATTCAATGTTGCAAACAAAGTTATTGGATGCACAAGATTGGTTAAGAACCCTAATTGGACAGGAATAAGCCTAGGGAGGACGAAAATGACCTAATTGATCATCTAATGACACAAACACACCTATTGGATGCACAAGATTGGTTAAAAACCCTAGTTGGACAAGAATATGCCTAGGGAGGACGAAAATGACCTAAATATTAATTCAATGACATAAACAAACTTATTGGATGCACAAGAATGGTTAAAAACCCTAATTGGATTAGAATAAGCCTAGGGAGGACGAAAATGACCTAATTGATCATCCAATGACACAAACACACCTATTGGAAGCACAAGATTGGTTAAAAACCCTAATTGGACAAAAATATTCCTAGGGAGGACGAAAATGACCTAAATGTTAATCCAATGACAAAAATGAACTTTTTGGATGCACAAGATTGGTTAAAAACCCTAATTGGACAAGAATAAGCCTAGGGAGGACGAAAATGACCTAATTGATCATCCAATGACACAAACACACCTATTGGATGCACAAGATTTGTTAAAAACCCTAATTGGACAAGAATAAGCCTAGGGAGGACGAAAATGACCTAATTGATCATCCAATGACACAAACACACCTATTGGATGCACAAGATCGGTTAAAAACCTAAATTGCACAAGAATATGCCTAGGGAGGAGGAAAATGACCTAAATATTAATTCAATGACGCAAACAAAGTTATTGGATGCACAAGATTGGTTAAAAACCCTAATTGGACAAGAATAAGCCTAGGGAGGACGAAAATGACCTAATTGATCATCCAATGACACAAACAAACCTATTGGATGCACAAGATTGGTTAAAAACCCTAGTTGGACAAGAATATGCCTAGGGAGGACGAAAATGACAAAAATATTAATTCAATGACGCAAAAAAAGTTATTGGATGCACAAGATTGGTTAAAAACCCTAATTGGACAACAATATGCCTAGGGAGGACGAAAATGACCAAAATATTAATTCAATGACATAAACAAACTTATTGGATGCACAAGAATGGTTAAAAACCCTAATTGGGCAAGAATAAGCCTAGGGAGGACGAAAATGACCTAATTGATCATCCAATGACACAAACACACCTATTGGATGCACAAGATTGGTTAAAAACCCTAACTGGACAAGAATATGCCTAGGGAGGACGAAAATGACCTAAATATTAAATCAATGTGACAAACAAACTTATTGGATGCACAACATTGGTTAAAAACCCTAATTGGACAAGAATAAGCCTAGGGACGACGAAAATGACCTAAATGTTAATCCAATGACACAACTCAACTTATTGGATGCACAAGATTGGTTAAAAACCCTAATTGGGCAAGAATAAGCCTAGGGAGGACGAAAATGACCTAATTGATCATCCAATGACACAAACCTACCTATTGGATGCACAAGATTGGTTAAAAACCCTAATTCGACAAGAATATGCCTAGGGAGGACGAAAATGACCTAAATGTTAATCCAATGACACAAATGAACTTATTGGAAGCACAAGATTGGTTAAAAACCCTAATTGGACAAGAATATGCCTAAGGAGGACGAAAATGACCTAAATGTTAATCCAATGACACAAATGAACTTATTGGATGCACAAGATTGGTTAAAAACCCTAATTGGACAAGAATAAGCCTAGGGAGGACGAAAATGACCCAATTGATCATCCAATGACACAAACACACCTATTGGATGCACAAGATTGGTTAAAAACCCTAATTGGACAAGCATATGCCTAGGGAGGACGAAAATGACCTAAATATTAATTCAATGACACAAACAAACTTATTGGATGCACAAGATTGGTTAAAAACTCTAATTGGACAAGAATAAGCCTAGGGAGGACGAAAATGACCTAATTGATCATCCAATGACACAAACACACCTATTGGATGCACAAGATTGGTTAAAAACCCTAATTGGACAAGAATAAGCCTAGGGAGGACGAAAATGACCTAATTGATCATCCAATGACACAAACACACCTATTGGATTCACAAGATTGGTTAAAAACCCTAATTGGACAACAATAAGCCTAGGGAGAATGAAAATGACCTAAATGTTAATCCAATGACACAACTCAACTTATTGGATGCACAAGATTGGTTAAAAACCCTAATTGGACAAGAATAAGCCTAGGGAGGACGAAAATGACCTAATTGATCATCCAATGACACAAACACACCTATTGGATGCACAAGATTGGTTAAAAACTATAATTGGACAAGAATAAGCCTAGGGAGGACGAAAATGACCTAGTTGATCATCCAATGACACAAACACACCTATTGGATGCTCAAGATTGGTTAAAAACCCTAATTGGACAAGAATATACCTAGGGAGGACGAAAATGACCTAAATGTTAATCCAATGACACAAATGAACTTATTGGATGCACAAGATTGGTTAAAAACCCTAATTGGACAAGAATAAGCCTAGGGAGGACGAAAATGACCTAATTGATCATCCAATGACACAAACACACCTATTGGATGCACAAGATTGGTTAAAAACCCTAATTGGAAAAGAATATTCCTAGGGAGGACGAAAATGACCTAAATGTTAATCCAATGACAAAAATGAACTTATTGGATGCACAAGATTGGTTAAAAACCCTAATTGGACAAGAATAAGCCTAGGGAGGACGAAAATGACCTAATTGATCATCCAATGACACAAACACACCTATTGGATGCACAAGATTTTTTAAAAACCCTAATTGGACAAGAATATGCCTAGGGAGGAGGAAAATGACCTAAATATTAATTCAATGACGCAAACAAAGTTATTGGATGCACAAGATTGGTTAAAAACCCTAATTGGACAAGAATAAGCCTAGGGAGGACGAAAATGACCTAATTGATCATCCAATGACACAAACACACCTATTGGATGCACAAGATTGGTTAACAACCCTAATTGGACAAGAATAAGTCTAGGGAGGACGAAAATGACCTAATTGATCATCCATTGCCACAAACACACCTATTGGATGCACAAGATTGGTTAAAAACCCTAATTGGACAAGAATATGCCTAGGGAGGACGAAAATGACCTAAATATTAATTCAATGACACAAACAAACTTATTGGATGCACAAGATTGGTTAAAAACCCTAATTGGACAAGAATAAGCCTAGGGAGGACGAAAATGACCTAATTGATCATCCAATGACACAAACACACCTATTGGATGCACAAGATTGGTTAAAAACCCTAATTGGACAAGAATATGCCTAGGGAGGACGGATATGACCAAAATGTTAATCCAATGACACAAATGAACTTATTGGATGCAGAAGATTGGTTAAAAACCCTAATTGGACAAGAATATGCCTAGGGAGGACGAAAATGACCTAATTGATCATCCAATAACACAAATGAACTTATTGGATGCACAAGATTGGTTAAAAACCCTAATTGGACAAGAATAAGCCTAGGGAGGACGAAAATGACCTAATTGATCATCCAATGACACAAACACACCTATTGAATGAACAAGATTGGTTAAAAACCCTAATTGGACAAGAATATGCCTAAGGAGGACGAAAATGACCTAAATGTTAATCCAATGACACAAATGAACTTATTGGATGCACAAGATTGGTTAAAAACCCTAATTGGACAAGAATAAGCCTAGGGAGGACGAAAATGACCTAATTGATCATCCAATGACACAAACACACCTATTGGATGCACAAGATTGGTTAAAAACCCTAATTGGACAAGAATGTGCCTAGGAAGGACGAAAATGACCTAATTGATCATCCAATGACAGAAAAACACCTATTGGATGCACAAGATTGGTTAAAAACCCTAATTGGACAAGAATATGCCTAGGGAGGACGAAAATGACCTAAATATTAATTCAATGACATAAACAAACTTATTGGATGCACAAGATTGGTTAAAAACCCTAATTGGACAAGAATAAACCTAGGGAGGACGAAAATGACCTAATTGATCATCCAATGACACAAACACACCTATTGGAAGCACAAGATTGGTTAAAACCCCTAATTGGACAAGAATATGCCTAGGGAGAACGAAAATGACCTAAATGTTAATCCAATGACACAAATGAACTTATTGGATGCACAAGATTGGTTAAAAACCCTAATTGGACAAGAATAAGCCTAGGGAGGACGAAAATGACCTAATTGATCATCCAATGACACAAACAAACCTATTGGATGCACATGATTGGTAAAAACCCTAATTGGACAAGAATATGCCTAGGGAGGAGGAAAATGACCTAAATATTAATTCAATGACACAAACAAAGTTATTGGATGCACAAGATTGGTTAAAAACCCTAATTGGACAAGAATAAGCCTAGGGAGGATGAAAATGACCTAATTGATCATCCAATGACACAAACACACCTATTGGATGCACAAGATTGGTTAAAAACCCTAACTGGACAAGAATATGCCTAGGGAGGACAAAAATGACCTAAATATTAATTCAATGACACAAACAAACTTATTGGATGCACAAGATTGGTTAAAAACCCTAATTGGACAAGAATAAGCCTAGGGAGGACGAAAATGACCTAAATGTTAATCCAATGACACAACTCAACTTATTGGATGCACAAGATTGGTTAAAAACCCTAATTGGGCAAGAATAAGCCTAGGGAGGACGAAAATGACCTAATTGATCATCCAATGACACAAACACAACTATTGGATGCACAAGATTGGTTAAAAACCCTAATTCGACAAGAATATGCCTAGGGAGGACGAAAATGACCTAATTGATCATCCAATGACACAAATGAACTTATTGGATGCACAAGATTGGTTAAAAACCCTAATTGGACAAGAATAAGCCTAGGGAGAACGAAAATGACCTAATTGATCATCCAATGACACAAACACACCTATTGGAAGCACAAGATTGGTTAAAAACCCTAATTGGACAAGAATATGCCTAGGGAGGACAAAAATGACCTAAATGTTAATCCAATGACACAAACGAACTTATTGGATGCACAAGATTGGTTAAAAACCCTAATTGGACAAGAATAAGCCTAGGGAGGACGAAAATGACCTAATTGATCATCCAATGACACAAACACACCTATTGGATGCACAAGATTGGTTAAAAACCCTAGTTGGACAAGAATATGCCTAGGGAGGACGAAAATGACCTAAATATTAATTCAATGACACAAAAAAAGTTATTGAATGCACAAGATTGGTTAAAAACTCTAATTGGACAACAATATGCCTAGGGAGGACGAAAATGACCTAAATATTAATTCAATGACATAAACAAACTTATTGGATACACAAGAATGGTTAAAAATCCTAATTGGACAAGAATAAGCCTAGGGAGGACGAAAATGACCTAATTGATCATCCAATGACACAAACACACCTATTGGATGCACAAGATTGGTTAAAAACCCTAAGTGGACTAGAATATGCCTAGGGAGGACGAAAATGACCTAAATATTAATTCAATGACACAAACAAACTTATTGGATGCACAAGATTGGTTAAAAACCCTAATTGGACAAGAATAAGCCTAGGGAGGACGAAAATGACCTAAATGTTAATCCAATGACACAACTCAACTTATTGGATGCACAAGATTGGTTAAAAACCCTAATTGGGCAAGAATAAGCCTAGGGAGGACGAAAATGACCTAATTGATCATCCAATGACACAAACACACCTATTGGATGCACAAGATTGGTTAAAAAACCTAATTCGACAGGAATATGCCTAGCGAGGACGAAAATGACCTAAATGTTAATCCAATGACACAAATGAACTTATTGGATGCACAAGATTGGTTAAAAAGCCTAATTGGACAAGAATAAGCCCAGGGAGAATGAAAATGACCTAATTGATCATCCAATGACACAAACACACCTATTGGAAGCACAAGATTGGTTAAAAACCCTAATTGGACAAGAATATGCCTAGGGAGGACGAAAATGACCTAAATGTTAATCCAATGACACAAATGAACTTATTGGAAGCACAAGATTGGTTAAAAATCCTAATTGGACAAGAATAAGCCTAGGGAGGACGAAAATGACCTAATTGATCATCCAATGACACAAACACACCTATAGAATGCACAAGATTGGTTAAAAACCCTAACTGGACAAGAATATGCCTAGGGAGGACGAAAATGACCTAAATGTTAATCCAATGACACAAATGAACTTATTGGATACACAAGATTGGTTAAAAACCCGAATTGGACAAGAATAAGCCTAGGGAGGACGAAAATGACCTAATTGATCATCCAATGACACAAACACACCTATTGGATGCACAAGATTGGTTAAAAACCGAAATTGCACAAGAATAGGCCTAGGGAGGAGGAAAATGACCTAAATATTAATTCAATGACACAAACAAAGTTATTGGATGCACAAGATTGGTTAAAAACCCTAATTGGACAAGAATAAGCCTAGGGTGGACGAAAATGACCTAATTGATCATCCAATGACACAAACACACCTATTGGATGCACAAGATTGGTTAAAAACCCTAGTTGGACAAGAATATGCCTAGGGAGGACGAAAATGACCTAAATATTAATTCAATGACGCAAAAAAAGTTATTGGATGCACAAGATTGGTTAAAAACCCTAATTGGACAACAATATGCCTAGGGAGGACGAAAATGACCTAAATGTTAATCCAATGACACAAATGAACTTATTGGAAGCACAAGATTGGTTAAAAACCCTAATTGGACAAGAATAAGCCTAGGGAGGACGAAAATGACCTAATTGATCATCCAATGACACAAACACACCTATTGGATGCACAAGATTGGTTAAAAACCCTAACTGGACAAGAATATGCCTAGGGAGGACGAAAATGACCTAAATGTTAATCCGATGACACAAATGAACTTATTGGATGCACAAGATTGGTTAAAAACCCTAATTGGACAAGAATAAGCCTAGGGAGGACGAAAATGACCTAATTGATCATCCAATGACACAAACACACCTATTGGATGCACAAGATTGGTTAAAAACCCAAATTGCACAAGAATATGCCTTGGGAGGAGGAAAATGACCTAAATATTAATTCAATGACGCAAACAAAGTTATTGGATGCACAAGATTGGTTAAAAACCCTAATTGGACAAGAATAAGCCTAGGGAGGACGAAAATGACCTAATTGATCATCCAATGACACAAACACACCTATTGGATGCACAAGATTGGTTAAAAACCCTAATTCGACAAGAATATGCCTAGGGAGGACGAAAATGACCTAAATATTAATTCAATGACGCAAACAAAGTTATTGGATGCACAAGATTGGTTAAAAACCGTAATTGGACAAGAATAAGCCTAGGGAGGACGAAAATGACCTAATTGATCATCTACTGACACAAACACACCTATTGGATGCACAACATTGGTTAAAAACCCTAGTTGGACAAGAATATGCCTAGGGAGGACGAAAATGACCTAAATATTAATTCAATGACATAAACAAACTTATTGGATGCACAAGAATGGTTAAAAACCCTAATTGGACAAGAATAAGCGTAGGGAGGACGAAAATGACCTAATTGATCATCCAATGACACAAACACACCTATTGGAAGCACAAGATTGGTTAAAAACCCTAACTGGACAAGAATATTCCTAGGGAGGACGAAAATGACCTAAATGTTAATCCAATGACAAAAATGAACTTATTGGATGCACAAGATTGGTTAAAAACCCTAATTGGACAAGAATAAGCCTAGGGAGGACGAAAATGACCTAATTGATCATCCAATGACACAAACACACCTATTGGATGCACAAGATTGGTTAAAAACCCTAATTGGACCAGAATATGCCTAGGGAGGAGGAAAATGACCTAAATATTAATTCAATGACGCAAAAAAAGTTATTGGATGCACAAGATTGGTTAAAAACCCTAATTGGACAAGAATAAGCCAAGGGAGGACGAAAATGACCTAATTGATCATCCAATGACACAAACACACCTATTGGATGCACAAGATTGGTTAAAAACCCTAATTGGACAAGAATATGCCTAGGGAGGACGAAAATGACCTAAATGTTAATCCAATACACAAATGAACTTATTGGATGCACAAGATTGGTTAAAAACCCTAATTGGACAAGAATAAGCCTAGGGAGGACGAAAATGACCTAATTGATCATCCAATGACACAAACACACCTATTGGATGCACAAGATTGGTTAAAAACCCTAATTGGACAAGAATATGCCTAAGGAGGACGAAAATGACCTAAATATTAATTCAATGACACAAACAAAGTTATTGGATGCACAAGATTGGTTAATAACCCTAATTGGACAAGAATAAGCCTTGGGATGACGAAAATGACCTAATTGATCATCCAATGACACAAACACGCCTATTGGATGCACAAGATTGGTAAAAAACCCTAATTGGACAAGAATATGCCTAGGGACGACGAAATGACCTAAATATTAATTCAATGACACAAACAAAGTTATTGGATGCACAAGATTGGTTAAAAACCCTAATTGGACAAGAATAAGCCTAGGGAGGACGAAAATGACCTAATTGATCATCCAATGACACAAACACACCTATTGGATGCACAAGATTGGTTAAAAACCCTAATTGGACAAGAATATGCCTAAGGAGGACGAAAAAGACCTAAATATTAATTCAATGACACAAACAAACTTATTGGATGCACAAGATTGGTTAAAAACCCTAATTGGACAAGAATAAGCCTAGGGAGGACGAAAATGACCTAATTGATCATCCAATGACACAAACACACCTATTGGATGCACAAGATTGGTTAAAAACCCTAGTTGGACAAGAACATGCCCAAGGAGGACGAAAATGACCTAATTGATCATCCAATGACACTAATGAACTTATTGGATGCACAAGATTGGTTAAAAACCCTAATTGGACAAGAATAAGCCTAGGGAGGACGAAAATGACCTAATTGATCATCCAATGACACAAACACACCTATTGGATGCACAAGATTGGTTAAAAACCCTAATTGGACAAGAATAAGCCTTGGGAGAACGAAAATGATCTAAATGTTAATCCAATGACACAACTCAACTTATTGGATGCACAAGATTGGTTAAAAACCCTAATTGGACAAGAATAAGCCTAGGGAGGACGAAAATGACCTAATTGATCATCCAATGACACAAACACACCTATTGGATGCACAAGATTGGTTAAAAACCCTAGTTGGACAAGAATATGCCTAGGGAGGACGAAAATGACCTAATTGATCATCCAATGACACAAACACACCTATTGGATGCACAAGATTGGTTAAAAACCCTAGTTGGACAAGAATAAGCCTAGGGAGGTAGAAAATGACCTAATTGATCATCCAATGACACAAACACACCTATTGGATGCACAAGATTGGTTAAAAACCCTAATTGGACAAGAATAAGCCTAGGGAGGACGAAAATGACCTAATTGATCATCCAATGACACAAACACACCTATTGGATGCACAAGATTGGTTAAAAACCCTAGTTGGACAAGAATATGCCTAGGGAGGACGAAAATGACCTAATTGATCATCCAATGACACAAATGAACCTATTGGATGCACAAGATTAGTTAAAAACCCTAATTGGACAAGAATAAGACTAGGGAGGACGAAAATGACCTAATTGATCATCCAATGACACAAACACACCTATTGGATGCACAAGATTGGTTAAAAACCCTAATTGGACAAGAATAAGCCTAGGGAGGACGAAAATGACCTAATTGATCATCCAATGACACAAACACACCTATTGGATGCACAAGATTGGTTAAAAACCCTAGTTGGACAAGAATAAGCCTAGGGGGGACGAAAATGACCTAATTGATCATCCAATGACACAAATGAACTTATTGGATGCACAAGATTGGTTAAAAACCCTAATTGGACAAGAATAAGCCTTGGGAGGACGAAAATGACCTAATTGATCATCCAATGACACAAACACACCTATTGGATGAACAAGATTGGTTAAAAACCCTATTTGGACAAGAATAAGCCTAGGGAGGACGAAAATGACCTAAATGTTAATCCAATGACACAAATGAACTTATTGGATGCACAAGATTGGTTAAAAACCCTAATTCGACAAGAATAAGCCTAGGGAGGACGAAAATGACCTAAATGTTAATCCAATGACACAACTCAACTTATTGGATGCACAAGATTGGTTAAAAACCCTAATTGGACAAGAATAAGCCTAGGGAGGACGAAAATGACCTAATTGATCATCCAATGACACAAACACACCTATTGGATGCACAAGATTGGTTAAAAACCCTAATTGGACAAGAATATGCCTAGAGAGGATGAAAATGACCTAATTGATCATCCAACGACACAAACACACCTATTGGATGCACAAGATCGGTTAAAAACCCTAATTGGACAAGAATAAGCCTAGGGAGGACGAAAATGACCTAATTGATCATCCAATGACACAAACACACCTATTGGATGCACAAGATTGGTTAAAAACCCTAATTGGACAAGAATAAGCCTAGGGAGGACGAAAATGACCTAAATGTTAATCCAATGACACAACTCAACTTATTGGATGCACAAGATTGGTTAAAAACCCTAATTGGACAAGAATAAGCCTAGGGAGGACGAAAATGACCTAATTGATCATCCAATGACACAAACACACCTATTGGATGCACAAGATTGGTTAAAAACCCTAACTGGACAAGAATAAGCCTAGGGAGGACGAAAATAACCTAAATGATAATCCAATGACACAACTCAACTTATTGGATGCACAAGATTGGTTAAAAACCCTAATTGGACAAGAATAAGCATAGGGAGGACGAAAATGACCTAATTGATCATCCAATGACACAAACACACCTATTGGATGCACAAGATTGCTTAAAAACCCTAATTGGACAAGAATATGCTTAGGGAGGACGAAAATGACCTAAATATTAATATAATGACACAAACAAACTTATCGGATGCACAAGATTGGTTAAAAACCCTAATTGGACAAGAATAAGCCTACGGAGGACGAATATGACCTAATTGATCATCCAAAGACACAAACACACCTATTGGATGCACAAGATTGGTTAAAAACCCTAATTGGACAAGAATAAGCCTAGGGAGGACGAAAATGACCTAATTGATCATCCAATGACACAAACACACCTATTTGATGCACAAGATTGGTTAAAAACCCTAATTTGACAAGAATAAGCCTAGGGAGGACGAAAATGACCTAATTGATCATCCAATGACACAAACACACCTATTGGATGCACAAGATTGGTTAAAAACCCTAATTGGACAAGAATAAGCCTAGGGAGGACGAAAATGACCTAATTGATCATCCAATGACACAAACACACCTATTGGATGCACAAGATTGGTTAAAAACCCTAGTTGGACAAGAATATGCCTAGGGAGGACGAAAATGACCTAATTGATCATCCAAGGACACAAATGAACTTATTGGATGCACAAGATTGGTTAAAAACCCTAATTGGACAAGAATAAGCATAGAAAGGACGAAAATGACCAAATTGATCATCCAATGACACAAACACACCTATTGGATGCACAAGATTGGTTAAAAACCCTAATTGGACAAGAATATGCCTAGGGAGGACGAAAATGACCTAAATGTTAATCCAATGACACAAATGAACTTATTGGATGCACAAGATTGGTTAAAAACCCTAATGGGACAAGAATAAGCCTAGGAAGGACGAAAATGACCTAATTGATCATCCAATGACACAAACACACCTATTGGATGCACAAGATTGGTTAAAAACCCTAATTGGACAAGAATATGCCTAGGGAGGACGAAAATGACCTAAATATTAATTCAATGACACAAACAAAGTTATTGGAAGCACAAGATTGATTAAAAACCCTAATTGGACAAGAATAAGCCTAGGGAGGACGAAAATGACCTAATTGATCATCCAATGACACAAACACACCTATTGGATGCACAAGATTGGTTAAAATCCCTAATTGGACCAGAATATGCCTAGGGAGGACGAAAATGACCTAAATATTAATTCAATGACATAAACAAACTTATTGGATGCACAAGATTGGTTAAAAACCCTAATTGGACAAGAATAAGCCTAAGGAGGACGAAAATGACCTAATTGATCATCCAATGACACAAACACACCTATTGGATGCACATGATTGGTTAAAAACCCTAATTGGACAAGAATAAGCCTAGGGAGGATGAAAATGATCTAATCGATCATCCAATGACACAAACACACCTATTGGATGCACAAGATTGGTTAAAAACCCTAGTTGGACAAGAATAAGCCTAGGGAGGACGAAAATGACCTAATTGATCATCCAATGACACAAATGAACTTATTGGATGCACAAGATTGGTTAAAAACCCTAATTGGACAAGAATAAGCCTAGGGAGGACGAAAATGACCTAATTGATCATCCAATGATACTAATGAACTTATTGGATGCACAAGATTGGTTAAAAACCCTAATTGGACAAGAATAAGCCTAGGGAGGACGAAAATGACCTAATTGATCATCCAATGACACAAACACACCTATTGGATGCACAAGATTGGTTAAAAACCCTAACTGGACAAGAATATGCCTAGGGAGGACGAAAATGACCTAAATGTTAATCCAATGACACAAATGAACTTATTGGATGCACAAGATTGGTTAAAAACCCTAATTGGTCAAGAATAAGCCTTGGGAGGACGAAAATGACCTAATTGATCATCAAATGACACAAAAACACCTATTGGATGCACAAGATTGGTTAAAAACCCTAATTGGACAAGAATATGCCTAGGGAGGAGGAAAATTACCTAAATATTAATTCAATGACACAGACAAAGTTATTGGATTCACAAGATTGGTTAAAAACCATAATTGGACAAGAATAAGCCTAGGGAGGACGAAAATGACCTAATTGATCATCCAATGACACAAACACACCTATTGGATGCACAAGATTGGTTAAAAACCCTAACTGGACAAGAATATGCCTAGGGAGGACGAAAATGACCTAAATTTTAATTCAATGACACAAACAAACTTATTGGATGCACAAGATTGGTTAAAAACCCTAATTGGACAAGAATAAGCCTAGGGAGGACGAAAATGACCTAAATGTTAATCCAATGACACAACTCAAGTTATTGGATGCACAAGATTGGTTAAAAAACCTAATTGGGCAAGAATAAGCCTAGGGAGGACGAAAATGACCTAATTGATCATCCAATGACACAAACACACCTATTGGATGCACAAGATTGGTTAAAAACCATAATTCGACTAGAATATGCCTAGGGAGGACGAAAATGACCTAAATGTTAATCCAATGACACAAATGAACTTATTGGATGCACAAGATTGGTTAAAAACCCTAATTGGACAAGAATAAGCCTAGGGAGGACGAAAATGACCTAATTGATCATCCAATGACACAAACACACCTATTGGATGCACAAGATTGGTTAAAAACCCAAATTGCACATGAATATGCCCAGGGAGGAGGAAAATGACCTAAATATTAATTCAATGACGCAAACAAAGTTATTGGATGCACAAGATTGGTTAAAAACCCTAATTGAACAAGAATAAGCCTAGGGAGGACGAAAATGACCTAATTGATCATCCAATGAGACAAACACACCTATTGGATGCACAAGATTGGTTAAAAACCCAAATTGCACAAGAATATGCCTAGGGAGGAGGAAAATGACCTAAATATTAATTCAATGACGCAAACAAAGTTATTGGATGCACAAGATTGGTTCAAAACCCTAATTGGACAAGAATAAGCCTAGGGAGGACGAAAATGACCTAATTGATCATCCAATGACACAAACACACCTATTGGATGCACAAGATTGGTTAAAAACCCTAGTTGGACAAGAATATGCCTAGGGAGGACGAAAATGACCTAAATATTAATTCAATGACGCAAAAAAAGTTATTGGATGCACAAGATTGGTTAAAAAGCCTAACTGGACAACAATATGCCTAGGGTGGACGAAAATGACCTAAATATTAATTCAATGACATAAACAAACTTATTGGATGCACAAGAATGGTTAAAAACCCTAATTGGACAAGAATAAGCCTAGGGAGGACGAAAATGACCTAATTGATCATCCAATGACACAAACACACCTATTGGAAGCACAAGATTGGTTAAAAACCCTAATTGGACAAGAATATTCCTAGGGAGGACGAAAATGACCTAAATGTTAATCCAATGACAAAAATGAACTTATTGGATGCACAAGATTGGTTAAAAACCCTAATTGGATAAGAATAAGCCTAGGGAGGACGAAAATGACCTAATTGATCATCCAATGACACAAACACACCTATTGGATGCACAAGATTTGTTAAAAACCCTAATTGGACAAGAATATGCCTAGGGAGGAGGAAAATGACCTAAATATTAATTCAATGACGCAAACAAAGTTATTGGATGCACAAGATTGGTTAAAAACCCTAATTGGACAAGAATAAGCCTAGGGAGGACGAAAATGACCTAATTGATCATCCAATGACACAAACACACCTATTGGATGCACAAGATTGGTTAAAAACCCTAATTCGACAAGAATATGCCTAGGGAGGACGAAAATGACCTAAATATTAATTCAATGACGCAAACAAAGTTATTGGATGCACAAGATTGGTTAAAAACCGTAATTGGACAAGAATAAGCCTAGGGAGGACGAAAATGACCTAATTGATCATCTACTGACACAAACACACCTATTGGATGCACAACATTGGTTAAAAACCCTAGTTGGACAAGAATATGCCTAGGGAGGACGAAAATGACCTAAATATTAATTCAATGACATAAACAAACTTATTGGATGCACAAGAATGGTTAAAAACCCTAATTGGACAAGAATAAGCGTAGGGAGGACGAAAATGACCTAATTGATCATCCAATGACACAAACACACCTATTGGAAGCACAAGATTGGTTAAAAACCCTAACTGGACAAGAATATTCCTAGGGAGGACGAAAATGACCTAAATGTTAATCCAATGACAAAAATGAACTTATTGGATGCACAAGATTGGTTAAAAACCCTAATTGGACAAGAATAAGCCTAGGGAGGACGAAAATGACCTAATTGATCATCCAATGACACAAATGAACTTATTGGATGCACAAGATTGGTTAAAAACCCTAATTGGACAAGAATATGCCTAGGGAGGACGAAAATGACCTAATTGATCATCCAATGTCACAAACACACCTATTGGAAGCACTAGATTGGTTAAAAACCCTAATTGGACAAGAATATGCCTAGGAAGGACAAAAATGACCTAAATGTTAATCCAATGACAGAAATGAACTTATTGGATGCACAAGATTGGTTAAAAACCCTAATTGGACAAGAATAAGCCTAGGGAGGACGAAAATGACCTAATTGATCATCCAATGACACAAACACACCTATTGGATGCACAAGATTGGTTAAAAACCCTAATTGGACAAGAATATGCCTAGGGAGGAGGAAAATGACCTAAATATTAATTCAATGACACAAACAAAGTTATTGGATGCACACGATTGGTTAAAAACCCTAATTGGACAAGAATAAGCCTAGGGAGGACGAAAATGACCTAATTGATCATCCAATGACACAAACACACCTATTGGATGCACAAGATTGGTTAAAAACCCTAATTGGACAAGAATAAGCCTAAGGAGGACGAAAATGACCTAATTGATCATCCAATGACACAAACACACCTATTGGATGCACAAGATTGGTTAAAATCCCTAATTGGACAAGAATATGCCTATGGAGGGTGAAAATGACCTAATTGATCATCCAATGACACAAACACACCTATTGGATGCACAAGATTGGTTAAAAACCCTAATTGGACAAGAATAAGCCTAGGGAGGACGAAAATGACCTAATTGATCATCCAATGACACAAACACACCTATTGGATGCACAAGATTGGTTAAAAACCCTAATTGGACAAGAATATGCCTAGGGAGGACGAAAATGACCTAATTGATCATCCAATGACACAAATGAACTTATTGGATGCACAAGATTAGTTAAAAACCCTTATTGGAAAAGAATTAGCCTAGGGAGGACGGAAATAACCTAATTGATCATCCAATGACACAAACACACCTATTAGATGCACAAGATTGGTCTAAAACTCTAATTGGACAAGAATATGCCTAGGGAAGACGAAAATGACCTAAATGTTAATCCAATGACACAAATGAACTTATTGGATGCACAAGATTGGTTAAAACCCTAATTGGACAAGAATAAGCCTAGGGAGGACGAAAATGACCTAAATGTTAATCCAATGACACAACTCAACTTATTGGATGCACAAGATTGGTTAAAAACCCTAATTGGGCAAGAATAAGCCTAGGGAGGACGAAAATGACCTAATTGATCATCCAATGACACAAACACACCTATTGGATGCACAAGATTGGTTAAAAACCCTAACTCGACAAGAATATGCCTAGGGAGGACGAAAATGACCTAATTGATCATCCAATGACACAAACACACCTATTGGATGCACAAGATTGGTTAAAAACCCTAATTGGACAAGAATATGCCTAGGGAGGACGAAAATCACCTAATTGATCATCCAATGACACTAATGAACTTATTGGATGCACAAGATTGGTTAAAAACCCTAATTGGACAAGAATAAGCCTAGGGAGGACGAAAATGACCTAATTGATCATCCAATGACACAAACACACCTATTGGATGCACAAGATTGGTTAAAAACCCTAATTGGACAAGAATATGCCTAGGGAGGACGAAAATGACCTAAATATTAATTTAACGACACAAACAAAGTTATTGGATGCACAAGATTGGTTAAAAACACTAATTGGACAAGAATAAGCCTAGGGAGGACGAAAATGACCTAAATGTTAATCCAATGACACAACTCAACTTATTGGATGCACAAGATTGGTTAAAAACCCTAATTGGACAAGAATAAGCCTAGGGAGGACGAAAATGACCTAAATGTACATCCAATGACACAAACACACCTATTGGATGCACAAGATTGGTTAAAAACCCTAATTGGACAAGAATAAGCCTAGGAAGGACGAAAATGACCTAAATATTTATCCAATGACACAAATGAACTTATTGGATGCACAATATTGGTTAAAAACCCTAATTGGAGAAGAATAAGCCTAGGGAGGACGAAAATGACCTATATGTTCCTCCAATGACAAAAATGAACTTATTGGATGCACAAGATTTGTTAAAAACTCTAATTGGACAAGAATAAGCCTAGGGACGACGAAAATGACCTTAATGTTAATCCAATGACACAAACGCACATATTGGATGCACAAGATTGGTTAAAAACCCTAATTGGACAAGAATAAGCCTAGGGAGGACGAAAATGACCTAAATGTTCATCCAATGACACAAACACACCTATTGGATGCACAAGATTGGTTAAAAACCCTAATTGGACAAGAATAAGCCTAGGGAGGACGAAAATGACCTAAATGTTAATCCAATGACACAAACACACCTATTGGATACACAAGATTGGTTAAAACCCTAATTGGACAAGAATAAGCCTAGGGAGGACGAAAATGACCTAATTGATCATCCAATGTCACAAACACACCTATTGGAAGCACAAGATTGGTTAAAAACCCTAATTGGACAAGAATATGCCTAGGAAGGACGAAAATGACCGAAATGTTAATCCAATGACAGAAATGAACTTATTGGATGCACAAGATTGGTTAAAAACCCTAATTGGACAAGAATAAGCCTAGGGAGGACGAAAATGACCTAATTGATCATCCAATGACACAAACACACCTATTGGATGCACAAGATTGGTTAAAAACCCTAATTGGACAAGAATATGCCTAGGGAGGAGGAAAATGACCTAAATATTAATTCAATGACACAGACAAAGTTATTGGATGCACATGATTGGTTAAAAACCCTAATTGGACAAGAATAAGCCTAGGGGGGACGAAAATGACCTAATTGATCATCCAATGACTCAAACACACCTATTGGATGCACAAGATTGGTTAAAAACCCTAACTGGACAAGAATATGCCTAGGGAGGACGAAAATGACCTAAATATTAATTCAATGACACAAACAAACTTATTGGATGCACAAGATTGGTTAAAAACCCTAATTGGACAAGAATAAGCCTAGGGAGGACGAAAATGACCTAATTGATCATCCAATGACACAAACACACCTATTGGATGCACAAGATTGGTTAAAAACCCTAATTCGACAAGAATATGCCTAGCGAGGACGAAAATGACCTAAATGTTAATCCAATGACACAAATGAACTTATTGGATGCACAAGATTGGATAAAAACCCTAATTGGACAAGAATAAGCCTAGGGAGGACGAAAATGACCTAATTGATCATCCAATGACACAAACACACCTATTGGATGCACAAGATTGGTTAAAAACCCTAGTTGGACAAGAACATGCCTAGGGAGGACGAAAATGACCTAATTGATCATCCAATGATACTAATGAAGTTATTGGATGCACAAGATTGGTTAAAAACCCTAATTGGACAAGAATAAGCGTAGGGAGGACGAAAATGACCTAATTGATCATCCAATGACACAAACACACCTATTGGATACACAAAATTGGTTAAAAACCCTAGTTGGACAAGAACATGACTAGGGTGGATGAAAATGACCTAATTGATCATCCAATGACACAAACACACCTATTGGATGCACAAGATTGGTTAAAAACCCTAATTGGACAAGAATAAGCCTAGGGAGGACGAAAATGACCTAATTGATCATCCAATGACACAAACACACCTATTGGATGCACAAGATTGGTTAAAAACCCTAACTGGACAAGAATATGCCTAGGGAGGACGAAAATGACCTAAATGTTAATCCAATGACACAAATGAACTTATTGGATGCACAAGATTGGTTAAAAACCCTAATTGGACAAGAATAAGCCTTGGGAGGACGAAAATGACCTAATTGATCATCCAATGACACAAAAACACCTATTGGATGCACAAGATTGGTTAAAAACCCAAATTGGACAAGAATATGCATAGGGAGGAGGAAAATGACCTAAATATTAATTCAATGACACAGACAAAGTTATTGGATTCACAAGATTGGTTAAAAACCCTAATTGGACAAGAATAAGCCTAGGGAGGACGAAAATGACCTAATTGATCATCCAATGACACAAACACACCTATTGGATGCACAAGATTGGTTAAAAACCCTAACTGGACAAGAATATGCCTAGGGAGGACGAAAATGACCTAAATGTTAATCCAATGACACAAATGAACTTATTGGATGCACAAGATTGGTTAAAAACCCTAATTGGACAAGAATAAGCCTAGGGAGGACGAAAATGACCTAATTGATCATCCAATGACACAAACACACCTATTGGATGCACAAGATTGGTTAAAAACCCAAATTGCACAAGAATATGCCTAGGGAGGAGGAAAGTGACCTAATTGATCATTCAATGACGCAAACACACCTATTGGATGCACAAGATTGGTTAAAAACCCTAATTCGACTAGAATATGCCTAGGGAGGACGAAAATGACCTAAATGTTAATCCAATGACACAAATGAACTTATTGGATGCACAAGATTGGTTAAAAACCCTAATTGGACAAGAATAAGCCTAGGGAGGACGAAAATGACCTAATTGATCATCCAATGACACAAACACACCTATTGGATGCACAAGATTGGTTAAAAAGCCAAATTGCACAAGAATATGCCTAGGGAGGAGGAAAATGACCTAAATATTAATTCAATGACGCAAACAAAGTTATTGGATGCACAAGATTGGTTAAAAACCCTAATTGGACAAGAATAAGCCTAGGGAGGACGAAAATGACCTAATTGATCATCCAATGACACAAACACACCTATTGGATGCACAAGATTGGTTAAAAACCCTAGTTGGACAAGAATATGCCTAGGGAGGACGAAAATGACCTAAATATTAATTCAATGACGCAAAAAAAGTTATTGGATGCACAAGATTGGTTAAAAAGCCTAATTGGACAACAATATGCCTAGGGAGGACGAAAATGACCTAAATATTAATTCAATGACATAAACAAACTTATTGGATGCACAAGAATGGTTAAAAACCCTAATTGGACAAGAATAAGCCTAGGGAGGACGAAAATGACCTAATTGATCATCCAATGACACAAACACACCTATTGGATGCACAAGGTTGGTTAAAAACCCTAACTGGAATGGAATATGCCTAGGGAGGACGAAAATGACCTAAATATTAAATCAATGACACAAACAAACTAATTGGATGCACAAGATTGGTTAAAAACCCTAATTGGACAAGAATAAGCCTAGGGAGGACGAAAATGACCTAAATGTTAATCCAATGACACAACTCAACTTATTGGATGCACAAGATTGGTTAAAAACCCTAATTGGACAAGAATAAGCCTAGGGAGGACGAAAATGACCTAATTGATCATCCAATGACACAAACACACCTATTGGATGCACAAGATTGGTTAAAAACCCTAATTGGACAAGAATAAGCCTAGAGAGGACGAAAATGACCTAATTGATCATCCATTGCCGCCAACACACCTATTGGATGCACAAGATTGGTTAAAAACACTAATTGGACAAGAATATGCATAGCGAGGACGAAAATGACCTAAATATTAATTCAAGGACACAAACAAAGTTATTGGATGCACAAGATTGGTTAAAAACCCTAATTGGACAAGAATATGACTAGGGAGGACGATAATGACCTAAATGTTAATCCAATGACACTACTCAACTTATTGGATGCACAAGATTGGTTAAAAACCCTAATTGGACAAGAATAAGCCTAGGGAGGACGAAAATGACCTAATTGATCATCCAATGACACAAACACACCTACTGGATGCACAAGATTCGTTAAAAACTCTAATTGGACAAGAATATGCCTAGGGAGGACGAAAATGACCTAAATATTAATTCAATGACACAAACAAACTTATTGGATGCACAAGATTGGTTAAAAACCCTAATTGGACAAGAATAAGCCTAGGGAGGACGAAAATGACCTACTTGATCTTCCAATGACACAAACACACCTATTGGAAGCACAAGATTGGTTAAAAACCCTAATTGGACAAGAATATGCCTAGGGAGGACGAAAATGACCTAAATATTATTTTAAGGACACAAACAAAGTTATTCGATGCACAAGATTGATTAAAAACCCTAATTGGACAAGAATAAGCCTAGGGAGGAAGAAAATGACCTAAATGTTAATCCAATGACACAACTCAACTTATTGGATGCACAAGATTGGTTAAAAACCCTAATTGGACAAGAATAAGCCTAGGGAGGACGAAAATGACCTAAATGTTAATCCAATGACACAACTCAACTTATTGGATGCACAAGATTGGTTAAAAACCATAATTGGACAAGAATAAGCCTAGGGAGGACCAAAATGACCTAATTGATCTTCCAATGACACAAACACACCTATTGGAAGCACAAGATTGGCTAAAAACCCTAATTGGACAAGAATATGCCTAGGGAGGACGAAAATGACCTAAATATTAATTCAAGGACACAAACCAAGTTATTGGATGCACAAGATTGGTTAAAAACCCTAATTGGACAAGAATAAGCCTAGGGAGGACGAAAATGACCTAAATGTTAATCCAATGACACAACTCAACTTATTGGATGCACAAGATTGGTTAAAAACCCTAATTGGACAAGAATAAGCCTAGGGAGGACGAAACTGACCTAATTGATCATCCAATGACACAAACACACCTATTGGTTACACAAGATTGGTTAAAACCCTAATTGGACAAGAATATGCCTAAGGAGGACGAAAATGACCTAATTGATCATCCAATGACACAGACACACCTATTGGATGCAAAAGATTGGTTAAAAACCCTAATTTGACAAGAATATGCCTAGGAAGGACGAAAATGAACTAATTGATCATCCAATGACACAAACACACCTATTGGATGCACAAGATTCGTTAAAAACCCTAATTGGACAAGAATATGCCTAGGGAGGACGAAAATGACCTAATTGATCATCCAATGACAAAAACACACCTATTGGATGCACAAGATTGGTTAAAAACCCTAATTGGACAAGAATAAGCTTAGGGAGGACGAAAATGACCTAATTGATCATCCAATGACACAAACACACCTATTGGATGCACAAGATTGGTTAAAAACCATAATTGGACAAGAATAAGCCTAGGGAGGACGAAAATGACCTCAATGGTAATCCAATGACACAACTCAACTTATTGGATGCACAAGATTGGTTAAAAACCCTAATTGGACAAGAATAAGCCTAGGGAGGACGAAAATGACCTAATTGATCATCCAATGACACAAACACACCTATTGGATGCACAAGATTGGTTAAAAACCCTAATTGGACAAGAATATGCCTAGGGAGGACGAAAATGACCTAATTGGTCATCCAATGACACAAACACACCTATTGGATGCACAAGATTGGTTAAAAACCCTAATTGGACAAGAATAAGCCTAGGGAGGACGAAAATAACCTAATTGATCATCCAATGACACAAACACACCTATTGGATGCACAAGATTGGTTAAAAACCCTAATTGGACAAGAATATGCCTAGGCAGGACGAAAATGATCTAAATGTTAATCCAATGACACAAATGAACTTATTGGATGCACAAGATTGGTTAAAAACCCTAATTGGACAAGAATAAGCCTAGGGAGGACGAAAATGACCTAATTGATCATCCAATGACACAAACACACCTATTGGATGCACAAGATTGGTTAAAAACCCTAATTGGACAAGAATATGCCTAGGGAGGACGAAAATGACCTAATTGATCATGCAATGACACAAACACACCTATTGGATGCACAAGATCGGTTAAAAACCCTAATTGGACAAGAATAAGCCTAGGGAGGACGAAAATGACCTAATTGATCATCCAATGACACAAACACACCTATTGGATGCACAAGATTGGTTAAAAACCCTAATTGGACAAGAATATGCCTAGGGAGGACGAAAATGACCTAATTGATCATCCAATGACACAAACACACCTATTAGATGCACAAGATTGGTTAAAAACCCTATTTGGACATGAATAAGCCTAGGGAGGACTAAAATGACCTAATTGATCATCCAATGACACAAACACACCTATTGGAAGCACAAGATTGGTTAAAAACCCTAATTGGACAAGAATATGCCTAGGGAGGACGAAAATGACCTAAATGTTAATCCAATGACACAAATGAACTTATTGGAAGCACAAGATTGGTTAAAAACCCTAATTGGACAAGAATAAGCCTAGGGAGGACGAAAATGACCTAATTGATCATCCAATGACACAAACACACCTATTGGATGCACAAGATTGGTTAAAAACCCAAATTGCACAAGAATATGCCTAGGGAGGAGGAAAATGACCTAAATATTAATTCAATGAACCAAACAAAGTTATTGGATGCACAAGATTGGTTAAAAACCCTAATTGGACAAGAATAAGCCTAGGGAGGACGAAAATGACCTAATTGATCATCCAATGACACAAACACACCTATTGGATGCACAAGATTGGTTAAAAACCCTAATTGGACAAGAATAAGCCTAGGGAGGACGAAAATGACCTAATTGATCATCCAATGACACAAACACACCTATTGGATGCACAAGATTGGTTTAAAACCCTAGTTGGACAAGAATATGCCTATGGAGGACGAAAATGACCAAATTTATCATCCAATGACACAAATGAACTTATTGGATGCACAAGATTGGTTAAAAACCCTAATTGGACAAGAATAAGCCTAGGGAGGACGAAAATGACCTAATTGATCATCCAATGACACAAACACACCTATTGGATGCACAAGATTGGTTAAAAACCCTAGTTGGACAAGAACATGTATAGGGAGGACGAAAATGACCTAATTGATCATCCAATGACACTAATGAACTTATTGGATGCACAAGATTGGTTAAAAACCCTAATTGGACAAGAATAAGCCTAGGGAGGACGAAAATGACCTAATTGATCTTCCATTGACACAAACACACCTATTGGATGCACAAGATTGATTAAAAACCCTAATTGGACAAGAATATGCCTAGGGAGGACGAAAATGACCTAAATATTAATTCAATGATGCAAACAAACTTATCAGATGCACAAGATTGGTTAAAAACCCTAATTGGACAAGAATAAGCCTAGGGAGGACGAAAATGACCTAATTGATCATCCAATGACACAAACACACCTATTGGATGCACAAGATTGGTTAAAAACCCTAGTTGGACAAGAACATGCCTAGGGAGGACGAAAATGACCTAATTGATCATCCAATGATACTAATGAAGTTATTGGATGCACAAGATTGGTTAAAAACCCTAATTGGACAAGAATAAGCGTAGGGAGGACGAAAATGACCTAATTGATCATCCAATGACACAAACACACCTATTGGATACACAAAATTGGTTAAAAACCCTAGTTGGACAAGAACATGACTAGGGTGGATGAAAATGACCTAATTGATCATCCAATGACACAAACACACCTATTGGATGCACAAGATTGGTTAAAAACCCTAATTGGACAAGAATAAGCCTAGGGAGGACGAAAATGACCTAATTGATCATCCAATGACACAAACACACCTATTGGATGCACAAGATTGGTTAAAAACCCTAACTGGACAAGAATATGCCTAGGGAGGACGAAAATGACCTAAATGTTAATCCAATGACACAAATGAACTTATTGGATGCACAAGATTGGTTAAAAACCCTAATTGGACAAGAATAAGCCTTGGGAGGACGAAAATGACCTAATTGATCATCCAATGACACAAAAACACCTATTGGATGCACAAGATTGGTTAAAAACCCAAATTGGACAAGAATATGCATAGGGAGGAGGAAAATGACCTAAATATTAATTCAATGACACAGACAAAGTTATTGGATTCACAAGATTGGTTAAAAACCCTAATTGGACAAGAATAAGCCTAGGGAGGACGAAAATGACCTAATTGATCATCCAATGACACAAACACACCTATTGGATGCACAAGATTGGTTAAAAACCCTAACTGGACAAGAATATGCCTAGGGAGGACGAAAATGACCTAAATGTTAATCCAATGACACAAATGAACTTATTGGATGCACAAGATTGGTTAAAAACCCTAATTGGACAAGAATAAGCCTAGGGAGGACGAAAATGACCTAATTGATCATCCAATGACACAAACACACCTATTGGATGCACAAGATTGGTTAAAAACCCAAATTGCACAAGAATATGCCTAGGGAGGAGGAAAGTGACCTAATTGATCATTCAATGACGCAAACACACCTATTGGATGCACAAGATTGGTTAAAAACCCTAATTCGACTAGAATATGCCTAGGGAGGACGAAAATGACCTAAATGTTAATCCAATGACACAAATGAACTTATTGGATGCACAAGATTGGTTAAAAACCCTAATTGGACAAGAATAAGCCTAGGGAGGACGAAAATGACCTAATTGATCATCCAATGACACAAACACACCTATTGGATGCACAAGATTGGTTAAAAACCCAAATTGCACAAGAATATGCCTAGGGAGGAGGAAAATGACCTAAATATTAATTCAATGTTGCAAACAAAGTTATTGGATGCACAAGATTGGTTAAAAACCCTAATTGGACAAGAATAAGCCTAGGGAGGACGAAAATGACCTAATTGATCATCTAATGACACAAACACACCTATTGGATGCACAAGATTGGTTAAAAACCCTAGTTGGACAAGAATATGCCTAGGGAGGACGAAAATGACCTAAATATTAATTCAATGACGCAAAAAAAGTTATTGGATGCACAAGATTGGTTAAAAACCCTAATTGGACAACAATATGCCTAGGGAGGACGAAAATGACCTAAATATTAATTCAATGACATAAACCAACTTATTGGATGCACAAGAATGGTTAAAAACCCTAATTGGACAAGAATAAGCCTAGGGAGGACGAAAATATCCTAATTGATCATCCAATGACACAAACACACCTATTGGAAGCACAAGATTGGTTAAAAACCCTAATTGGACAAGAATATTCCTAGGGAGGACGAAAATGACCTAAATGTTAATCCAATGACAAAAATGAACTTATTGGATGCACAAGATTGGTTAAAAACCCTAATTGGACAAGAATAAGCCTAGGGAGGTTGAAAATGACCTACTTGATCATCCAATGACACAAACACACCTATTGGATGCACAAGATTTGTTAAAAACCCTAATTGGACAAGAATATGCCTAGGGAGGAGGAAAATGACCTAAATATTAATTCAATGACGCAAAAAAAGTTATTGGATGCACAAGATTGGTTAAAAACCCTAATTGGACAACAATAAGCCTAGGGAGGACGAAAATGACCTAATTGATCATCCAATGACACAAACACACCTATTGGATGCACAAGATTGGTTAAAAACCCTAATTGGGCAAGAATATGCCTAGGGAGGACGAAAATGACCTAAATATTAATTCAATGACACAAACCAACTTATTGGATGCACAAGATTGGTTAAAAACCCTAATTGGTCAAGAATAAGCCTAGGGAGGACGAAAATGACCTAAATGTTAATCCAATGACACAAACTCACCTATTGGATGCACAAGATTGGTTAAAAACCCTAATTGGACAAGAATAAGCTTAGGGAGGATGAAAATGACCTAGTTGATCATCCAATGACACAAACACACCTATTGGATGCACAAGATTGGTTAAAAACCCTAATTGGACAAGAATAAGCCTAGGGAGGACGAAAATGACCTAATTGATCATCCAAAGACACAAACACACCTATTGGATGCAAAAGATTGGTTAAAAACCCTAGTTGGACAAGAATATGCCTAGGGAGGACGAAAATGACCTAATTGATCATCCAATGACACAAATGAACTTATTGGATGCACAAGATTGGTTAAAAATCCTAATTGGACAAGAATAAGCCTAGGGAGGACGAAAATGACCTAAATGCTAATCCAATGACACAATTCAACTTATTGGATGCACAAGATTGGTTAAAAACCCTAATTGGGCAAGAATAAGTCTAGGGAGGACGAAAATGACCTAATTGATCATCCAATGACACAAACACACCTATTGGATGCACAAGATTGGTTAAAAACCCTAATTGGACAAGAATAAGCCTAGGGAGGACGAAAATGACCTAATTGATCATCCAATGACACAAACACACCTATTGGATGCACAAGATTGGTTAAAAACCCTAATTGGACAAGAATAAGCCTAGGGAGGCCGAAAATGATCTAATTGATCATCCAATGACACAAACACACCTATTGGATGCACAAGATTGGTTAAAAACCCTAATTGGACAAGAATAAGCCTAGGGAGGACGAAAATGACCTAATTGATCATCCAATGACACAAACACACCTATTGGATGCACAAGATTGGTTAAAAACCCTAATTGGACAAGAATAAGCCTAGGGAGGACGAAAATGACCTAATTGGTCATCCATTGCCACAAACACACCTATTGGATGCACAAGATTGGTTAAAAACCCTAATTGGACAAGAATATGCCTATTGAGGACGAAAATGACCTAAATGTTAATCCAATGACACAAATGAACTTATTGGATGCACAAGATTGGTTAAAAACCCTAATTGGACAAGAATAAGCCTAGGGAGGACGAAAATGACCTAATTGATCATCCAATGACACAAACACACCTATTGGATGCACAAGATTGGTTAAAAACCCTAATTGGACAAGAATATGCCTAGGGAGGACGAAAATGACCTAATTGATCATCCAATGACACAAATGAACTTATTGGATGCACAAGATTAGTTAAAAACCCAAATTGGACATGAATAAGCCTAGGGAGGACAAAAATAACCTAATTGATCATCAAATGACACAAACACACCTATTGGATGCACAAGATTGGTTAAAAACCCTAATTGGACAAGAATATGCCTAGGGAGGACGAAAATGACCTAAATGTTAATCCAATGACACAAATGAACTTATTGGATGCACAAGATTGGTTAAAAACCCTAATTGGACAAGAATAAGCCTAGGGAGGACGAAAATGACCTAATTGATCATCCAATGACACAAACACACCTATTGGATGCACAAGATTGGTTAAAAACCCAAATTGCACAAAAATATGCCTAGGGAGGAGGAAAATGACCTAAATATTAATTCAATGACGCAATCAAAGTTATTGGATGCACAAGATTGGTTAAAAACCCTAATTGGACAAGAATAAGCCTAGGGAGGACGAAAATGACCAAATTGATCATCTAATGACACAAACACACCTATTGGATGCACAAGATTGGTTAAAAACCCTAGTTGGACAAGAATATGCCTAGGGAGGACGAAAATGACCTAAATATTAATTCAATGACGCAAAAAAAGTTATTGGATGCACAAGATTGTTTAAAAACCCTAATTGGACAACAATATGCCTAGGGAGGACGAAAATGACCTAAATATTAATTCAATGACATAAACAAACTTATTGGATGCACAAGAATGGTTAAAAACCCTAATTGGACAAGAATAAGCCTAGGGAGGACGAAAATGACCTAATTGATCATCCAATATCACAAACACACCTATTGGATGCACAAGATTGGTTAAAAACCCTAACTGGACAAGAATATGCCTAGGGAGGACGAAAATGACCTAAATATTAAATCAATGACACAAACAAACTTATTGGATGCACAAGATTGGTTAAAAACCCTAATTGGACAAGAATAAGCCTAGGGAGGACGAAAATGACCTAATTGATCATCCAATGACACAAACACACCTATTGGATGCACAAGATTGGTTAAAAACCCAAATTGCACAAGAATATGCCTAGGGAGGAGGAAAATGACCTAAATATTAATTCAATGACGCAAATAAAGTTATTGGATGCACAAGATTGGTTAAAAACCCTAATTGGACAAGAATAAGCCTAGGGAGGACGAAAATGACCTAACTGATCATCCAATGACACAAACACACCTATTGGATGCACAAGATTGGTTAAAAACCCTAGTTGGACAAGAATATGCCTAGGGAGGACGAAAATGACCTAAATGTTAATCCAATGACACAAATGAACTTATTGGATGCACAAGATTGGTTAAAAACCCTAATTGGACAAGAATAAGCCTAGGGAGGACGAAAATGACCTAATTGATCATCCAATGACAAAAATACACCTATTGGATGCACAAGATTGGTTAAAAACCCTAATTGGAAAAGAATATGCCTAGGGAGGAGGAAAATGACCTAAATATAAATTCAATGACACAAACAAAGTTATTGGATGCACAAGATTGGTTAAAAACCGTAATTGGACAAGAATAAGCCTAGGGAAGACGAAAATGACCTAATTGATCATCCAATGACACAAACACACCTATTGGATGCACAAGATTCGTTAAAAACCCTAATTGGACAAGAATATGTCTAGGGAGGACGAAAATGACCTAAATATTAATTCAATGACACAAACAAACTTATTGGATGCACAAGATTGGTTAAAAACCCTAATTGGACAAGAATAAGCCTAGGGAGGACGAAAATGACCTAAATGTTAATCCAATGACACAAACTCACCTATTGGATGCACAAGATTGGTTAAAAACCCTAATTGGACAAGAATAAGCCTAGGGAGGACGAAAATGACCTAATTGATCATCCAAAGACACAAACACACATATTGGATGCACAAGATTGGTTAAAAACCCTAATTGGACAAGAATATGCCTAGCGAGGAGGAAAATGACCTAAATATTAATTCAATGACACAAACAAACTTATTGGATGCACAAGATTGGTTAAAAACCCTAATTGGACAAGAATAAGCCTAGGGAGGACGAAAATGACCTAATTGATCATCCAATGACACAAACACACCTATTGGATGCACAAGATTGGTTAAAAACCCTAATTGGACAAGAATAAGCCTAGGGAGGACGAAAATGACCTAATTGATCATCCAATGACACAAACACACCTATTGGATGCACAAGATTGGTTAAAAACCCAAGTTGGACATGAATATGCCTAGGGAGGACGAAAATGACCTAATTGATCATCCAATGACACAAATGAACTTATTGGATGCACAAGATTGGTTAAAAACCCTAGTTGGACAAGAATATGCCTAGGGAGGACGAAATTGACCTAATTGATCATCCAATGACACAAACACACCTATTGGATGCACAAGATTGGTTAAAAACCCAAATTGGACAAGAATATGCCTAGGGAGGACGAAAATGACCTAAATATTAATTCAATGACACAATCAACTTTATTGGATGCACAAGATTGGTTAAAAACCCTAATTGGACAAGAATAAGCCTAGGGAGGACGAAAATGACCTAATTGATCATCCAATGACACAAACACACCTATTGGATGCACAAGATTGGTTTAAAACCCTAGTTGCACAAGAATATGCCTAGGGAGGACAAAAATGACCTAATTGATCATCCAATGACACAAACACACCTATTGGATGCACAAGATTGGTTAAAAACCCTAATTGGACAAGAATAAGCCTAGGGAGGACGAAAATGACCTAATTGATCATCCAATGACACAAACACACCTATTGGATGCACAAGATTGGTTAAAAACCCTAATTGGACAAGAATAAGCCTAGGGAGGACGAAAATGACCTAATTGATCATCCAATGACACAAACACACCTATTGGATGCACAAGAATGGTTAAAAACCCTAATTGGACAAGAATTTGCCTAGGGAGAACTAAAATGACCTAAATTGATCATCCAATGACACAAACACACCTATTGGATGCACAAGATTGGTTAAAAACCCTAATTGGACAAGAATAAGCCTAGGGAGGACGAAAATGACCTAATTGATCATCCAATGACACAAACACACCTATTGGATGCACAAGATTGGTTAAAAACCCTAATTGGACAAGAATTTGCCTAGAGAGATCGAAAATGACCTAAATTGATCATCCAATGACACAAACACACCTATTGGATGCACAAGATTGGTTAAAAACCCTAATTGGACAAGAATATGCCTAGGGAGGATGAAAATGACCTAAATGTTAATCCAATGACACAAATGAACTTATTGGATGCACAAGATTGGTTAAAAACCCTAATTGGACAAGAATAAGCCTAGGGAGGACGAAAATGACCTAATTGATCATCCAATGACACAAATGAACTTATTGGATGCACAAGATTGCTTAAAAACCCTAATTGGACAAGAATATGCCTAGGGAGAATGAAAATGACCTAAATGTTAATCCAATGACACAAATGAACTTATTGGATGCACAAGATTGGTTAAAAACCCTAATTGGACAAGAATAAGCCTAGGGAGGACGAAAATGACCTAATTGATCATCCAATGACACAAACACACCTATTGGATTCACAAGATTGGTTAAAAACCCTAATAGGACAAGAATAAGCCTAGGGAGGACGAAAATGACCTAATTGATCATCCAATGACACAAACACACCTATTGGATGCACAAGATTGGTTAAAAACCCTAATTGGACAAGAATATGCCTAGGGAGGACGAAAATGACCTAAATATTAATTCAATGACACAAACAAACTTATCGGATGCATAAGATTGGTTAAAAACCCTAATTAGACAAAAAATAGCCTAGGGAGGACGAAAATGACCTAATTGATCATCCAATGACACAAATGAACTTATTGGATGCACAAGATTAGTTAAAAACCCTAATTGGACAAGAATAAGCCTAGGGAGGACGAAAATAACCTAATTGATCATCCAATGACACAAACACACCTATTGGATGCACTAGATTGGTTAAAAACCCTAATTGAACAAGAAAAAGCTTAGGGAGGACGAAAATGACCTAAATGTTAATCCAATGACACCACTCAACTTATTGGATACACAAGATTGGTTAAAAACCCTAATTGGACAAGAATAAGCCTAGGGAGGACGAAAATGACCTAAATGTTAATCCAATGACACAACTCAACTTATTGGATGCACAAGATTGGTTAAAAACCCTAATTGGACAAGAATAAGCCTAGGGAGGACGAAAATGACCTAAATGATAATCCAATGACACAACTCAACTTATTGGATGCACAAGATTGGTTAAAAACCCTAATTGGACAAGGATAAGCCTAGGGAGGATGAAAATGACCTAATTGATCATCCAATGACACAAACACACCAATTGGATGCACAAGATTCGTTAAAAACCCTAATTGGACAAGAATAAGCCTAGGGATGACGAAAATGACCTAATTGATCATCCAATGACTCAAACACACCTATTGGATGCACAAGATTGGTTAAAAACCCTAATTGGACAAGAATATGTCTAGGGAACACGAAAATGACCTAATTGATCATCCAATGACACAAACACACCAATTGGATGCACAAGATTGGTTAAAAACCCTAATTGGACAAGAATAAGCCTAGGGAGGACGAAAATGACCTAAATGTTAATCCAATGACACAACTCAACTTATTGGATGCACAAGATTGGTTAAAAACCCTAATTGGACAAGGATAAGCCTAGGGAGGATGAAAATGACCTAATTGATCATCCAATGACACAAACACACCAATTGGATGCACAAGATTCGTTAAAAACCCTAATTGGACAAGAATAAGCCTAGGGAGGACGAAAATGACCTAATTGATCATCCAATGACACAAACACACCTATTGGATGCACAAGATTGGTTAAAAACCCTAATTGGAGAAGAATAAGCCTAGCGAGGACGAAAATGACCTAATTGATCATCCAATGACACAAACACACCTATTGGACGCACAAGATTGGTTAAAAACCCTAATTGCACAAGAATATGCCTAGGGAGGACGAAAATGACCTAAATATTAATCCAATGACACAAATGAACTTATTGGATGCACAAGATTGGTTAAAAACCCTAATTGGACAAGAATAAGCCTAGGGAGGACGAAAATGACCTAAATGTTAATCCAATGACACAACTCAACTTATTGGATGCACAAGATTGGTTAAAAACCCTAATTGGACAAGAATAAGCCTAGGGAGGACGAAAATGACCTAATTGATCATCCAATGACACAAACACACCAATTGGATGCACAAGATTCGTTAAAAACCCTAATTGGACAAGAATATGCCTAGGGAGGACGAAAATGACCTAATTGATTATCCAATGACACAAACACACCTATTGGATGCACAAGATTGGTTAAAAACCCTAATTGGACAAGAATATGCCGAGGGAGGACGAAAATAACCTAATTGATCATCCAATGACACAAACACACCTATTGGATGCACAAGATTGGTTAAAAACCCTAATTGCACAAGAATATGCCTAGGGAGGACGAAAATGACCTAAATGTTAATCCAATGACACAAATGAACTTATTGGATGCACAAGATTGGTTAAAAACCCTAATTGGACAAGAATAAGCCTAGGGAGGACGAAAATGACCTAAATGTTAATCCAATGACACAACTCAACTTATTGGATGCACAAGATTGGTTAAAAACCCTAATTGGACAAGAAAAAGCCTAGGGAGGACGAAAATGACCTAATTGATCATCCAATGACAAAAACACGCCTATTGGATGCACAAGATTGGTTAAAAACCCTAATTGGACAAGAATAAGCCTATGGAGGACGAAAATGACCTAATTTATCGTCCAATGACACAAACACACCTATTGGATGCACAAGATTGGTTAAAAACCCTAATTGGACAAGAATAAGCCTAGGGAGGACGAAAATGACCTAAATGTTAATCCAATGACACAACTCAACTTATTGGATGCACAAGATTGGTTAAAAACCCTAATTGGACAAGAATAAGCCTAGGGAGGACGAAAATGACCTAAATGTTAATCCAATGACACAACTCAACTTATTGGATGCACAAGATTGGTTAAAAACCCTAATTGGACAAGAATAAGCCTAGGGAGGACGAAAATGACCTAATTGATCATCCAATAACACAAATGAACTTATTGGATGCACAAGATTGGTTAAAAACCCTAATTGGAAAAGAATAAGCCTAGGGAGCACGAAAATGACCCAATTGATCATCCTATGACACAAACACACCTATTGGATGCACAAGATTGGTTAAAAACCCTAATTGGACAAGAATATGCCTAGGGAGGACGAAAATGACCTAAATGTTAATCCAATGACACAAATGAACTTATTGGATGCACAAGATTGGTTAAAAACCCTAATTGGACAAGAATAAGCCTTAGGAGGACGAAAATGACCTAATTGATCATCCAATGACACAAAAACACCTATTGGATGCACAAGATTGGTTAAAAACCCTAATTGGACAAGAATATGCCTAGGGAGGAGGAAAATGACCTAAATATTAATTCAATGACACAGACAAAGTTATTGGATGCACATGATTGGTTAAAAACCCTAATTGGACAAGAATAAGCCTAGGGAGGAAGAAAATGACCTAATTGATCATCCAATGACACAAACACACCTATTGGATGCACAAGATTGGTTAAAAACCCTAACTAGACAAGAATATGGCTAGGGAGGACGAAAATGACCTAAATATTAATTCAATGACATAAACAAACTTATTGGATGCACAAGATTGGTTAAAAACCCTAATTGGACAAGAATAAGCCTAGGGAGGACGAAAATGACCTAATTGATCATCCAATGACACAAACACACCTATTGGATGCACAAGATTGGTTAAAAACCCTAATTCGACAAGAATATGCCTAGCGAGGACGAAAATGACCTAAATGTTAATCCAATGACACAAATGAACTTATTGGATGCACAAGATTGGATAAAAACCCTAATTGGACAAGAATAAGCCTAGGGAGGACGAAAATGACCTAATTGATCATCCAATGACACAAACACACCTATTGGATGCACAAGATTGGTTAAAAACCCTAGTTGGACAAGAACATGCCTAGGGAGGACGAAAATGACCTAATTGATCATCCAATGATACTAATGAAGTTATTGGATGCACAAGATTGGTTAAAAACCCTAATTGGACAAGAATAAGCGTAGGGAGGACGAAAATGACCTAATTGATCATCCAATGACACAAACACACCTATTGGATACACAAAATTGGTTAAAAACCCTAGTTGGACAAGAACATGACTAGGGTGGATGAAAATGACCTAATTGATCATCCAATGACACAAACACACCTATTGGATGCACAAGATTGGTTAAAAACCCTAATTGGACAAGAATAAGCCTAGGGAGGACGAAAATGACCTAATTGATCATCCAATGACACAAACACACCTATTGGATGCACAAGATTGGTTAAAAACCCTAACTGGACAAGAATATGCCTAGGGAGGACGAAAATGACCTAAATGTTAATCCAATGACACAAATGAACTTATTGGATGCACAAGATTGGTTAAAAACCCTAATTGGACAAGAATAAGCCTTGGGAGGACGAAAATGACCTAATTGATCATCCAATGACACAAAAACACCTATTGGATGCACAAGATTGGTTAAAAACCCAAATTGGACAAGAATATGCATAGGGAGGAGGAAAATGACCTAAATATTAATTCAATGACACAGACAAAGTTATTGGATTCACAAGATTGGTTAAAAACCCTAATTGGACAAGAATAAGCCTAGGGAGGACGAAAATGACCTAATTGATCATCCAATGACACAAACACACCTATTGGATGCACAAGATTGGTTAAAAACCCTAACTGGACAAGAATATGCCTAGGGAGGACGAAAATGACCTAAATGTTAATCCAATGACACAAATGAACTTATTGGATGCACAAGATTGGTTAAAAACCCTAATTGGACAAGAATAAGCCTAGGGAGGACGAAAATGACCTAATTGATCATCCAATGACACAAACACACCTATTGGATGCACAAGATTGGTTAAAAACCCAAATTGCACAAGAATATGCCTAGGGAGGAGGAAAGTGACCTAATTGATCATTCAATGACGCAAACACACCTATTGGATGCACAAGATTGGTTAAAAACCCTAATTCGACTAGAATATGCCTAGGGAGGACGAAAATGACCTAAATGTTAATCCAATGACACAAATGAACTTATTGGATGCACAAGATTGGTTAAAAACCCTAATTGGACAAGAATAAGCCTAGGGAGGACGAAAATGACCTAATTGATCATCCAATGACACAAACACACCTATTGGATGCACAAGATTGGTTAAAAACCCAAATTGCACAAATATATGCCTAGGGAGGAGGAAAATGACCTAAATATTAATTCAATGACGCAATCAAAGTTATTGGATGCACAAGATTGGTTAAAAACCCTAATTGGACAAGAATAAGCCTAGGGTGGACGAAAATGACCTAATTGATCATCTAATGACACAAACACACCTATTGGATGCACAAGATTGGTTAAAAACCCTAGTTGGACAAGAATATGCCTAGGGAGGACGAAAATGACCTAAATATTAATTCAATGACGCAAAAAAAGTTATTGGATGCACAATATTGGTTAAAAACCCTAATTGGACAACAATATGCCTAGGGAGGACGAAAATGACCTAAATATTAATTCAATGACATAAACAAACTTATTGGATGCAAAAGAATGGTTAAAAACCCTAATTGGACAAGAATAAGCCTAGGGAGGACGAAAATGACCTCATTGATCATCCAATGACACAAACACACCTATTGGAAGCACAAGATTGGTTAAAAACCCTAATTGGACAAGAATATTCCTAGGGAGGACGAAAATGACCTAAATGTTAATCCAATGACAAAAATGAACTTATTGGATGCACAAGATTGGTTAAAAACCCTAATTGGACAAGAATAAGCCTAGGGAGGACGAAAATTACCTAATTGATCATCCAATGACACAAACACACCTATTGGATGCACAAGATTTGTTAAAAACCCTAATTTGACAAGAATATGCCTAGGGAGGAGGAAAATGACCTATATGTTAATCCAATGACGCAAATGAACTTATTGGATGCACAAGATTGGTTAAAAACCATAATTGGACAAGAATAAGCCTAGGGAGGACGAAAATGACCTAATTGATCATCCAATGACACAAACACACCTATTGGATGCACAAGATTGGTTAAAAACCCAAATTGCACAAAAATATGCCTAGGGAGGAGGAAAATGACCTAAATATTAATTCAATGACGCAATCAAAGTTATTGGATGCACAAGATTGGTTAAAAACCCTAATTGGACAAGAATAAGCCTAGGGAGGACGAAAATGACCTAATTGATCATCTAATGACACAAACACACCTATTGGATGCACAAGATTGGTTAAAAACCCTAGTTGGACAAGAATATGCCTAGGGAGGACGAAAATGACCTAAATATTAATTCAATGACATAAACAAACTTATTGGATGCACAAGAATGGTTAAAAACCCTAATTGGAGTAGAATAAGCCTAGGGAGGACGAAAATGACCTAATTGATCATCCAATGACACAAACACACCTATTGGAAGCACAAGATTGGTTAAAAACCCTAATTGGACAAAAATATTCCTAGGGAGGACGAAAATGACCTAAATGTTAATCCAATGACAAAAATGAACTTATTGGATGCACAAGATTGGTTAAAAACGCTAATTGGACAAGAATAAGCCTAGGGAGGACGAAAATGACCTAATTGATCATCCAATGACACAAACACACCTATTGGATGCACAAGATTTGTTAAAAACCCTAATTGGACAAGAATATGCCTAGGGAGGAGGAAAATGACCTAAATATTAATTCAATGACACAAACAAAGTTATTGGATGCACAAGATTGGTTAAAAACCCTAATTGGACAAGAATAAGCCTAGGCAGGACGAAAATGACCTAAATGTTAATCCAATGACACAAATGAACTTATTGGATGCACAAGATTGGTTAAAAACCCTAATTGGACAAGAATAAGCCTAGGGAGGACGAAAATGACCTAATTGATCATCCAATGACACAAACACACCTATTGGATGCACAAGATTGGTTAAAAACCATAATTGGACAAGAAAAAGCCTAGGGAGGACGAAAATGACCTAATTGATCATCCAATGACACAAACACACCTATTGGATGCACAAGATTGGTTAAAAACCCTAATTAGACAAGAATATGCCTAGGGAGGACGAAAATGACCTAAATATTAATTCAATGACACAAACACACCTATTGGATGCACAAGATTGGTTAAAAACCCTAATTGGACAAGAATAAGCCTAGGGAGGACGAAAATGACCTAAATGCTAATCCAATGACACAACTCAACTTATTGGATGCACAAGATTGGTTAAAAACCCTAATTGGGAAAGAATAAGCCTAGGGAGGACGAAAATGACCTAAATGTTAATCCAATTACACAAATGAACTTATTAGATGCACAAGATTGGTTAAAAACCCTAATTGGACAAGAATAAGCCTAGGGAGGACGAAAATGACCTAATTGATCATCCAATGACACAAACACACCTATTGGATGCACAAGATTGGTTAAAAACCCTAATTGGACAAGAATATGCCTAGGGAGGACGAAAATGACCTAAATATTAATTCAATGACACAAACAAAGTTATTGGATGCACAAGATTGATTAAAAACCCTAATTTGACAAGAATAAGTCTAGGTAGGACGAAAATGACCTAATTGATCATCCAATGACACAAACACACCTATTGGATGCACAAGATTGGTTAAAAACCCTAATTGGACATGAATAAGCCTAGGGACGACGAAAACGACCTAATTGATCATCCATTGACACAAACACACCTATTGGATGAACAAGATTGGTTAAAAACCCTAATTGGACAAGAATAAGCCTAGGGAGGACGAAAATGACCTAATTGATCATCCAATGACACAAACACACCTATTGGATGCACAAGATTGGTTAAAAACCCTAATTGGACAAGAATATGCCTAGGGAGGACGAAAATGACCTAAATATTAATTCAATGACACAAACAAAGTTATTGGATGCACAAGATTGGTTAAAAACCCTAATTGGACAAGAATATGCCTAGGGATGACGAATATGACCTAAATGTTAATCCAATAACACAAATGAACTTATTGGATGCACAAGATTGGTTAAAAACCCTAACTGGACAAGAATATGCCTAGGGAGGACTGATATGACCTAAATGTTAATCCAATGACACAAATGAACTTATTGGATGCACAAGATTGGTTAAAAACCCTAATTGGACAAGAATAAGCCTAGGGAGGACGAAAATGACCTAATTGATCATCCAATGACACAAACACACTTATTGGATGCACAAGATTGGTTAAAAACCCTAATTGGACAAGAATATGCCTAGGAAGGACGAAAATGACCTAATTGATCATCCAATGACACAAATGAACTTATTGGATGCACAAGATTAGTTAAAAACCCTAATTGGACAAGAATAAGCCTAGGGAGGACGAAAATAACCTAATTGATCATCCAATGACACAAACACACCTATTGGATGCACAAGATTGGTCTAAAACTCTAATTGGACAAGAATATGCCTAGGGAGGACGAAAATGACCTAAATGTTAATCCAATGACACAACTCAACTTATTGGATGCACAAGATTGGTTAAAAACCCTGATTGGACAAGCATAAGCCTAGGGAGGACGAAAATGACCTAAATGTTAATCCAATGCACAACTCAACTTATTGGATGCACAAGACTGGTTAAAAACCCTAATTGGGCAAGAATAAACCTAGGGAGGACGAAAATGACCTAATTGATCCTCCAATGATAGAAACACACCTATTGGATGCACAAGATTGGTTAAAAACCCTAATTGGACAAGAATAAGCCTAGGGAGGACGAAAATGACCTAAATGTTAATCCAATGACACAACTCAACTTATTGGATGCACAAGATTGGTTAAAAACCCTAATTGGACAAGAATAAGCCTAGGGAGGACGAAAATAAACTAATTGATCATCCAATGACGCAAACACACCTATTGGATGCACAAGATTCGTTAAAAACCCTAATTGGACAAGAATATGCCTAGGGAGGACGAAAATGACCTAATTGATCATCCAATGACACAAACACACCTATTGGATGCACAAGATTGGTTAAAAACCCTAATTGGACAAGAATATGCCTAGGGAGGACAAAAATGACCTAAATATTAATTCAATGACATAAACAAACTTGTTCGATGCACAAGATTGGTTAAAAACCCTAATTGGACAAGAATAAGCCTAGGGAGGACGAAAATGACCTAATTGATCATCTAATGACACAAACACACCTATTGGATGCACAAGATTGGTTAAAAACCCTAATTGGACAAGAATAAGCCTAGGGAGGACGAAAATGACCTAATTGATCATCCAATGACACAAACACACCTATTGGATGCACAAGATTGGTTAAAAACCCTAGTTGGACAAGAATATGCCTAGGGAGGACGAAAATGACCTAATTGATCATCCAAGGACACAAATGAACTTATTGGATGCACAAGATTGGTTAAAAACCCTAATTGGACAAGAATAAGCATAGAAAGGACGAAAATGACCAAATTGATCATCCAATGACACAAACACACCTATTGGATGCACAAGATTGGTTAAAAACCCTAATTGGACAAGAATATGCCTAGGGAGGACGAAAATGACCTAAATGTTAATCCAATGACACAAATGAACTTATTGGATGCACAAGATTGGTTAAAAACCCTAATGGGACAAGAATAAGCCTAGGAAGGACGAAAATGACCTAATTGATCATCCAATGACACAAACACACCTATTGGATGCACAAGATTGGTTAAAAACCCTAATTGGACAAGAATATGCCTAGGGAGGACGAAAATGACCTAAATATTAATTCAATGACACAAACAAAGTTATTGGATGCACAAGATTGACTAAAAACCCTAATTTGACAAGAATAAGTCTAGGTAGGATGAAAATGACCTAATTGATCATCCAATGACACAAACACACCTATTGGATGCACAAGATTGGTTAAAAACCCTAATTGGACAAGAATAAGCCTAGGGAGGACGAAAATTACCTAATTGATCATCCAATGACACAAATGAACTTATTGGATGCACAAGATTTGTTAAAAACCCTAATTGGACAAGAATAAGCCTAGGGAGGACGAAAATGACCTTATTGATCATCCAATGACACAAACACACCTATTGGATGCACAAGATTGGTTAAAAACCCTAATTGGACAAGAATATGCCTAGGGAGGACGAAAATGACCTAATTGATCATCCAATGACACAAACACACCTATTGGATGCACAAGATTGGTTAAAAACCCTAATTGGACAAGAATATGCCTAGGGAGGACGAAAATGACCTAATTGATCATCCAATGACACAAATGAACTTTTGGATGCACAAGATTAGTTAAAAACCCTAATTGGACAAGAATAAGCCTAGGGAGGACGAAAATAACCTAATTGATCATCCAATGACACAAACACACCTATTGGATGCACAAGATTGGTTAAAAACCCTAATTGGACAAGAATATGCCTAGGGAGGACGAAAATGACCTAATTGATCATCCAATGACACAAACACACCTATTGGATGCACAAGATTGGTTAAAAACCCTAATTGGACAAGAATATGCCTAGGGAGGACGAAAATGACCTAATTGATCATCCAATGACACAAATGAACTTATTGGATACACAAGATTAGTTAAAAAAACTAATTGGACAAGAATAAGCCTAGGGAGGACGAAAATGACCTATTTGATCATCCAATGACACAAACACACCTATTGGATGCACAAGATTGGTTAAAACCCCTAATTGGACAAGAATAAGCCTAGGGAGGACGAAAATGACCTAAATGTTAATCCAATGACACAACTCAACTTATTGGATGCACAAGATTGGTTAAAAACCCTAATTGGACAAGAATAAGCCTAGGGAGGACGAAAATGACCTAAATGATCATCCAATGACACAAACACACCTATTGGATGCACAAGATTGGTTAAAAACCCTAGTTGGACAAGAATATGCCTAGGGAGGACGAAAATGACCTAAATATTAATTCAATGACGCAAAAAAAGTTATTGGATGCACAAGATTGTTTAAAAACCCTAATTGGACAACAATATGCCTAGGGAGGACGAAAATGACCTAAATATTAATTCAATGACATAAACAAACTTATTGGATGCACAAGAATGGTTAAAAACCCTAATTTGACAAGAATAAGCCTAGGGAGGACGAAAACGACCTAATTGATCATCCAATATCACAAACACACCTATTGGATGCACAAGATTGGTTAAAAACCCTAACTGGACAAGAATATGCCTAGGGAGGACGAAAATGACCTAAATATTAATCCAATGACACAAACAAACTTATTGGATGCACAAGATTGGTTAAAAACCCTAATTGGACAAGAATAAGCCTAGGGAGGACGAAAATTACCTAATTGATCATCCAATGACACAAACACACCTATTGGATGCACAAGATTTGTTAAAAACCCTAATTGGACAAGAATATGCCTAGGGAGGAGGAAAATGACCTAAATATTAATTCAATGATGCAAACAAAGTTATTGGATGCACAAGATTGGTTAAAAACCCTAATTGGACAAGAATAAGCCTAGGGAGGACGAAAATGACCTAATTGATCATCCAATGACACAAACACACCTATTGGATGCACAAGATTGGTTAAAAACCCTAATTGGACAAGACTATGCCTAGGGAGGACGAAAATGACCTAAATATTAATTCAATGACACAAACCAACTTATTGGATGCACAAGATTGGTTAAAAACCCTAATTGGTCAAGAATAAGCCTAGGGAGGACGAAAATGACCTAAATGTTAATCCAATGACACAAACTCACCTATTGGATGCACAAGATTGGTTAAAAACCCTAATTGGACAAGAATAAGCTTAGGGAGGACGAAAATGGCCTAATTGATCATCCAATGACACAAACACACCTATTGGATGCACAAGATTGGTTAAAAACCCTAATTGGACAAGAATAAGCCTAGGGAGGACGAAAATGACCTAATTGATCATCCAAAGACACAAACACACCTATTGGATGCAAAAGATTGGTTAAAAACCCTAGTTGGACAAGAATATGCCTAGGGAGGACGAAAATGACTTAATTGATCATCCAATGACACAAATGAACTTATTGGATGCACAAGATTGGTTAAAAATCCTAATTGGACAAGAATAAGCCTAGGGAGGACGAAAATGACCTAATTGATCATCCAATGACACAAACACACCTATTGGATGCACAAGATTGGTTAAAAACCCTAATTGGACAAGAATATGCCTAGGGAGGACGAAAATGACCTAAATGTTAATCCAATGACACAAATGAACTTATTGGATGCACAAGATTGGTTAAAAATCCTAATTGGACAAGAATAAGCCTAGGGAGGACGAAAATGACCTAATTGATCATCCAATGACACAAAAACACCTATTGGATGCACAAGATTGGTTAAAAACCCTAATTGGACAAGAATATGCCTAGGGAGGAGGAAAATGACCTAAATATTAATTCAATGACACAGACAAAGTTATTGGATGCACATGATTGGTTAAAAACCCTAATTGGACAAGAATAAGCCTAGGGAGGAAGAAAATGACCTAATTGATCATCCAATGACACAAACACACCTATTGGATGCACAAGATTGGTTAAAAACCCTAACTAGACAAGAATATGCCTAGGGAGGACGAAAATGACCTAAATATTAATTCAATGACACAAACAAACTTATTGGATGCACAAGATTGGTTAAAAACCCTAATTGGACAAGAATAAGCCTAGGGAGGACGAAAATGACCTAATTGATCATCCAATGACACAAACAAACCTATTGGATGCACATGATTGGTAAAAACCCTAATTGGACAAGAATATGCCTAGGGAGGAGGAAAATGACCTAAATATTAATTCAATGACACAAACAAAGTTATTGGATGCACAAGATTGGTTAAAAACCCTAATTGGACAAGAATAAGCCTAGGGAGGACGAAAATGACCTAATTGATTATCCAATGACACAAACACACCTATTGGAAGCACAAGATTGGTTAAAAACCCTAATTGGACAAGCATATGCCTAGGGAGGACGAAAATGACCTAAATGTTAATCCAATGACACAAATGAACTTATTGGATGCACAAGATTGGTTAAAAACCCTAATTGGACAAGAATAAGCCTAGGGAGGACGAAAATGACCTAATTGATCATCCAATGACATAAACACACCTATGGGAAGCACAAGATTGGTTAAAAACCCTAATTGGACAAGAATATGCCTAGGGAGGACGAAAATGACCTAAATGTTAATCCAATGACACAAATGAACTTATTGGAAGCACAAGATTGGTTAAAAACCCTAATTGGACAAGAATAAGCCTAGGGAGGACGAAAATGACCTAATTGATCATCCAATGACACAAACAGACCTATTGGATGCACAACATTGGTTAAAAACCCAAATTGCACAAGAATATGCCTAGGGCGGAGGAAAATGACCTAAATATTAATTCAATGACGCAAACAAAGTTATTGGATGCACAAGATTGGTTAAAAACCCTAATTGGACAAGAATAAGCCTAGGGAGGACGAAAATGACCTAATTGATCATCCAATGACACAAACACACCTATTGGATGCACAAGATTGGTTAAAAACCCTAATTGGGGAAGAATATGCCTAGGGAGGACGAAAATGACCTAAATATTAATTCAATGACACAAACAAACTTATTGGATGCACAAGATTGGTTAAAAACCCTAATTGGACAAGAATAAGCCTAGGGAGGACGAAAATGACCTAAATGTTAATCCAACGACACAACTCAACTTATTGGATGCACAAGATTGGTTAAAAACCCTAATTGGACAAGAATAAGCCTAGGGAGGACGTAAATTACCTAATTGATCATTCAATGACACAAACAAACTTATTGGATGCATAAGATTGGTTAAAAACCCTAACGAAAATGACCTAAATGTTAATCCAATGACACAACTCAACTTATTGGATGCACAAGATTGGTTAAAAACCCTAATTGGACAAGAATAAGCCTAGGGAGGACGAAAATGACCTAAATGTTAATCCAATGACACAACTCAACTTATTGGATGCACAAGATTGGTTAAAAACCCTAATTGGGCAAGAATAAGCCTAGGGAGAACGAAGATGACCTAATTGATCATCCAATGACACAAACACACCTATTGGATGCACAAGATTGGTTAAAAACCCTAATTGGACAAGAATATGCCTAGGGAGGACGAAAATGACCTAAATGTTAATCCAATGACACAAATGAACTTATTGGATGCACAAGATTGGTTAAAAACCCGAATTGGACAAGAATAAGCCTAGGGAGTACGAAAATGACCTAATTGATCATCCAATGACACAAACACACCTATTGGATGCACAAGATTGGTTAAAAACCCTAATTGGACAAGAATATGCCTAGGGAGGACGAAAATGATCTAATTGATCATCCAATGACACCAACACACCTATTGGATGCACAAGATTGGTTAAAAACCCTAATTGGACAAGAATAAGCTTAGGGAGGACGAAAATGACCTAATTGATCATCCAATGACACAAACACACCTATTGGATGCACAAGATTGGTTAAAAACCCTAATTCGACAAGAATATGCCTAGGGAGGACGAAAATGACCTAAATATTAATTCAATGACGCAAACAAAGTTATTGGATGCACAAGATTGGTTAAAAACCGTAATTGGACAAGAATAAGCCTAGGGAGGACGAAAATGACCTAATTGATCATCTACTGACACAAACACACCAATTGGATGCACAACATTGGTTAAAAACCCTAGTTGGACAAGAATATGCCTAGGGAGGACGAAAATGACCTAAATATTAATTCAATGACATAAACAAACTTATTGGATGCACAAGAATGGTTAAAAACCCTAATTGGACAAGAATAAGCGTAGGGAGGACGAAAATGACCTAATTGATCATCCAATGACACAAACACACCTATTGGAAGCACAAGATTGGTTAAAAACCCTAACTGGACAAGAATATTCCTAGGGAGGACGAAAATGACCTAAATGTTAATCCATTGACAAAAATGAACTTATTGGATGCACAAGATTGGTTAAAAACCCTAAATGGACAAGAATAAGCCTAGGGAGGACGAAAATGACCTAATTGATCATCCAATGACACAAACACACCTATTGGATGCACAAGATTTGTTAAAAACCCTAATTGGACAAGAATATGCCTAGGGAGGAGGAAAATGACCTAAATATTAATTCAATGACGCAAACTCTGTTATTGCATGCACAAGATTGGTTAAAAACCCTAATTGGACAAGAATAAGCCTAGGGAGGACGAAAATGACCTAATTGATCATCCAATGACACAAACACACCTATTGGATGCACAAGATTGGTTAAAAACCCTAATTGGGCAAGAATATGCCTAGGGAGGACGAAAATGACCTAAATATTAATTCAATGACACAAACCAACTTATTGGATGCACAAGATTGGTTAAAAACCCTAATTGGTCAAGAATAAGCCTAGGGAGGACGAAAATGACCTAAATGTTAATCCAATGACACAAACACACCTATTGGATGCACAAGATTGGTTAAAAACCCTAATTGGACAAGAATAAGCTTAGGGAGGACGAAAATGACCTAATTGATCATCCAATGACACAAACACACCTATTGGATGCACAAGATTGGTTAAAAACCCTAATTGGACAAGAATAAGCCTAGGGAGGACGAAAATGACCTAATTGATCATCCAAAGACACAAACACACCTATTGGATGCACAAGATTGGTTAAAAACCCTAATTGGACAAGAAAATGCCTAGGGAGGACGAAAATGACCTAAATATTAATTCAATGACACAAATGAACTTATTGGATGCACAAGATTGGTTAAAAACCCTAATTGGACAAGAATAAGCCTAGGGAGGACGAAAATGACCTAAATGATCATCCAATGACACAAACACACCTATTGGATGCACAAGATTGGTTAAAAACCCTAGTTGGACAAGAATATGCCTAGGGAGGACGAAAATGACCTAAATATTAATTCAATGACGCAAAAAAAGTTATTGGATGCACAAGATTGTTTAAAAACCCTAATTGGACAACAATATGCCTAGGGAGGACGAAAATGACCTAAATATTAATTCAATGACACAAACCAACTTATTGGATGCACAAGATTGGTTAAAAACCCTAATTGGTCAAGAATAAGCCTAGGGAGGACGAAAATGACCTAAATGTTAATCCAATGACACAAACTCACCTATTGGATGCACAAGATTGGTTAAAAACCCTAATTGGACAAGAATAAGCTTAGGGAGGACGAAAATGACCTAATTGATCATCCAATGACATAAACACACCTATTGGATGCACAAGATTGGTTAAAAACCCTAATTGGACAAGAATAAGCCTAGGGAGGACGAAAATGACCTAATTGATCATCCAAAGACACAAACACACCTATTGGATGCAAAAGATTGGTTAAAAACACTAGTTGGACAAGAATATGCCTAGGGAGGACGAAAATGACCTAATTGATCATACAATGACATAAATGAACTTATTGGATGCACAAGATTGGTTAAAAATCCTAATTGGACAAGAATAAGCCTAGGGAGGACGAAAATGACCTAATTGATCATCCAATGACACAAACACACGTATTGGATGCACAAGATTGGTTAAAAACCCTAATTGGACAAGAATATGCCTAGGGAGGACGAAAATGACCTAAATGTTAATCCAATGACACAAATGAACTTATTGGATGAACAAGATTGGTTAAAAACCCTAATTGGACAAGAATAAGCCTTGGGAGGACGAAAATGACCTAATTGATCATCCAATGACACAAAAACACCTATTGGATGCACAAGATTGGTTAAAAACCCTAATTGGACAAGAATATGCCTAGGGAGGAGGAAAATGACCTAAATATTAATTCAATGACACAGACAAAGTTATTGGATGCACAAGATTGATAAAAACCCTAATTGGACAAGAATAAGCCTAGGGAGGACGAAAATGACCTAATTGATCATCCAATGACACAAACACACCTATTGGATCCACAAGATTGGTTAAAAACCCTAACTGGACAAGAATATGCCTAGGGAGGACGAAAATGACCTAAATATTAATTCAATGACACAAACAAACTTATTGGATGCACAAGATTGGTTAAAAACCCTAATTGGACAAGAATAAGCCTAGGGAGGACGAAAATGACCTAAATGTTAATCCAATGACACAACTCAACTTATTGGATGCACAAGATTGGTTAAAAACCCTAATTGGGTAAGAATAAGCCTAGGGAGTACGAAAATGACCTAATTGATCATCCAATGACACAAACACACCTATTGGATGCACAAGATTGGTTAAAAACCCAAATTGGACATGAATAAGCCTAGGGAGGACGAAAATGACCTAAATGTGAATCCAATGACACAACTCAACTTATTGGATGCACAAGATTGGTTAAAAACCCTAATTGGACAAGAATAAGCCTAGGGAGGACGAAAATGACCTAATTGATCATCCAATGACACAAACGAACTTATTGGATGCACAAGATTGGTTAAAAACCCTAATTGGACAAGAATAAGCCTAGGGAGGAAGAAAATGACCTAATTGATCATCCAATGACACAAACACACCTATTGCAAGCACAAGATTGGTTAAAAACCCTAATTGGACAAGAATATACCTAGGGAGTACGAAAATGACCTAAATGTTAATCCAATGACACAAATGAACTTATAGGACGCACAAGATTGGTTAAAAACCCTAATTGGACAAGAATAAGCCTAGGGAGGACGAAAATGACCTAATTGATCATCCAATGACACAAACACACCTATTGGATGCACAAGATTGGTTAAAAACCCTAATTGGACAAGAATATGCCTAGGGAGGACGAAAATGACCTAAATGTTAATCCAATGACACAAATGAACTTATTGGATGCACAAGATTGGATATAAACCCTAACTGGACAAGAATAAGCCTAGGGAGGACGAAAATGACCTAATTGATCATCAAATGACACAAACACACCTATTGGATGCACAAGATTGGTTAAAAACCCTAATTGGACAAGAATATGCCTAGGGAGGATGAAAATGACCTAAATATTAATTCAATGACACAAACAAAGTTATTGGATGCACAAGATTGGTTAAAAATCCTAATTGGACACTAATAAGCTTAGGGAAGACGAAAATGACCTAATTGATCATCCAATGACACAAACACACCTATTGGATGCACAAGATTGGTTAAAAACCCTAATTGGACAAGAATATGCCTAGGGAGGACGAAAATGACCTAAATGTTAATCCAATGACACAAATGAACTTATTGGATGCACAAGATTGGTTAAAAACCCTAATTGCACAAGAATAAGCCTAGGGAGGACGAAAATGACCTAATTGATCATCCAATGACACAAACACACCTATTGGATGCACAATATTGGTTAAAAACCCTAATTGGACAAGAATAAGCCTAGGGAGGACGAAAATGACCTAATTGATTATCCAATGACACAAACACACCTATTGGATGCACAAGATTGGTTAAAAACCCTAATTGGACAAGAATATGACTAGGGAGGACGAAAATGACCTAAATATTAATTCAACGACGCAAACAAAGTTATTGGATGCACAAGATTGGTTAAAAACCCTAATTGGACAAGAATAAGCCTAGGGAGGACGAAAATGACCTAATTGATCATCCAATGACACAAACACACCTATTGGATGCACAAGATTGGTTAAAAACCCTAATTGGACAAGAATAAGCCTAGGGAGGACGAAAATGAACTAAATGTTAATCCAATGACACAACTCAACTTATTGGATGCACAAGATTGGTTAAAAACCCTAATTGGACAAGAATAAGCCTAGGGAGGACGAAAATGACCTAAATGTTAATCCAATGACACAACTCAACTTATTGGATGCACAAGATTGGTTAAAAACCCTAATTGGACAAGAATAAGCCTAGGGAGGACGAAAATGACCTAATTGATCATCCAATGACACAAACACACCTATTGGATGCACAAGATTGGTTAAAAACCATAATTGGACAAGAATAACCCTAGAGAGGACGAAAATGACCTAAATGTTAATCCAATGACACAAATCAACTTATTGGATGCACAAGATTGGTTAAAAACCCTAACTGGACAAAAATAAGCCTAGGGATGACGAAAATGACCTAATTGATCATCCAATGACACAAACACACCTATTTGATGCACAAGATTGGTTAAAAACCCTAATTGAACAAGAATATGCCTAGGGAGGACGAAAATGACCTAAATGTAAATCCAATGACGCAAATGAACTTATTGGATGCACAAGATTGGTTAAAAACCCTAATTGGACAAGAATAAGCCTAGGGAGGACGAAAATGACCTAAATGTTAATCCAATGACACAACTCAACTTATTGGATGCACAAGATTGGTTAAAAACCCTAATTGGACAAGAATAAGCCTAGGGAGGACGAAAATGACCTAATTGATCATCCAATAACACAAATGAACTTATTGGATGCACAAGATTGGTTAAAAACCCTAATTGGAAAAGAATAAGCCTAGGGAGCACGAAAATGACCCAATTGATCATCCTATGACACAAACACACCTATTGGATGCACAAGATTGGTTAAAAACCCTAATTGGACAAGAATATGCCTAGGGAGGACGAAAATGACCTAAATGTTAATCCAATGACACAAATGAACTTATTGGATGCACAAGATTGGTTAAAAACCCTAATTGGACAAGAATAAGCCTAGGGAGGACGAAAATGACCTAATTGATCATCCATTGCCACAAACACACCTATTGGATGCACAAGATTGTATAAAAACCATAATTGGACAAGAATAAGCCTAGGGAGGACGAAAATGACCTAATTGATCATCCAATGACACAAACACACCTATTGGATGCACAAGATTGGTTAAAAACCCTAATTGGACAAGAATATGCCTAGGGAGGACGAAAATGACCTAAATATTAATCCAATGACACAAACAAATTTATTGGATGCACAAGATTGGTTAAAAACCCTAATTGGACAAGAATAAGCCTAGGGAGGACGAAAATGACCTAATTGATCATCCAATGACACAAACACACCTATTGGATGCACAAGATTGGTTAAAAACCCTAATTGGACAAGAATATGCCTAGGGAGGACGAAAATGACCTAAATGTTAATCCAATGACACAAATGAACTTATTGGATGATCAAGATTGCTTAAAAACCCTAATTGGACAAGAATAAGCCTAGGGAGGACGAAAATGACCTAATTGATCATCCAATGAAACAAACACACCTATTGGATGCACAAGATTGGTTAAAAACCCTAACTGGACAAGAATATGCCTAGGGAGGACGAAAATGACCTAATTGATCATCCAATGACACAAACACACCTATTGGATGCACAAGATTGGTTAAAAACCCTAGTTGGACAAGAACATGCCTAGGGAGGACGGAAATGACCTAATTGATCATCCAATGACACTAATGAACTTATTGGATGCACAAGATTGGTTAAAAACCCTAATTGGACAAGAATAAGCCTAGGGAGGACGAAAATGACCTAATTGATCATCCAATGACACAAACACACCTATTGGAGGCACAAGATTGGTTAAAAACCCTAGTTGGACAAAAATAAACCTAGGGAGGACGAAAATGACCTAATTGATCATCCAATGACGCCAATGAACTTATTGGATGCACAAGATTGGTTAAAAACCCTTATTGGACAAGAATAAGACTAGTGAGGACGAAAATGACCTAATTAATCATCCAATGACACAAACACACCTATTGGATGCACAAGATTGGTTAAAAACCCTAATTGGACAAGAATATGCCTAGGGAGGACGAAAATGACCTAAATGTTAATCCAATGACACAAATGAACTTATTGGATGCACAAGATTGGTTAAAAACCCTAATTGGACAAGAATAAGCCTAGGGAGGACGAAAATGACCTAATTGATCATCCAATGACACAAACACACATATTGGAAGCACAAGATTGGTTAAAAACCCTAATTGGACAAGAATATGCCTAGGGAGGACGAAAATGACCTAAATATTAATTCAATGACACAAACAAAGTTATTGGATGCATAAGATTGGTTAAAAACCCTAAATGGACAAGAATAAGCCTAGAGAGGACGAAAATGACTTAATTGATCATCCAATGACACAAACACACCTATTGGAAGCACAAGATTGGTTAAAAACCCTAATTGGACAAGAATATGCCTAGGGAGGACGAAAATGACCTAAATATTAATTCAATGACACAAACAAAGTTATTGGATGCATAAGATTGGTTAAAAACCCTAATTGGACAAGAATAAGCCTAGGGAGGACGAAAATGATTTAATTGATCATCCAATGACACAAACACACCTATTGGATGCACAAGATTGGTTAAAAACCCTAATTGGACAAGAAAAAGCCTAGGGAGGACGAAAATGACCTAAATATTAATTCAATGACACAAACAAAGTAATTGGATGCACAAGATTGGTTAAAAACCCTAATTGGACAAGAATAAGCCTAGGGAGGACGAAAATTACCTAATTGATCATCCATTGCCACAAACACACCTATTGGATGCACAAGATTGGTTAAAAACTCTAATTGGACAAGAATGTGCCTAGGGACGACGAATATGACCTAAATGTTAATCCAATAACACAAACAAAGTTATTGGATGCACAAGATTCGTTAAAAACCCTAATTGGGCAAGAATAAGCCTAGGGAGGACGAAAATGACCTAATTGATCATCCAATGACACAAACACACCTATTGGATGCACAAGATTGGTTAAAAACTCTAATTGGACAAGAATATGCCTAGGGACGACGAATATGACCTAAATGTTAATCCAATAACACAAACAAAGTTATTGGATGCACAAGATTCGTTAAAAACCCTAATTGGGCAAGAATAAGCCTAGGGAGGACGAAAATGACCTAAATGTTAATCCAATAACACAAATGAACTTATTGGATGCACAAGATTGGTTAAAAACCCTAATTGGACAACAATAAGCCTAGGGAGAACAAAAATGTCCTAAATGTTAATCCAATGACACAACTCAACTTATTGGATGCACAAGATTGGTTAAAAACCCTAATTGGACAAGAATAAGCCTAGGGAGGACGAAAATAACCTAATTGATCATCCAATGACACAAACACACCTATTGGATGCACAAGATTGGTTAAAAACCCTAATTGGACAAGAATATGCCTAGGGAGGACGAAAATGACCTAAATGTTAATCCAATGACACAAATGAACTTATTGGATGCACAAGATTGGTTAAAAACCCTAATTGGACAAGAATAAGCCTAGGGAGGACGAAAATGACCTAATTGATCATCCAACGACATAAACACACCTATTGGAAGCAGAAGATTGGTTAAAAACCCTAATTGGACAAGAATATGCCTAGGGAGGACAAAAATGACCTAAATGTTAATCCAATGACACAAATGAACTTATTGGAAGCACAAGATTGGTTAAAAACCCTAATTGGACAAGAATAAGCCTAGGGAGGACGAAAATGACCTAATTGATCATCTAATGACACAAACACTCCTATTGGATGCACAAGATTGGTTAAAAACCCTAACTGGACAAGAATATGCCTAGGGAGGACGAAAATGACCTAAATGTTAATCCAATGACACAAATGAACTTATTGGATGCACAAGATTGGTTAAAAACCCTAATTGGACAAGAATAAGCCTAGGGAGGACGAAAATGACCTAATTGATCATCCAATGACACAAACACACCTATTGGATGCACAAGATTGGTTAAAAACCCAAATTGCACAAGAATATGCCTAGGGAGGAGGAAAATGACCTAAATATTAATTCAATGTTGCAAACAAAGTTATTGGATGCACAAGATTGGTTAAGAACCCTAATTGGACAGGAATAAGCCTAGGGAGGACGAAAATGACCTAATTGATCATCTAATGACACAAACACACCTATTGGATGCACAAGATTGGTTAAAAACCCTAGTTGGACAAGAATATGCCTAGGGAGGACGAAAATGACCTAAATATTAATTCAATGACGCAAAAAAAGTTATTGGATGCACAAGATTGTTTAAAAACCCTAATTGGACAACAATATGCCTAGGGAGGACGAAAATGACCTAAATATTAATTCAATGACATAAACAAACTTATTGGATGCACAAGAATGGTTAAAAACCCTAATTGGACAAGAATAAGCCTAGGGAGGACGAAAATGACCTAATTGATCATCCAATGACACAAACGCACCTATTGGATGCACAAGATTGGTTAAAAACCCTAACTGGACAAGAATATGCCTAGGGAGGATGAAAATGACCTAAATATTAATTTAATGACACAAACAAACTTATTGGATGCACAAGATTGGTTAAAAACCCTAATTGGATAAGAATAAGCCTAGGGAGGACGAAAATGACCTAAATGTTAATCCAATGACACAAATGAACTTATTGGATGCACAAGATTGGTTAAAAACCCTAATTGGACAAGAATAAGCCTAGGGAGGACGAAAATGACCTAATTGATCATCCAATGACACAAACAGACCTATTGGATGCACAACATTGGTTAAAAACCCAAATTGCACAAGAATATGCCTAGGGCGGAGGAAAATGACCTAAATATTAATTCAATGACGCAAACAAAGTTATTGGATGCACAAGATTGGTTAAAAACCCTAATTGGACAAGAATAAGCCTAGGGAGGATGAAAATGACCTAATTGATCATCCAATGACACAAACTCACCTATTGGATGCACAAGATTGGTTAAAAACCCTAATTGGACAAGAATATGCCTAGGGAGGACGAAAATGACCTAATTGATCATCCAATGACACAAACACACCTATTGGATGCACAAGATTGGTTAAAAACCCTAGTTGGACCAGAATATGCCTAGGGAGGACGAAAATGAACTAAATATTAATTCATTGACGCAAAAAAAGTTATTGGATGCACAAGATTGGTTAAAAACCCTAATTGGACAACAATATGCCTAGGGAGGACGAAAATGACCTAATTGATCATCCAATGACACAAACACACCTATTGGATGCACAAGATTGGTTAAAAACCCTAACTGGACAAGAATATGCCTAGGGAGGACGAAAATGACCTAAATATTAATTTAATGACACAAACAAACTTATTGGATGCACAAGATTGGTTAAAAACCCTAATTGGATAAGAATAAGCATAGGGAGGACGAAAATGACCTAAATGTTAATCCAATGACACAACTCAACTTATTGGATGCACAAGATTGGTTAAAAACCCTAATTGGGCAAGAATAAGCATTGGGAGGACGAAAATGACCTAATTGATCATCCAATGACACAAACACACCTATTGGATGCACAAGATTGGTTAAAAACCCTAATTCGACAAGAATATGCCTAGGGAGGACGAAAATGACCTAAATGTTAATCCAATGACACAAATGAACTTATTGGATGCACAAGATTGGTTAAAAACCCTAATTGGACAAGAATAAGCCTAGGGAGGACGAAAATGACCTAATTGATCATCCAATGACATAAACACACCTATGGGAAGCACAAGATTGGTTAAAAACCCTAATTGGACAAGAATATGCCTAGGGAGGACGAAAATGACCTAAATGTTAATCCAATGACACAAATGAACTTATTGGA
>JBBPBR010001807.1:0-194624 GCA_037974775.1 Cicer pinnatifidum | reverse complement strand
GCACAAGATTGGTTAAAAACCCTAATTGGACAAGAATAAGCCTAGGGAGGACGAAAATGACCTAATTGATCATCCAAAGACACAAACACTCCTATTGGATGCAAAAGATTGGTTAAAAACCCTAGTTGGACAAGAATATGCCTAGGGAGGACGAAAAAGACCTAATTGATCATCCAATGACACAAATGAACTTATTGGATGCACAAGATTGGTTAAAAATCCTAATTGGACAAGAATAAGCCTAGGGAGGACGAAAATGACCTAAATGTTAATCCAATGACACAAACTCACCTATTGGATGCACAAGATTGGTTAAAAACCCTAATTGGACAAGAATAAGCCTAGGGAGGACGTAAATGACCTAATTGATCATCCAATGACACAAACACACCTATTGGATGCACAAGATTGGTTAAAAACCCTAATTGGACAAGAATATGCGTAGGGAGGACGAAAATGACCTAAATATTAATTCAATGACACAAACAAACTTATCGGATGCACAAGATTGGTTAAAAACCCTAATTGGACAAGAATATGCCTAGGGAGGACGAAAATGACCTAATTGATCATCCAATGACACAAACACACCTATTGGATGCACAAGATTGGTTAAAAACCCTAATTGGACAAGAATATGCCTAGGGAGGACGCATATGACCTAATTGATCATCCAATGACACAAACACACCTATTGGATGCACAAGATTGGTTAAAAACCCTAATTGGACAAGAATATGCCTAGGGAGGACGAAAATGACCTAAATATTAATTCAATGACACAAACAAAGTTATTGGATGCACAAGATTGATTAAAAACCCTAATTTGACAAGAATAAGTCTAGGTAGGAAGAAAATGACCTAATTGATCATCCAATGACACAAACACACCTATTGGATGCACAAGATTGGTTAAAAACCCTAATTGGACAAGAATATGCCTAGGGAGGACGAAAATGACCTAAATATTAATTCAATGACGCAAAAAAAGTTATTGGATGCACAAGATTGGTTAAAAACCCTAATTGGACAACAATATGCCTAGGGAGGACGAAAATGACCTAAATATTAATTCAATGACATAAACAAACTTATTGGATGCACAAGAATGGTTAAAAAACTCTAATTGGACAAGAATAAGCCTAGGGAGGACGAAACTGACCTAATTGATCATCCAATGACACAAACACACCTATTGGAAGCACAATTGGTCAAGAATAAGCCTAGGGAGGACGAAAATGACCTAAATGTTAATCCAATGACACAAACACACCTATTGGATGCACAAGATTGGTTAAAAACCCTAATTGGACAAGAATAAGCTTAGGGAGGACGAAAATGACCTAATTGATCATCCAATGACACAAACACACCTATTGGAAGCACAAGATTGGTTAAAAACCCTAATTGGACAAGAATAAGCCTAGGGAGGACGAAAATGACCTAATTGATCATCCAATGACACAAACACACCTATTGGATGCACAAGATTGGTTAAAAACCCTAATTGGACAAGAATATGCCTAGCGAGGAGGAAAATGACCTAAATATTAATTCAATGACCCAAACAAATTTATTGGATGCACAAGATTGGTTAAAAACCCTAATTGGACAAGAATAAGCCTAGGGAGGATGAAAATGACCTATTTGATCATCCAATGACACAAACACACCTATTGGATGCACAAGATTGGTTAAAAACCCTAATTGGGCAAGAATATGCCTAAGCAGGACGAAAAAGACCTAAATATTAATTCAATGACACAAACAAACTTATTGGATGCACAAGATTGGTTAAAAACCCTAATTGGAGAAGAATAAGCCTAGGGAGGACGAAAATGACCTAAATGTTAATCCAATGACACAAACTCACTTATTGGATGCACAAGATTGGTTAAAAACCCTAATTGTACAAGAATAAGCCTAGGGAGGACGAAAATGACCTAATTGATCATCCAATGACACAAACACACCTATTGGATGCACAAGATTGGTTAAAAACCCTAATTGGACAAGAATATGCCTAGGGAGGAGGAAAATGACTTAAATATTAATTCAATGACACGAACAAAGTTATTGGATGCACAAGATTGGTTAAAAACCCTAATTGGACAAGAATAAGCCTAGGAATGACGAAAATGACCTAATTGATCATCCAATGACACAAACACACCTATTGGATGCACAAGATTGGTTAAAAACCCTAATTGGGCAAGAATACGCCTAGGGAGGACGAAAAAGACCTAAATATTAATTCAATGACACAAACAAACTTATTGGATGCACAAGATTGGTTAAAAACCCTAATTGGACAAGAATAAGCCTAGGGAGGACGAAAATGACGTAAATGTTAATCCAATGACACAAACACACCTATTGGATGCACAAGATTGGTTAAAAACCCTAATTGGACAAGAATAAGCCTAGGGAGGACGAAAATGACCTAATTGATCATCCAATGACACAAACACACCTATTGGATGCACAAGATTGGTTAAAAACCCTAATTGGACAAGAATAAGCCTAGGGAGGACGAAAATGACCTAATTGATCATCCAAAGACACAAACACACCTATTGGATGCACAAGATTGGTTAAAAACCCTAGTTGGACAAGAATATGCCTAGGGACGACGAAAATGACCTAATTGATCATCCAATGACACAAATGAACTTATTGGATGCACAAGATTGGTTAAAAACCCTAATTGGACAAGAATAAGCCTAGGGAGGACGAAAATGACCTAATTGATCATCCAATGACACAAACACACCTATTGGATGCACAAGATTGGTTAAAAACCCTAATTGGACAAGAATATGCCTAGGGAGGACGAAAATGACCTAAATGTTAATCCAATGACACAAATGAACTTATTGGATGCACAAGATTGGTGAAAAACCCTAATTGGACAAGAATAAGCCTTGGGAGGATGAAAATGACCTGATTGATCATCCAATGACACAAACACACCTATTGGATGCACAAGATTGGTTAAAAACCATAATTGGACAAGAATATGCCTAGGAAGGACGAAAATGACCTAATTGATCATCCAATGACACAAATGAACTTATTGGATGCACAAGATTGGTTAAAAACCCTAATTGGACAAGAATAAGCCTAGGGAGGACGAAAATGACCTAATTGATCATCCAATGACACAAACACACCTATTGGATGCACAAGATTGGTTAAAAACCCTAATTGGACAAGAATATGCCTAGGGAGGACGAAAATGACCTAATTGATAATCCAATGACACAAATGAACTTATTGGATGCACAAGATTAGTTAAAAACCCTAATTGGACAAGAATAAGCCTAGGGAGGACGAAAATAACCTAATTGATCATCCAATGACACAAACGAACCTATTAGATGCACAAGATTGGTCTAAAACTCAAATTGGACAAGAATATGCCTAGGGAGGACGAAAATGACCTAAATGTTAATCCAATGACACAAATGAACTTATTGGATGCACAAGATTGGTTAAAAACCCTAATTGGATAAGAATAAGCCTAGGGAGGACGAAAATGACCTAAATGTTAATCCAATGACACAACTCAACTTATTGGATGCACAAGATTGGTTAAAAACCCTAATTGGGCAAGAATAAGCCTAGGGAGGACGAAAATGACCTAATTGATCATCCAATGACACAAACACACCTATTGGATGCAGAAGATTGGTTAAAAACCCTAATTGGACAAGAATATGCCTAGGGAGGACGAAAATGACCTAAATGTTAATCCAATGAACCAAATGAACTTATTGGATGCACAAGATTGGTTAAAAACCCTAATTGGACAAGAATAAGCCTAGGGAGGACGAAAATGACCTAATTGATCATCCAATGACACAAACACACCTATTGGATGCACAAGATTGGTTAAAAACCCTAATTGGACAAGAATATGCCTAAGGATGACGAAAATGACCTAATTGATCATCCAATGACACAAACACACCTATTGGATGCACAAGATTGGTTAAAAACCCTAATTGGACAAGAATAAGCCTAGGGAGGACGAAAATGACCTAATTGATCATCCAATGACACTAACGAACTTATTGGATGCACAAGATTGGTTAAAAACCCTAATTGGACAAGAATAAGCCTAGGGAGGACGAAAATGACCTAATTGATCATCCAATGACACAAACACACCTATTGGATGCACAAGATTGGTTAAAAACCCTAACTGGACAAGAATATGCCTAGGGAGGACGAAAATGACCTAATTGATCATCCAATGACACAAACACACCTATTGGATGCACAAGATTGGTTAAAAACACTAATTGGACAAGAATAAGCCTAGAGAGGACGAAAATGACCTAATTGATCATCCAATGACACAAACACTTCTATTGGATGCACAAGATTGGTTGAAAACCCTAATTGGACAAGAATAAGCCTGGGGAGGAAGAAAATGACCTAATTTATTATCCAATGACAAAAACACACATATTGGATGCACAAGATTGGTTAAAAACCCTAATTGGACAAGAATAAGCCTATGGAGGACGAAAATGACCAAATTGATCATCCAATGACACAAACACACCTATTGGGTGCACAAGATTGATTAAAAACCCTAATTGGACAAGAATATGCCTAGGGAGGACGAAAATGACCTAAATATTAATTCAATGACACAAACAAAGTTATTGGATGCACAAGATTGGTTAAAAACCCTAATTGGACAAGAATAAGCCTAGGGAGGACGAAAATGACCTAATTGATCATCCAATGACACAAACACACCTATTGGATGCACAAGATTGGTTAAAAACCCTAATTGGACAACAATATGCCTAGGGAGGACGAATATGACCTAAATGTTAATCCAATAACACAAATGAACTTATTCGATGCACAAGATGGGTTAAAAACCCTAATTGGACAAGAATATGCCTAGGGAGAACGAAAATGACCTAAATGTTAATCCAATGACACAACTCAACTTATTGGATGCACAAGATTGGTTAAAAACCCTAATTGGACAAGAATAAGCCTAGGGAGGACGAAAATGACCTAATTGATCATCCAATGACACAAACACACCTATTGGATGCACAAGATTGGTTAAAAACCCTAATTGGACTAGAATATGCCTTAGGAGGACGAAAATGACCTAAATATTAATTCAATGACATAAACAAAGTTATTCGATGCACAAGATTGGTTAAAAACCCTAATTGGACAAGAATAAGCCTAGGGAGGACGAAAATGACCTAATTGATCATCCAATGACACAAACACACCTATTGGATGCACAAGATTGGTTAAAAACCCTAATTGGAAAAGAATAAGCCTAGGGAGGACGAAAATGACCAAATTGATTATCCAATGACACAAACACACCTATTGGATTCACAAGATTGGTTAAAAACGCTAATTGGACAAGAATAAGCATAGGGAGGACGAAAATGACCTAATTGATCATCCAATGACACAAACAAACCTATTGGATGCAACAGATTGGTTTAAAACCCTAGTTGCACAAGAATATGCCTAGGGAGGACGAAAATGACCTAATTGATCATCCAATGACACAAATGAACTTATTGGATGCACAAGATTGGTTAAAAACCCTAATTGGACAAGAATAAGCCTAGGGAGGACGAAAATGACCTAATTGATCATCCAATGACACAAACACACCTATTGGATGCACAAGATTGGTTAAAAACCCTAATTGGAGAAGAATATGCCTTGGGAGGACGAAAATGACCTAAATGTTAATCCAATGACACAAATGAACTTATTGGATGCACAAGATTGGTTAAAAACCATAATTGGACAAGAATAAGCATTGGGAGGACGAAAATGACCTAATTGATCATCCAATGACACAAACACACCTATTGGATGCACAAGACTAGTTAAAAACCGTAATTGGACAAGAATATGCCTAGGAAGGACGAAAATGACCTAATTGATCATCCAATGACACAAACACACCTATTGGATGCACAAGATTGGTTAAAAACCCTAATTGGACAAGAATAAGCCTAGGGAGGACGAAATTGACCTAATTGATCATCCAATGACACAAACACACCTATTGGATGCACAAGATTGGTTAAAAACCCTAATTGGACAAGAATATGCCTAGGGAGGACGAAAATGACCTAAATATTAATTCAATGACATAAACAAACTTATCAGATGCACAAGATTGGTTAAAAACCCTAATTGGACAAGAATAAGCCTAGGGAGGACGAAAATGACCTAATTGATCATCCAATGACACAAACACACCTATTGGATGCACAAGATTGGTTAAAAACCCTAATTGGACAAGAATAAGCCTAGGGAGGACGAAAATGACCTAATTGATCATCCAATGACACAAACACACCTATTGGATGCACAAGATTGGTTAAAAACCCTAATTGGATAAGAATATGCCTAGGGAGGACGAAAATGACCTAAATATTAATTCAATGACACAAACAAAGTTATTGGAAGCACAAGATTGGTTAAAAACCCTAATTGGACAAGAATAAGCCTAGGGAGGACGAAAATGACCTAATTGATCATCCAATGACACAAACACACCTATTGGATGCACAAGATTGGTTAAAAACCCAAATTGCACAAGAATATGCCTTGGGAGGAGGAAAATGACCTAAATATTAATTCAATGACGCAAACAAAGTTATTGGATGCACAAGATTGGTTAAAAACCCTAATTGGACAAGAATAAGCCTAGGGAGGACGAAAATGACCTAATTGATCATACATTGCCACAAACACACCTATTGGATGCATAAGATTGGTTAAAAACCCTAATTGGACAAGAATAAGCCTAGGGAGGACGAAAATGACCTAATTGATCATCCAATGACACAAACACACCTATTGGAAGCACAAGATTGGTTAAAAACCCTAATTGGACAAGAATATTCCTAGGAAGGACGAAAATGACCTAATTGATCATCCAATGACACAAACACACCTATTGGATGCACAAGATTTGTTAAAAACCCTAATTGGACAACAATATGCCTAGGGAGGAGGAAAATGACCTAAATATTAATTCAATGACGCAAACAAAGTTATTGGATGCATAAGATTGGTTAAAAACCCTAATTGGACAAGAATAAGCCTAGGGAGGACGAAAATGACCTAATTGATCATCCAATGACACAAACACACCTATTGGATGCACAAGATTGGTTAAAAACCCTAATTGGGCAAGAATATGCCTAGGGAGGACGAAAATGACCTAAATATCAATTCAATGACACAAACCAACTTATTGGATGCACAAGATTGGTTAAAAACCCTAATTGGTCAAGAATAAGCCTAGGGAGGACGAAAATGACCTAAATGTTAATCCAATGACACAAACTCACCTATTGGATGCACAAGATTTGTTAAAAAACCTAATTGGACAAGAATAAGCTTAGGGAGGACGAAAATGACCTAATTGATCATCCAATGACACAAACACACCTATTGGATGCACAAGATTGGTTAAAAACCCTAATTGGACAAGAATAAGCCTAGGGAGGACGAAAATGACCTAATTGATCATCCAATGACACAAACACACCTATTGGATGCACAAGATTGGTTAAAAACCCTAATTGGACAAGAATAAGCCTAGGGAGGACGAAAATGACCTAATTGATCATCCAATGACACAAACACATCTATTGGAAGCACAAGATTGGTTAGAAACCCTAGTTGGACAAGAATATGCCTAGGGAGGACGAAAATGACCTAATTGATCATCCAATGACACAAATGAACTTATTGGATGCACAAGATTGCTTAAAAACCCTAATTGGACAAAAATAAGCATAGAAAGGACGAAAATGACCTAATTGATCATCCAATGACACAAACACACCTATTGGATGCACAAGATTGGTTAAAAACCCTAATTGGACAAGAATAAGCCTAGGGAGGACGAAAATGACCTAATTGATCATCCAATGACACAAACACACCTATTGGATGCACAAGATTGGTTAAAAACCCTAATTGGACAAGAATAAGCCTAGGGAGGACGAAAATGACCTAATTGATCATCCAATGACACAAACACACCTATTGGATGCACAAGATTGGTTAAAAACCCTAATTGGACAAGAATATGCCTAGGGAGGACGAAAATGACCTAATTGATCATCCAATGACACAAATGAACTTATTGGATGCACAAGATTAGTTAAAAACCCTTATTGGAAAAGAATTAGCCTAGGGAGGACGGAAATAACCTAATTGATCATCCAATGACACAAACACACCTATTAGATGCACAAGATTGGTCTAAAACTCTAATTGGACAAGAATATGCCTAGGGAAGACGAAAATGACCTAAATGTTAATCCAATGACACAAATGAACTTATTGGATGCACAAGATTGGTTAAAACCCTAATTGGACAAGAATAAGCCTAGGGAGGACGAAAATGACCTAAATGTTAATCCAATGACACAACTCAACTTATTGGATGCACAAGATTGGTTAAAAACCCTAATTGGGCAAGAATAAGCCTAGGGAGGACGAAAATGACCTAATTGATCATCCAATGACACAAACACACCTATTGGATGCACAAGATTGGTTAAAAACCCTAATTGGACAAGAATAAGCCTAGGGAGGACGAAAATGACCTAATTGATCATCCAATGACACAAACACACCTATTGGATGCACAAGATTGGATAAAAACCCTAATTGGACAAGAATATGCCTAGGGAGGACATAAATGACTTAATTGATCATCCAATGACACAAACACACCTACTGGATGCACAAGATTGGTTAAAAACCCTAATTGGACAAGAATATGCCTAGGGAGGACGAAAATGACCTAAATATTAATTCAATGACACAAACAAACTTATCGGATGCACAAGATTGGTTAAAAACCCTAATTGGACAAGAATAGGCCTACGGAGGGCGAAAATGACCTAATTGATCATCCAAAGACACAAACACACCGATTGGATGCACAAGATTGGTTAAAAACCCTAATTGGACAAGAATAAGCCTAGGGAGGACGAAAATGACCTAATTGATCATCCAATGACACAAACACACCTATTGGATGCACAAGATTGGTTAAAAACCCTAATTGGACAAGAATATACCTAGGGAGGACGCAAATGACCTAATTGATCATCCAATGACACAAACACACCTATTGGATGCACAAGATTGGTTAAAAACCCTAATTGGACAAGAATAAGCCTAGGGAGGACGAAAATGACCTAATTGATCATCCAATGACACAAACACACCTATTGGATGCACAAGATTGGTTAAAAACCCTAATTGGACAAGAATATGCCTAGGGAGGATGAAAATGACCTAAATATTAATTCGATGACACAAACAAAGTTATTGGATGCACAAGATTGGTTAAAAACCCTAATTGGACAAGAATAAGCCTAGGGAGGACGAAAATGACCTAATTGATCATCCAATGACACAAACACACCTATTGGATGCACAAGATTGGTTAAAAACCCTAATTGGACAAGAATAAGCCTGGGAAGGACGAAAATAACCTAATTGATCATCCAATGACACAAACACACCTATTGGATGCACAAGATTGGTTAAAAACCCTAATTGGACAAGAATAAGCCTAGGGAGGACGAAAATGACCTAATTGATCATCCAATGACACAAACACACCTATTGGATGCACAAGATTGGTTAAAAACCCTAATTGGACAAGAATAAGCCTAGGGAGGACGAAAATGACCTAATTGATCATCCAATGACACAAACACACCTATTGGATGCACAAGATTGGTTAAAAACCCTAATTGGACAAGATTATGCCTAGGGAGGACGAAAATGACCTAAATATTAATTCAATGACATATACAAACTTATTGGATGCACAAGATTGGTTAAAAACCCTAATTGGACAATAATATGCCTAGGGAGGACGAAAATGACCTAATTGATCATCCAATGACACAAACACACCTATTGGATGCACAAGATTGGTTAAAAACCCTAATTGAACAAGAATATGCCTAGGGAGGACGAAAATGACCTAAATGTTAATCCAATAACACAAATCAACTTATTGGATGCACAAGATTGGTTAAAAACCCTACTTGGACAAGAATAAGCCTAGGGAGGACGAAAATGACCTAAATGTTAATCCAATGACACAACTCAACTTATTGGATGCACAAGATTGGTTAAAAACCCTAATTGGACAAGCATAAGCCTATGGAGGACGAAAATGACCTAATTGATCATCCAATGACACAAACACACCTATTGGATGCACAAGATTGGTTAAAAACCCTAATTGGAAAAGAATATGCCTAGGGAGAACGAAAATGACCTAAATATTAATTCAATGACACAAACAAACTTATCGGATGCACAAGATTGGTTAAAAACCCTAATTGGACAAGAATAAGCCTAGGGAGGACGAAAATGACCTAATTGATCATCCAATGACACAAACACACCTATTGGATGCACAAGATTGGTTAAAAACCCTAATTGGACAAAAATATGCCTAGGGAGGACGAAAATGAACTAAATATTAATTCAATGACACAAACAAAGTTATTGGATGCACAAGATTGGTTAAAAACCCTAATTGGACAAGAATAAGCCTAGGGAGGACGTAAATGACCTAATTGATCATCCAATGACACAAACACACCTATTGGATGCACAAGATTGGTTAAAAACCCTAATTGGACAAGAATATGCCTAGGGAGGGCGAAAATGACCTAAATATTAATTCAATGACACAAACAAAGTTATTGGATGCACAAGATTGGTTAAAAACCCTAATTGGACAAGAATAAGCCTAGGGAGGACGAAAATGACCTAATTGATCATCCAATGACACAAACACACCTATTGGATGCACAAGATTGGTTAAAAACCCTAATTGGACAAGAATATGCCTAGGGAGGACGAAAATGACCTAAATATTAATTCAATGATACAAACAAAGTTATTGGATGCACAAGACTGGTTAAAAACCCTAATTGGACAAGAATAAGCCTAGGGAGGACGAAAATGACCTAATTGATCATCCAATGACACAAACACACCTATTGGATGCACAAGATTGGTTAAAAACTCTAATTGGACAAGAATATGCCTAGGGAGGACGAAAATAACCTAATTGATCATCCAATGACACAAACACACCTATTGGATGAAAAAGATTCGTTAAAAACCCTAATTGGACAAGAATATGCCTAGGGAGGACGAAAATGACCTAATTGATCTTCCAATGACACAAACACACCTTTTGGATGCACAAGATTGGTTAAAAACCCTAATTGGACAAGAATAAGCCTAGGGAGGACGAAAATGACCTAATTGATCATCCAATGACACAAACACACCTATTGGATGCACAAGATTGGTTAAAAACCCTAATTGGACAAGAATACGCTTAGGGAGGACAAAAATGACCTAAATATTAATTCAATGACACAAACAAAGTTATTGGATGCACAAGAATGGTTAAAAACCCTAATTGGACAAGAATAAGCCTAGGGAGGACGTAAATGACCTAATTGATCATCCAATGACACAAACACACCTATTGGATGCACAAGATTGGTTAAAAACCCTAATTGGACAAGAATAAGCCTAGGGAGGACGAAAATGACCTAATTGATCATCCAAAGACACAAACACTCCTATTGGATGCAAAAGATTGGTTAAAAACCCTAGTTGGACAAGAATATGCCTAGGGAGGACGAAAAAGACCTAATTGATCATCCAATGACACAAATGAACTTATTGGATGCACAAGATTGGTTAAAAATCCTAATTGGACAAGAATAAGCCTAGGGAGGACGAAAATGACCTAATTGATCATCCAATGACACAAACACACCTATTGGATGCACAAGATTGGTTAAAAACCCTAATTGGACAAGAATATGCCTAGGGAGGAGGAAAATGACCTAAATATTAATTCAATGACACAGACAAAGTTATTGGAAGCACAAGATTGGTTAAAAACCCTAATTGGACAAGAATAAGCCTAGGGAGGACGAAAATGACCTAAATGTTAATCCAATGACACAACTCAACTTATTGGATGCACAAGATTGGTTAAAAACCCTAATTGGGCAAGAATAAGCCTAGGGAGGACGAAAATGACCTAATTGATCATCCAATGACACAAACACACCTATTGGATGCCCAAGATTGGTTAAAAACCCTAATTCGACAAGAATATGCCTAGGGAGGACGAAAATGACCTAAATGTTAATCCAATGACACAAATGAACTTATTGGATGCACAAGATTGGTTAAAAACCCTAATTGGACAAGAATAAGCCTAGAGAGAACGAAAATGACCTAATTGATCATCCAATGACACAAACACACCTATTGGAAGCACAAGATTGGTTAAAAACCCTAATTGGACAAGAATATGCCTAGGGAGGACGAAAATGACCTAAATGTTAATACAATGACACAAATGAACTTATTGGAAGCAAAAGATTGGTTAAAAACCCTAATTGGACAAGAATAAGCCTAGGGAGGACGAAAATGACCTAATTGATCATCCAATGACACAAACACACCTATTGGATGCACAAGATTGGTTAAAAACCCTAACTGGACAAGAATATGCCTAGGGAGGACGAAAATGACCTAAATGTTAATCCATTGACACAAATGAACTTATTGGATGCACAAGATTGGTTAAAAACCCTAATTGGACAAGAATAAGCCTAGGGAGGACGAAAATGACCTAATTGATCATCCAAAGACACAAACACACCTATTGGATGCACAAGATTGGTTAAAAACCCAAATTGCACAAGAATATGCCTAGGGAGGAGGAAAATGACCTAAATATTAATTCAATGACGCAAACAAAGTTATTGGATGCACAAGATTGGTTAAAAACCCTAATTGGACAAGAATAAGCCTAGGGAGGACGAAAATGACCTAATTGATCATCTAATGACACAAACACACCTATTGGATGCACAAGATTGGTTAAAAACCCTAGTTGGACAAGAATATGCCTAGGGAGGACGAAAATGACCTAAATATTAATTCAATGAAGCAAAAAAAGTAATTGGATGCACAAGATTGGTTAAAAACCCTAATTGGACAACAATATGCCTAGGGAGGACGAAAATGACCTAAATATTAATTCAATGACACAAACACACCTATTGGATGCACAAGATTGGTTAAAAACCCTAGTTGGACAAGAATATTCCTAGGAAGGACGAAAATGACCTAAATGTTAATCCAATGACACAAATGAACTTATTGGATGCACAAGATTGGTTAAAAACCCTAATTGGACAAGAATAAGCCTAGGGAGGACGAATATGACCTAATTGATCATCCAATGACATAAACACACCTATTGGAAGCACAAGATTGGTTAAAAACCCTAATTGGACAAGAATATGCCTAGGGAGGACGAAAATGACCTAAATGTTAATCCAGTGACACAAATGAACTTATTGGAAGCACAAGATTGGTTAAAAACCCTAATTGGGCAAGAATAAGCCTAGGGAGGACGAAAATGACCTAATTGATCATCCAATGACACAAACACACCTATTGGATGCACAAGATTGGTTAAAAACCCTAACTGGACAAGAATATGCCTAGGGAGGACGAAAATGACCTAAATGTTAATCCAATGACACAAATGAACTTATTGGATGCACAAGATTCGTTAAAAACCCTAATTGGACAAGGATAAGCCTAGGGAGGACGAAAATGACCTAATTGATCATCCAATGACACAAACACACCTATTGGATGCACAAGATTGGTTAAAAACCCAAATTGCACAAGAATATGCCTAGGGAGGAGGAAAATGACCTAAATATTAATTCAATGACGCAAACAAAGTAATTGGATGCACAAGATTGGTTAAAAACCCTAATTGGACAAGAATAAGCCTAGGGAGGACGAAAATGACCTAATTGATCATCCAATGACACAAACACACCTATTGGATGCACAAGATTGGTTAAAAACCCTAATTGGACAAGAATATGCCTAGGGAGGACGAAAATGACCTAAATGTTAATCCAATGACACAAATGAACTTATTGGATGCACAAGATTGGTTAAAAACCCTAACTGGACAAGAATAAGCCTTCGGAGGACGAAAATGACCTAATTGATCATCCAATAACACAAACACACCTATTGGATGCAAAAGACTGGTTAAAAACCCTAATTGGACAAGAATATGCCTAGGAAGGACGAAAATGACCTAATTGAACATCCAATGACACAAACACACCTATTGGATGCACAAGATTGGTTAAAAACCCTAATTGGACAAGAATAAGCCTAGGGAGGACGAAAATGACCTAATTGATCATCCAATGACACAAACACACCTATTGGATGCACAAGATTGGTTAAAAACGCTAATTGGACAAGAATATGCCTAGGGACGACGAAAATGACGTAAATTGATCATCCAATGACACAAACACACCTATTGGATGCACAAGATTGGTTAAAAACCCTAATTGGACAAGAATATGCCTAGGGAGGACGAAAATGACCTAAATGTTAATCCAATGACACAAATGAACTTATTGGATGCACAAGATTGGTTAAAAACCCTAATTGGACAAGAATATGTCTATGGAGGACGAAAATGACCTAATTGATCATCCAATGACACAAACACACCTATTGGATGCACAAGATTGGTTAAAAACCCTAATTGGACAAGAATAAGCCTAGGGAGGACGAAAATGACCTAATTGATCATCCAATGACACAAACACACCTATTGGATGCACAAGATTGGTTAAAAACCCTAATTGGACAAGAATATGCCTAGGGAGGACGAAAATGACCTAAATGTTAATCCAATGACACAACTCAACCTATTGGATGCACAAGATTGGTTAAAAACCCTAATTGGACAAGAATAAGCCTAGGGAGGACGATAAATGACCTAATTGATCATCCAATGACACAAACACACCTATTGGATGCACAAGATTGGTTAAAAACCCTAATTGGACAAGAATAAGCCTAGGGAGGACGAAAATGACCTAATTGATCATCCAATGACACAAACACACCTATTGGATGCACAAGATTGGTTAAAAACCCTAATTGGACAAGAATAAGCCTAGGGAGGACGAAAATGACCTAATTGATCATCCAATGACACAAACACACCTATTGGATGCACAAGATTGGTTAAAAACCCTAATTGGACAAGAATAAGCCTAGGGAGGACGAAAATGACCTAATTGATCATCCAATGACACAAACACACCTATTGGATGCACAAGATTGGTTTAAAACCCTAGTTGATCAAGAATATGCCTAGGAAGGACGAAAATGACCTAATTGATCATCCAATGACACAAATGAACTTATTGGATGCACAAGATTGGTTAAAAACCCTAATTGGACAAGAATAAGCCTAGGGAGGACGAAAATGACCTAATTGATCATCCAATGACACAAACACACCTATTGGATGCACAAGATTGGTTAAAAACCCTAATTGGACAAGAATAAGCCTAGGGAGGACGAAAATGACCTAATTGATCATCCAATGACACAAACACACCTATTGGATGCACAAGATTGGTTAAAAACCCTAATTGGACAAGAATAAGCCTAGGGAGGACGAAAATGACCTAATTGATCATCCAATGACACAAACACATCTATTGGAAGCACAAGATTGGTTAGAAACCCTAGTTGGACAAGAATATGCCTAGGGAGGACGAAAATGACCTAATTGATCATCCAATGACACAAATGAACTTATTGGATGCACAAGATTGCTTAAAAACCCTAATTGGACAAAAATAAGCATAGAAAGGACGAAAATGACCTAATTGATCATCCAATGACACAAACACACCTATTGGATGCACAAGATTGGTTAAAAACCCTAATTGGACAAGAATAAGCCTAGGGAGGACGAAAATGACCTAATTGATCATCCAATGACACAAACACACCTATTGGATGCACAAGATTGGTTAAAAACCCTAATTGGACAAGAATAAGCCTAGGGAGGACGAAAATGACCTAATTGATCATCCAATGACACAAACACACCTATTGGATGCACAAGATTGGTTAAAAACCCTAATTGGACAAGAATATGCCAAGGGAGGACGAAAATGACCTAAATATTAATTCAATGACATAAAGAAACTTTTTGGATGCACAAGATTGGTTAAAAACCCTAATTGGACCAGAATAAGCCTAGGGAGGACGAAAATGACCTAATTGATCATCCAATGACATAAACAAAGTTATTGGATGCACAAGATTGGTTAAAAACCCTAATTGGACAAGAATAAGCCTAGGGAGGAAGAAAATGACCTAATTGATCATCCAATGACACAAACACACCTATTGGATGCACAAGATTGGTTAAAAACCCTAATTGGACAAGAATAAGCCTAGGGAGGACGAAAATGACCTAATTGATCATCCAATGACACAAACACACCTATTGGATGCACAAGATTGGTTAAAAACCCTAATTGGACAAGAATATGCCTAGGGAGGATGAAAATGACCTAATTGATCATCCAATGAACCAAACACACCTATTGGATGCACAAGATTGGTTAAAAACCCGAATTTGGACAAGAATATGCCTAGGGAGGACGAAAATGACCTAATTGATCATCCAATGACACAAACACACCTATTGGATGCACAAGATTGGTTAAAAACCCTAATTGGACAAGAATAAGCCTAGGGAGGACGAAAATGACCTAATTGATCATCCAATGACACAAACACACCTATTGGATGCACAAGATTGGTTAAAAACCCTAGTTGGACAAGAATATGCCTAGGGAGGACGAAAATGACCTAATTGATCATCCAATGACACAAATAAACTTATTTGATGCACAAGATTGGTTAAAAACCCTAATTGGACAAGAATAAGCCTAGGGAGGACGAAAATGACCTAATTGATCATCCAATGACACAAACACACCTATTGGATGCACAAGATTGGTTAAAAACCCTAATTGGACAAGAATAAGCCTAGGGAGGACGAAAATTACCTAATTGATCATCCAAAGACACAAACACACCTATTGGATGCACAAGATTGGTTAAAAACCCTAGTTGGACAGGAATATGCCTAGGGAGGACGAAAATGACCTAATTGATCATCCAATGACACAAACACACCTATTGGATGCACAAGATTGGTTAAAAACCCTAATTCGACAAGAATATGCCTAGGGAGGACGAAAATGACCTAAATGTTAATCCAATGACACAAATGAACTTATTGGATGCACAAGATTGGTTAAAAACCCTAATTGGACAAGAATAAGCCTAGGGAGGACGAAAATGACCTAATTGATCATCCAATGACACAAACACACCTATTGCATGCACAAGATTGGTTAAAAACCCAAATTGCACAAGAATATGCCTAGGGAGGAGGAAAATGACCTAAATATTAATTCAATGACGCAAACAAAGTTATTGGATGCACAAGATTGGTTAAAAACCCTAATTGGACAAGAATAAGCCTAGGGAGGACAAAAATGACCTAATTGATCATCCAATGACACAAACACACCTATTGGATGCACAAGATTGGTTAAAAACCCTAGTTGGACAAGAATATGCCTAGGGAGGACGAAAATGACCTAAATATTAATTCAATGACGCAAAAAAAGTTATTGGATGCACAAGATTGTTTAAAAACCCTAATTGGACAACAATATGCCTAGGGAGGACGAAAATGACCTAAATATTAATTCAATGACACAAACCAACTTATTGGATGCACAAGATTGGTTAAAAACCCTAATTGGTCAAGAATAAGCCTAGGGAGGACGAAAATGACCTAAATGTTAATCCAATGACACAAACTCACCTATTGGATGCACAAGATTGGTTAAAAACCCTAATTGGACAAGAATAAGCTTAGGGAGGACGAAAATGACATAATTGATCATCCAATGACACAAACACACCTATTGGATGCACAAGATTGGTTAAAAACCCTAATTGGACAAGAATAAGCCTAGGGAGGACGAAAATGACCTAATTGATCATCCAAAGACACAAACACACCTATTGGATGCAAAAGATTGGTTAAAAACCCTAGTTGGACAAGAATATGCCTAGGGAGGACGAAAATGACCTAATTGATCATCCAATGACACAAATGAACTTAGTGGATGCACAAGATTGGTTAAAAAACCTAATTGGACAAGAATAAGCCTAGGGAGGACGAAAATGACCTAATTGATCATCTAATGACACAAACACACCTATTGGAAGCACAAGATTGGTTAAAAACCCTAATTGGACAAGAATATTCCTAGGGAGGACGAAAATGACCTAAATGTTAATCCAATGACAAAAATGAACTTATTGGATGCACAAGATTGGTTAAAAACCCTAATTGGACAAGAATAAGCCTAGGGAGGACGAAAATGACCTAATTGATCATCCAATGACACAAACACACCTATTGGATGCACAAGATTTGTTAAAAACCCTAATTGGACAAGAATATGCCTAGGGAGGAGGAAAATGACCTAAATATTAATTCAATGACGCAAACAAAGTTATTGGATGCACAAGATTGGTTAAAAACCCTAATTGGACAAGAATAAGCCTAGGGAGGACGAAAATGACCTATTTGATATCCAATGACACAAACACACCTATTGGAGGCACAAGATTGGCTAAAAACCCTAATTGGACAAGAATATGCCTAGGGAGGACGAAAATGACCTAAATATTAATTCAATGACACAAACAAACTTATTGGATGCACAAGATTGGTTAAAAACCCTAATTGGACAAGAATAAGCCTAGGGAGGACGAAAATGACCTAACTGATCATCCAAAGACACAAACACACCTATTGGATGCACAAGATTGGTTAAAAACCCTAATTGGACAAGAATAAGCCTAGGGAGGACGAAAATGACCTAATTGATCATCCAATGACACAAACACACCTATTGGATGCACAAGATTGGTTAAAAACCCTAATTGGACAAGAATAAGCATAGGGAGGACGAAAATGACCTAATTGATCATCCAATGACACAAACATACCTATTGGATGAACAAGATTGGTTAAAAACCCTAATTGGACAAGAATCAGCCTAGGGAGGACGAAAAGGACCTAAATGTTAATCCAATGACACAACTCAACTTATTGGATGCACAAGATTGGTTAAAAACCCTAATTGGACAAGAATAAGCCTAGGGAGGACGAAAATGACCTAATTGATCATCCAATGACACAAACACACCTATTGGATGCACAAGATTGGTTAAAAACCCTAATTGGACAAGAATAAGCCTAGGGCGGACGAAAATGATGTAATTGATCATCCATTGCCACAAACACACCTATTGGATGCACAAGATTGGTTAAAAACCCTAATTGGACAAGAATATGCCTAGGGAGGACGAAAATGACCTTATTGATCATCCAATGACACAAACACACCTATTGGATGCACAAGATTGGTTAAAAACCCTAATTGGACAAGAATATGCCTAGGGAGGACGAAAATGACCTAAATATTAATTCAATGAAACAAACAAACTTATTGAATGCACAAGATTGGTTAAAAACCCTAATTGGACAAGAATAAGCCTAGGGAGGACGAAAATGACCTAATTGATCATCCAATGACACAAACAAAGTTATTGGATGTACAAGATTGGTTAAAAACCCTAATTGGACAAGAATATTCCTAAGGAGGACGAAAATGACCAAATTGATCATCCAATGACACAAACACACCTATTGGATGCACAAGATTGGTTAACAACCCTAATTGGACAAGAATATGCCTAGGGAGGACGAAAATGACCTAATTGTTAATCCAATGACACAACTCAACTTATTGGATGCACAAGATTGGTTAAAAACCATAATTGGACAAGAATAATCCTAAGGGGGACGAAAATGACCTAATTGATCATCCAATGACACAAACACACCTATTGGATGCACAAGATTGGTTAAAAACCCTAATTGGACAAGAATAAGCCTAGGGAAGACGAAAATGACCTAATTGATCATCCATTGCCACAAACACACCTATTGGATGCACAAGATTGGTTAAAAACCCTAATTGGACAAGAATAAGCCTAGGGAGGACGAAAATGACCTAATTGATCATCCATTGCCACAAACACACCTATTGGATGCACAAGATTGGTTAAAAACCCTAATTGGACAAAAATATGCCTACTGAGGACGAAAATGTCCTAATTGGTCATCCAATGACACAAACACACCTATTGGATGCACAAGATTGGTTAAAAACCCTAATTGGACAAGAATATGCCTAGGGAGGACGAAAATGACCTAAATGTTAATCCAATGACACAAATGAACTTATTGGATGCACAAGATTGGTTATAAACCCTAATTGGACAAGAATAAGCCTGGGGAGGACGAAAATGACCTAATTGATCATCCAATGACACTAAAACACCTATTGGATGCACAAGATTGGTTAAAAACCCTAATTGGACAAGAATATGCCTAGGGAGGAGGAAAATGACCTAAATATTAATTCAATGACACAGACAAAGTTATTGGATGCACAAGATTGGTTAAAAACCCTAATTGGACAAGAATAAGCCTAGGGAGGACGAAAATGACCTAATTGATCATCCAATGACACAAACACACCTATTGGATGCACAAGATTGGTTAAAAACCCTAACTGGACAAGAATATGCCTAGGGAGGACGAAAATGACCTAAATATTAATTCAATGACGCAAAAAAAGTTATTGGATGCACAAGATTGGTTAAAAACCCTAATTGGACAACAATATGCCTAGGGAGGACGAAAATGACCTAAATATTAATTCAATGACATAAACAAACTTATTGGATGCACAAGAATGGTTAAAAAACTCTAATTGGACAAGAATAAGCCTAGGGAGGACGAAAATGACCTAATTGATCATCCAATGACACAAACACACCTATTGGAAGCACAAGATTGGTTAACAACCCTAATTGGACAAGAATATTCCTAGGGAGGACGAAAATGACCTAAATGTTAATCCAATGACAAAAATGAACTTATTGGATGCACAAGATTGGTTAAAAACCCTAATTGGACAAGGATAAGCCTAGGGAGGACGAAAATGACCTAATTGATCATCCAATGACACAAACACACCTATTGGATGCACAAGATTTGTTAAATACCCTAATTGGACAAGAATATGCCTAGGGAGGAGGAAAATGAGCTAAATATTAATTCAATGACGCAAACAAAGTTATTGGATGCACAAGATTGGTTAAAAACCCTAATTGGACAAGAATAAGCCTAGGGAGGACGAAAATGACCTAATTGATCATCCAATGACACAAACACACCTATTGGATGCACAAGATTGGTTAAAAACCCTAATTGGGCAAGAATATGCCTAGGGAGGACGAAAATGACCTAAATATTAATTCAATGACACAAACCAACTTATTGGATGCACAAGATTGGTTAAAAACACTAATTGGTCAAGAATAAGCCTAGGGAGGACGAAAATGACCTAAATGTTAATCCAATGACACAAACTCACCTATTGGATGCACATGATTGGTTAAAAACCCTAATTGGACAAGAATAAGCTTAGGGAGGACGAAAATGACCTAATTGATCATCCAATGACACAAACAAACCTATTGGATGCACAAGATTGGTTAAAACCCTAATTGGACAAGAATAAGCCTAGGGAGGACGAAAATGACCTAATTGATCATCCAAAGACACAAACACACCTATTGGATGCAAAAGATTGGTTAAAAACCCTAGTTGGACAAGAATATGCCTAGGGAGGACGAAAATCACCTAATTGATCATCCAATGACACAAATGAACTTATTAGATGCACAAGATTGGTTAAAAATCCTAATTGGACAAGAATAAGCCTAGGGAGGACGAAAATGACCTAATTGATCATCCAATGACACAAACACACCTATTGGATGCACAAGATTGGTTAAAAACCCTAATTGGACAAGAATATGCCTAGGGAGGACGAAAATGACCTAAATGTTAATCCAATGACACAAATGAACTTATTGGATGCACAAGATTGGTTATAAACCCTAATTGGACAAGAATAAGCCTATGGAGGACGAAAATGACCTAATTGATCATCCAATGACACTAAAACACCTATTGGATGCACAAGATTGGTTAAAAACCCTAATTGGACAAGAATATGCCTAGGGAGGAGGAAAATGACCTAAATATTAATTCAATGACACAGACAAAGTTATTGGATGCACAAGATTGGTTAAAAACCCTAATTGGACAAGAATAAGCCTAGGGAGGACGAAAATGACCTAATTGATCATCCAATGACACAAACACACCTATTGGATGCACAAGATTGGTTAAAAACCCTAACTGGACAAGAATATGCCTAGGGAGGACGAAAATGACCTAAATATTAATTCAATGACACAAACAAACTTATTGGATGCACAAGATTGGTCAAAAACCCTAATTGGACAAGAATAAGCCTAGGAAGGACGAAAATGACCTAATTGATCATCCAATGACACAAACACACCTATTGGATGCACAAGATTGGTTAAAAACCCTAGTTGGACAAGAACATGCATAGGGAGGACGAAAATCACCTAATTGATCATCCAATGACACTAATGAACTTATTGGATGCACAAGATTGGTTAAAAACCCTAATTGGACAAGAATAAGCCTAGGGAGGACGAAAATGACCTAATTGATCATCCAATGACACAAACACACCTATTGGATGCACAAGATTGGTTAAAAACCCTAACTGGACAAGAATATGCCTAGGGAGGACGAAAATGACCTAATTGATCATCCAATGACACAAACAAACCTATTGGATGCACAAGATTGGTTAAAAACACTAATTGGACAAGAATATGCCTAGGGAGGACGAAAATGACCTAAATATTAATTCAATAACACAAACAAAGTTATTGGATGCACAAGATTGGTTAAAAACCCTAATTGCACAAGAATAAGCCTAAGGAGGACGAAAATGACCTAATTGATCATCCAATGACACAAACACACCTATTGGATGCACAAGATTGGTTAAAAACCCGAATTGGACAAGAATATGCCTAGGGAGGACGAACATGACCTAAATATTAATTCAATGACACAAACAAACTTATTGGATGCACAAGATTGGTTAAAAACCCTAATTGGACAAGAATAAGCCTAGGGAGGACGAAAATGACCTAATTGATCATCCAATGACACAAACACACCTATTGGATGCACAAGATTGGTTAAAAACCCTAATTGGACAAGAATATGCCTAGGGAGGACGAAAATGACCTAAATATTAATTCAATGACACAAACAAACTTATTGGATGCACAAGATTGGTTAAAAACCCTAATTGGACAAGAATAAGCCTAAGGAGAACGAAAATGACCTAATCGATCATCCAATGACACAAACACACCTATTGGATGCATAAGATTGGTTAAAAACCCTAATTGGACAAGAATATGCCTAGGGAGGACGGATATGACCTAATTGTTAATCCAATGACACAAATGAACTTATTGGATACACAAAATTGGTTAAAAACCCTAATTGGACAAAAATAAGCCTATGGAGGACGAAAATGACCTAATTGATCATCCAATGACACAAACACACCTATTGGATGCACAAGATTGGTTAAAAACCCTAACTGGACAAGAATATGCCTAGAGAGGACGAAAATGACCTAAACATTAATTCAATGACACAAACAAAGTTATTGGATGCACAAGATTGGTTAAAAACCCTAATTGGACAAGAATAAGCCTAGGGAGGACGAAAATGACCTAATTGATCATCCAATGACACAAACACACCTATAGGATGCACAAGATTGGTTAAAAACCCTAATTGGACAAGAATATGCCTAGGGAGGACGAAAATGACCTAAATATTAATTCAATGACACAAACAAACTTATTGGATGCACAAGATTGGTTAAAAACCCTAATTGGACAAGAATAAGCCTAGGGAGGACGAAAATGACCTAATTTATCATCCAATGACACAAACACAGCTATTGGATGCACAAGATTGGATAAAAACCCTAATTGGACAAGAATATGCCTAGGGAGGACGAAAATGACCTAATTGATAATCCAATGACACAAACACACCTATTGGTTGCACAACATTGGTTAAAAACCTTAATTGGACAAGAATAAGCCTAGGGAGGACGAAAATGACCTAATTGATCATCCAATGACACAAACACACCTATTGGATGCACAAGATTGGTTAAAAACCCTAATTGGACAAGAATATGCCTAGGGAGGACGAAAATGACCTAATTGATCATCCAATGACACAAATGAACTTATTTGATGCACAAGATTAGTTAAAAACCCTAATTGATCATCCAATGACACAAACACACCTATTGGATGCACAAGATTGGTTAAAAACCCTAATTGGACAAGAATAAGCCTAGGGAGAACGAAAATGACCTAAATGTTAATCCAATGACACAACTCAACTTATTGGATGCACAAGATTGGTTAAAAACCCTAATTGGACAAGAATCAGCCTACGGAGGACGAAAATGACCTAATTGATCATCCAATGACACAAACACACCTATTGGATGCACAAGATTGGTTAAAAACCCTAATTGGACAAGAATAAGCCTAGGGAGGACGAAAATGACCTAATTGATCATCCAATGACACAAACACACCTATTGGATGCACAAGATTGGTTAAAAACCTTAATTGGAAAAGAATATGCCTAAGGAGGACGAAAATGACCTAAATATTAATTCAATGACACAAACAAAGTTATTGGATGCACAAGATTGGTTAAAAACCCTAATTGGACAAGAATAAGCCTAGGGAGGACGAAAATGACCTAATTGATCATCCAATGACACAAACACACCTATTGGATGCACAAGATTGGTTAAAAACCCTAATTGGACAAGAATAAGCCTAGGGGGGACGAAAATGACCTAATTGATTATCAAATGACACAAACACACCTATTGGATGCACAAGATTGGTTAAAAACCCTAATTGGACAAGAATAAGCCTAGGGAGGACGAAAATGACCTAATTGATCATCCAATGACACAAACACACCTATTGGATGCACAAGATTGGTCCTAAACCCCAATTGGACAAGAATAAGCCTAGGGAGGACGAAAATGACCTAATTGATCATCCAATGACACAAACACACCTATTGGATGCACAAGATTGGTTAAAAACCCTAATTGGACAAGAATAAGCCTAGGGAGGACGAAAATGACCTAATTGATCATCCAATGACACAAACACACCTATTGGATGCACAAGATTGGTTAAAAACCCTAATTGGACAAGAATAAGCCTAGGGAGGACGAAAATGACCTAATTGATCATCCAATGACAGAAACACACCGATTGGATTCACAAGATTGGTTAAAAACCCTAATTCGACAAGAATATGCCTAAGGAGGACGAAAATGACCTAAATATTAATTCAATGACACAAACAAAGTTATTGGATGCACAAGATTGGTTAAAAACCCTAATTGGACAAGAATAAGCCTTGGGATGATGAAAATGACCTAATTGATCATCCAATGACACAAACACACCTATTGGATGCACAAGATTGGTTAAAAACCCTAATTGGACAAGAATAAGCCTAGGGAGGACGAAAATGACCTAATTGATCATCCAATGACACAAACACACCTATTGGATGCACAAGATTGGTTAAAAACCCTAATTGGACAAGAATAAGCCTAGGGAGGACGAAAATGACCTAATTGATCATCCAATGACACAAACACACCTATTGGATGCACAAGATTGGTTAAAAACCCTAATTGGACAAGAATAAGCCTAGGGAGGACGAAAATGACCTAATTGATCATCCAATGACACAAACACACCTATTGGATGCATAAGATTGGTTAAAAACCCTAATTGGACAAGAATAAGCTTAGGGAGGACGAAAAATGACCTAATTGATCATCCAATGACACAAACACACCTATTGGATGCACAAGATTGGTTAAAAACCCTAATTGGACAAGAATAAGCCTAGGGAGGACGAAAATGACCTAATTGATCATCCAATGACACAAACACACCTATTGGATGCACAAGATTGGTTAAAAACCCTAATTGGACAACAATATACCTTGGGAGGACGAAAATGACCTAAATATTAATTCAATGACACAATTAAACTTATTGGATGCACAAGATTGGTTAAAAACCCTAATTGGACAAGAATAAGCCTAGGGAGGACGAAAATGACCTAAATGTTAATCCAATGACACAAACACACCTATTGGATGCACAAGATTGGTTAAAAACCCTAATTGGACAAGAATAAGCCTAGGGAGGACGAAAATGACCTAAATGTACATCTAATGACACAAACACACCTATTGGATGCACAAGATTGGTTAAAAACCCTAATTACACAAGAATAAGCCTAGGAAGGACGAAAATGACCTAAATGTACATCCAATGACACAAACACACCTATTGGATGCACAAGATTGGTTAAAAACCCTAACTGGACAAGAATAAGCCTTGGGAGGACGAAAATGACCTAAATGTTAATCCAATGACACAAACACACCTATTGGATGCACAAGATTGGTTAAAAACCCTAATTGGACAAGAATAAGCCTAGGGAGGACGAAAATGACCTAATTGATCATCCAAAGACACAAACACACCTATTAGATGCACAAGATAGGTTAAAAACCCTAGTTGGACAAGAATATGCCTAGGGAGGACGAAAATGACCTAATTGATCATCCAATGACACAAATGAACTTATTGGATGCACAAGATTGGTTAAAAACCCTAATTGGACAAGAATAAGCCGAGGGAGGACGAAAATGACCTAATTGATCATCCAATGACACAAACACACCTATTGGATGCACAAGATTGGTTAAAAACCCTAACTGGACAAGAATATGCCTAGGGAGGACGAAAATGACCTAAATATTAATTCAATGACACAAACAAACTTATTGGATGCAAAAGATTGGTTAAAAACCCTAATTGGACAAGATAAGCCTAAGGAGGACGAAAATGACCTAAATGTTAATTCAATGACACAACTCAACTTATTGGATGCACAAAATTGGTTAAAAACCCTAATTGGGCAAGAATAAGCCTAGGGAGGACGAAAATGACCTAATTGATCATTCAATGACACAAACACACCTATTGGATGCACAAGATTGGTTAAAAACCCTAATTCGACAAGAATATGCCTAGGGAGGACGAAAATGACCTAAATGTTAATCCAATGACACAAATGAACTTATTGGATGCACAAGATTGGTTAAAAACCCTAATTGGACAAGAATAAGCCTAGGGAGAACGAAAATGACCTAATTGATCATCCAATGACACAAACACACCTATTGGAAGCACAAGATTGGTTAAAAACCCTAATTGGACAAGAATATGCCTAGGGAGGACAAAAATGACCTAAATGTTAATCCAATGACACAAATGAACTTATTGGAACCACAAGATTGGTTAAAAACCCTAATTGGACAAGAATAAGCCTAGGGAGGACGAACATGACCTAATTGATCATCCAATGACACAAACACACCTATTGGATGCACAAGATTGGTTAAAAACCCTAATTCGACAAGAATATGCCTAGGGAGGACGAAAATGACCTAAATGTTAATCCAATGACACAAATGAACTTATTGGATGCACAAGATTGGTTAAAAACCCTAATTGGACAAGAATAAGCCTAGGGAGAACGAAAATTACCTAATTGATCATCCAATGACACAAACACACCTATTGGAAGCACAAGACTGGTTAAAAACCCTAATTGGACAAGAATAAGCCTAGGGAGGACGAAAATGACCTAATTGATCATCCAATGACACAAACACACCTATTGGATGCACAAGATTGGTTAAAAACCCTAACTGGACAAGAATATGCCTAGCGAGGACGAAAATGACCTAAATATTAATTCAATGACACAAACAAACTTATTGGATGCACAAGATTGGTTAAAAACCCTAATTGGACAAGAATAAGCCTAGGGAGGACGAAAATGACCTAATTGATCATCCAATGACACAAACACACCTATTGGATGCACAAGACTGGTTAAAAACCCTAATTGGACAAGAATATTCCTAGGGAGGACGAAAATGACCTAAATATTAATTCAATGATACAAACAAAGTTATTGGATACACAAGATTGGTTAAAAATCCTAATTGGACAAGAATAAGCCTAGGGAGGACGAAAATGACCTAATTGATCATCCAATGACACAAACACACCTATTGGATGCACAAGATTGGTTAAAAACCCTAATTGGACAAGAATATGCCTAAGGAGGACGAAAATGACCTAAATATTAATTCAATGACACAAACAAACTTATTGGATGCACAAGATTGGTTAAAAACCCTAATTGGACAAGAATAAGCCTATGGAGGACGAAAATGACCTAATTGATCATCCAATGACACAAACACACCTATTGGATGCACAAGATTGGTTAAAAACCCTAATTGGACAAGAATAAGCCTAGGGAGGACGAAAATGACCTAATTGATCATCCAATGACACAAACACACCTATTGGATGCACAAGATTGGTTAAAAACCCTAATTGGACAAGAATAAGACTAGGGAGGAAGAAAATGACCTAATTGATCATCCAATGACACAAACACACCTATTGGATTCACAAGATTGGTTTAAAACCCTAGTTGGACAAGAATATGCCTACGGAGGACGAAAATGACCTAATTGATCATCCAATGACACAAATGAACTTATTGGATGCACAAGATTGATTAAAAACCCTAATTGGACAAGAATATGCCTAGGGAGGACGAAAATGACCTAATTGATCATCCAATGATACAAATGAACTTATTGGATGAACAAGATTTGTTAAAAACCCTAATTGGACAAGAATAAGCCTAGGGAGGACGAAAATGACCTAATTGATCATCCAATGACACAAACACACCTATTGGATGCACAAGATTGGTTAAAAACCCTAATTGGACAAGAATATGCCTAGGGAGGACGAAAATGACCTAAATGTTAATCCAATGACACAAATGAACTTATTGGATGCACAAGATTGGTTAAAAACCCTAATTGGACAAGAATAAGCCTAGGAAGGATCAAAGCGACCTAATTGATCATCCAATGAGATAAACACACCTATTGGATGCACAAGACTGGTTAAAAACCCTAATTGGACAAGAATATGCCTATGGAGGACGAAAATGACCTAATTGATCATCCTATGACACAAATGAACTTATTGGATGCACAAGATTTGTTAAAAACCCTAATTGGACAAGAATAAGCCTAGGGAGGACGAAAATGACCTAATTGATCATCCAATGACACAAACACACCTATTGGATGCACAAGATTGGTTAAAAACCCTAATTGGACAAGAATATGCCTAGGGAGGACGAAAATGACCTAAATGTTAATCCAATGACACAAATGAACTTATTGGATGCACAAGATTGGTTAAAAACCCTAATTGGACAAGAATAAGCCTATGGAGGATCAAAGCGACCTAATTGATCATCCAATGAGATAAACACACCTATTGGATGCACAAGACTGGTTAAAAACCCTAATTGGACAAGAATATGCCTATGGAGGACGAAAATGACCTAATTGATCATCCTATGACACAAATGAACTTATTGGATGCACAAGATTTGTTAAAAACCCTAATTGGACAAGAATAAGCCTAGGGAGGACGAAAATGACCTAATTGATCATCCAATGACACAAACACACCTATTGGATGCACAAGATTGGTTAAAAACCCTAATTTGACTAGAATAAGCCTAGGGTGGACGATAATGACCTAATTGATCATCCAATGCCACAAACACACCTATTGGATGCACAAGATTGGTTAAAAACCCTAATTGGACAAGAATAAGCCTAGGGAGGACGAAAATGACCTAATTGATCATCCAATGACACAAACACACCTATTGGATGCACAAGATTGGTTAAAAACCCTAATTGGACAAGAATAAGCCTAGGGAGGACAACAATGACCTAATTGATCATCCAATGACACAAACACACCTATTGGATGCACAAGAATGGTTAAAAACCCTAATTGGACAAGAATAAGCCTAGGGAGGACGAAAATGACCTAATTGATCATCCAATGACACAAACACACCTATTGGATGCACAAGATTGGTTAAAAACCCTAATTGGACAAGAATAAGCCTAGGGAGGACGAAAATGACCTAATTGATCATCCAATGACACAAACACACCTATTGGATGCACAAGATTGGTTAAAAACCCTAATTGGACAAGAATATGCCTAGGGAGGACGAAAATGACCTAAATGTTAATCCAATGACACAACTCAACCTATTGGATGCACAAGATTGGTTAAAAACCCTAATTGGACAAGAATAAGCCTAGGGAGGACGATAAATGACCTAATTGATCATCCAATGACACAAACACACCTATTGGATGCACAAGATTGGTTAAAAACCCTAATTGGACAAGAATAAGCCTAGGGAGGACGAAAATGACCTAATTGATCATCCAATGACACAAACACACCTATTGGATGCACAAGATTGGTTAAAAACCCTAATTGGACAAGAATAAGCCTAGGGAGAACAAAATGACCTAAATGTTAATACAATGACATAAACACACCTATTGGATGCACAAGATTGGTTAAAAACCCTAATTGGACAAGAATAAGCCTAGGGAGGACGAAAATGACCTAATTGATCATCCAATGACACAAACACACCTATTGGATGCACAAGATTGGTTAAAAACCCTAATTGGGCAAGAATATGCCTAGGGAGGACGAAAATGACCTAAATATTAATTCAATGACACAAACCAACTTATTGGATGCACAAGATTGGTTAAAAACCCTAATTGGTGAAGAATAAGCCTAGGGAGGACGAAAATGACCTAAATGTTAATCCAATGACACAAACTCACCTATTGGATGCACAAGATTGGTTAAAAACCCTAATTGGACAAGAATAAGCTTAGGAAGGACGAAAATGACCTAATTGATCATCCAATGACACAAACACACCTATTGGATGCACAAGATTGGTTAAAAACCCTAATTGGACAAGAATAAGCCTAGGGAGGACGAAAATGACCTAATTGATCATCCAAAGACACAAACACACCTATTGGATGCAAAAGATTGGTTAAAAACCCTAGTTGGACAAGAATATGCCTAGGGAGGACGAAAATGACCTAATTGATCATCCAATGACACAAATGAACTTATTGGATGCACAAGATTGGTTAAAAATCCTAATTGGACAAGAATAAGCCTAGGGAGGATGAAAATGACCTAATTGATCATCCAATGACACAAACACACCTATTGGATGCACAAGATTGGTTAAAAACCCTAATTGGACAAGAATAAGCCTAGGGAGGACGATAATGACCTAATTGATCATCCATTGCCAGAAACACACCTATTGGATGCACAAGATTGGTTAAAAACCCTAATTGGACAAGAATAAGCCTAGGGAGGACGAAAATGACCTAATTGATCATCCAATGACACAAACACACCTATTGGATGCACAAGATTGGTTAAAAACCCTAGGTTGACAAGAATATGCCTAGGGAGGACGAAAATGACCTAATTGATCATCCAATGACACAAATGAACTTATTGGATGCACAAGATTGGTTAAAAATCCTAATTGGACAAGAATAAGCCTAGGGAGGACGAAAATGACCTAATTGATCATCCAATGACACAAACACACCTATTGGATGCACAAGATTGGTTAAAAACCCTAATTGGGCAAGAATATGCCTAGGGAGGACGAAAATGACCTAATTGATCATCCAATGACACAAACACACCTATTAGATGCACAAGATTGGTTAAAAACCCTAATTGGACAAGAATAAGCCTAGGGAGGACGAAAATGACCTAAATGTTAATCCAATGACACAAATGAACTTATTAGATGTACAAGATTGGTTAAAAACCCTAATTGGACAAGAATAAGTCTAGGGAGGACGAAAATGACCTAATTGATCATCTAATGACACAAACACACCTATTGGATGCACAAGATTGGTTAAAAACCCTAATTGGACAAGAATAAGCCTAGGGAGGACGAAAATGACCTAATTGATCATCCAATGACACAAACACACCTATTGGATGCACAAGATTGGTTAAAAACCCTAATTGGACAAGAATATGCCTAGGGAGGACGAAAATGACCTAATTGATCATCCAATGACACAAATGAACTTATTGGATGCACAAGATTAGTTAAAAACCCTAATTGGACAAGAATATGCCTTGGGAGGACAAAAATAACCTAATTGATCATCCAATGACACAAACACACCTATTGGATGCACAAGATTGGTTAAAAACCCTAATTGGACAAGAATATGCCTAGGGAGGACGAAAATGACCTAAATGTTAATCCAATAACACAAATGAACTTATTGGATGCACAAGATTGGTTAAAAACCTTAATTGGACAAGAATAAGCCTAGGGAGGACGAAAATGACCTAAATGTCAATCCAATGACACAACTCTACTTATTGGATGCACAAGATTGGTTAAAAACCCTAATTGGACAAGAATAAGCCTAAGGAGGACGAAAATGACCTAATTGATCATCCAATGACACAAACACACCTATTGGATGCACAAGATTGGTTAAAAACCCTAATTGGGCAAGAATATGCCTAGGGAAGAAGAAAATGACCTAAATATTAATTCAATGACACAAACAAGCTTATCGGATGCCCAAGATTGGTTAAAAACCCTAATTGGACAAGAATAAGCCTAGGGAGGACGAAAATGACCTAATTGATCATCCAATGACACAAACACACCTATTAGATGCACAAGATTGGTTAAAAACCCTAATTGGACAAGAATAAGCCTAGGGAGGACGAAAATGACCTAATTGATCATCCAATGACACAAACACACCTATTGGATGAACAAGATTGGTTAAAAACCCTAATTGGACAAGAATATGCCTAGGGAGGAGGAAAATGACCTAAATATTAATTCAATGACACAAACAAAGTTATTGGATGCACAAGATTGGTTAAAAACCCTAATTGGACAAGAATAAGCTTATGGAGGACGAAAATGACCTAATTCATCATCCAATGACACAAACACACCTATTGGAAGCACAAGATTGGTTAAAAACCCTAATTGGACAAGAATATGCCTAGGGAGGACGAAAATGACCTAAATGTTAATCCAATGACACAAATGAACTTATTGGAAGCACAAGATTGGTTAAAAACCCTAATTGGACAAGAATAAGCCTAGGGAGGACGAAAATGACCTAATTGATCATCCAATGACACAAACACACCTATTGGATGCACAAGATTGGTTAAAAACCCTAACTGGACAAGAATATGCCTATGGAGGACGAAAATGACCTAAATGTTAATCCAATAACACAAATGAACTTATTGGATGCACAAGATTCGTTAAAAACCCTAATTGGACAAGAATAAGCCTAGGGAGGACGAAAATGACCTAATTGATCATCCAATGACACAAACACACCTATTGGATGCACAAGATTGGTTAAAAACCCAAATTGCACAAGAATATGCCTAGGGAGGAGGAAAATGACCTAAATATTAATTCAATGACGCAAACAAAGTTATTGGATGCACAAGATTGGTTAAAAACCCTAATTGGACAAGAATAAGCCTAGGGAGGACGAAAATGACCTAATTGATCATCCAATGACACAAACACACCTATTGGATGCACAAGATTGGTTAAAAACCCTAGTTGGACAAGAATATGCCTAGGGAGGACGAAGATGACCTAAATATTAATTCAATGACGCAAAAAAAGTTATTGGATGCACAAGATTGGTTAAAAACCCTAATTGGACAACAATATGCCTAGGGAGGACGAAAATGACCTAAATATTAATTCAATGACATAAACAAACTTATTGGATGCACAAGAATGGTTAAAAACCCTAATTGGAGAAGAATAAGCCTAGGGAGGACGAAAATGACCTAATTGATCATCCAATGACACAAACACACCTATTGGATGCACAAGATTGGTTAAAAACCCTAGTTGGACAAAAATATTCCTAGGGAGGACGAAAATGACCTAAATGTTAATCCAATGACAAAAATGAACTTATTGGATGCACAAGATTGGTTAAAAACCCTAATTGGACAAGAATAAGCCTAGGGAGGACGAAAATGACCTAATTGATCATCCAATGACACAAACACACCTATTGGATGCACAAGATTGGTTAAAAACCCTAACTGGACAAGAATATGCCTAGGGAGGACGAAAATGACCTAAATGTTAATCCAATGACACAAATGAACTTATTGGATGCACAAGATTGGTTAAAAACCCTAATTGGACAAGAATAAGCCTTGGGAGGACGAAAATGACCTAATTGATCATCCAATGACACAAAAACACCTATTGGATGCACAAGATTGGTTAAAAACCCAAATTGGACAAGAATATGCATAGGGAGGAGGAAAATGACCTAAATATTAATTCAATGACACAGACAAAGTTATTGGATTCACAAGATTGGTTAAAAACCCTAATTGGACAAGAATAAGCCTAGGGAGGACGAAAATGACCTAATTGATCATCCAATGACACAAACACACCTATTGGATGCACAAGATTGGTTAAAAACCCTAACTGGACAAGAATATGCCTAGGGAGGACGAAAATGACCTAAATGTTAATCCAATGACACAAATGAACTTATTGGATGCACAAGATTGGTTAAAAACCCTAATTGGACAAGAATAAGCCTAGGGAGGACGAAAATGACCTAATTGATCATCCAATGACACAAACACACCTATTGGATGCACAAGATTGGTTAAAAACCCAAATTGCACAAGAATATGCCTAGGGAGGAGGAAAATGACCTAAATATTAATTCAATGTTGCAAACAAAGTTATTGGATGCACAAGATTGGTTAAGAACCCTAATTGGACAGGAATAAGCCTAGGGAGGACGAAAATGACCTAATTGATCATCTAATGACACAAACACACCTATTGGATGCACAAGATTGGTTAAAAACCCTAGTTGGACAAGAATATGCCTAGGGAGGACGAAAATGACCTAAATATTAATTCAATGACGCAAAAAAAGTTATTGGATGCACAAGATTGGTTAAAAACCCTAATTGGACAACAATATGCCTAGGGAGGACAAAAATGACCTAAATATTAATTCAATGACATAAACAAACTTATTGGATGCACAAGAATGGTTAAAAACCCTAATTGGACAAGAATAAGCCTAGGGAGGACGAAAATGACCTAATTGATCATCCAATGACACAAACACACCTATTGGAAGCACAAGATTGGTTAAAAACCCTAATTGGAAGGGAATATTCCTAGGGAGGACGAAAATGACCTAAATGTTAATCCAATGACAAAAATGAACTTATTGGATGCACAAGATTGGTTAAAAACCCTAATTGGACAAGAATAAGCCTAGGGAGGACGAAAATGACCTAATTGATCCTCCAATGACACAAACACACCTATTGGATGCACAAGATTGGTTAAAAACCCTAATTGGACAAGAATATGCCTAGGGAGGAGGAAAATGACCTAAATATTAATTCAATGACGCAAACAAAGTTATTGGATGCACAATATTGGTTAAAAACCCTATTTGGACAAGAATAAGCCTAAGGAGGACGAAAATGACCTAATTGATCATCCAATGACACAAACACACCTATTGGATGCACAAGATTGGTTAAAAACCCTAATTGGGCAAGAATATGCCTAGGGAGGACGAAAATGACCTAAATATTAATTCAATGACACAAACCAACTTATTGGATGCACAAGATTGGTTAAAAACCCTAATTTGTCAAGAATAAGCCTAGGGAGGACGAAAATGACCTAAATGTTAATCCAATGACACAAACTCACCTATTGGATGCACAAGATTGGTTAAAAACCCTAATTGGACAAGAATAAGCTTAGGGAGGACGAAAATGACCTAATTGATCATCCAATGACAAAAACACACCTATTGGATGCACAAGATTGGTTAAAAACCCTAATTGGACAAGAATAAGCCTAGGAAGGACGAAAATGACCTAATTGATCATCCAAAGACACAAACACACCTATTGGATGCAAAAGATTGGTTAAAAACCCTAGTTGGACAAGAATATGCCTAGGGAGGACGAAAATGACCTAATTGATCATCCAATGACACAAATGAACTTATTGGATGCACAAGATTGGTTAAAAATCCTAATTGGACAAGAATAAGCCTAGGGAGGATGAAAATGACCTAATTGATCATCCAATGACACAAACACACCTATTGGATGCACAAGATTGGTTAAAAACCCTAATTGGACAAGAATAAGCCTAGGGAGGATGAAAATGACTTAATTGATCATCCAATTACACAAACACACCTAATGGATGCACAAGATTGGTTAAAAACCCTAATTGGACAAGAATAAGCCTAGGGAGGACGAAAATGACCTAATTGATCATCCAATGACACAAACACACCTATTGGATGCACAAGATTGGTTAAAAACCCTAATTGGACAAGAATATGCCTAGGGAGGACGAAAATGACCTAAATGTTAATCCAATGACACAAATGAACTTATTGGATGCACAAGATTGGATATAAACCCTAACTGGACAAGAATAAGCCTAGGGAGGACGAAAATGACCTAATTGATCATCAAATGACACAAACACACCTATTGGATGCACAAGATTGGTTAAAAACCCTAATTGGACAAGAATATGCCTAGGGAGGATGAAAATGACCTAAATATTAATTCAATGACACAAACAAAGTTATTGGATGCACAAGATTGGTTAAAAATCCTAATTGGACACTAATAAGCTTAGGGAAGACGAAAATGACCTAATTGATCATCCAATGACACAAACACACCTATTGGATGCACAAGATTGGTTAAAAACCCTAATTGGACAAGAATATGCCTAGGGAGGACGAAAATGACCTAAATGTTAATCCAATGACACAAATGAACTTATTGGATGCACAAGATTGGTTAAAAACCCTAATTGCACAAGAATAAGCCTAGGGAGGACGAAAATGACCTAATTGATCATCCAATGACACAAACACACCTATTGGATGCACAAGATTGGTTAAAAACCCTAGTTGGACAAGAACATGCCTAGGGAGGACGAAAATGACCTAATTGATCATCCAATGACACTAACACACCTATTGGATGCACAAGATTGGTTAAAAACCCTAATTGGACAAGAATAAGCCTAGGGAGGACGAAAATGACCTAATTGATCATCCAATGACACAAACACACCTATTGGATGCACAAGATTGGTTAAAAACCCTAATTGGACAAGAATAAGCCTAGGGAGGACGAAAATGACCTAATTGATCATCCAATGACACAAACACACCTATTGGATGCACAAGATTGGTTAAAAACCCTAATTGGACAAGAATATGCCTAGGGAGGACGAAAATGACCTAAATGTTAATCCAATGACACAAATGAACTTATTGGATGCACAAGATTGGTTAAAAACCTAATTCGACAAAAATAAGCCTAGGGAGAATGAAAATGACCTAAATATTAATCCAATGACACAACTCAACTTATTGGATGCACAAGATTGGTTAAAAACCCTAATTGGACAAGAATAACCCTAGGGAGGACGAAAATGACCTAATTGATCATCCAATGACACAAACACACCTATTGGATGCACAAGATTGGTTAAAAACCCTAATTGGACAAGAATAAGCCTAGGGAGGACGGAAATGACCTAATTGATCATCCAATGACACAAACACACCTATTGGATGCACAAGATTGGTTAAAAACCTTAATTGGACAAGAATAAGCCTAGGGAGGACGAAAATGACCTAATTGATCATCCAATGACACAACTGAACTTGTTGGATGCACAAGATTGGTTAAAAACCCTAGTTGGACAAGAATTAGCCTATGTAGGACGAAAATGACCTAATTGATCATCCAATGACACAAACACACCTATTGGATGCACAAGATTGGTTAAAAACCCTAATTGGACAAGAATAAGCCTAGGGAGGACGAAAATGACCTAATTGATCATCCAATGACACAAACACACCTATTGGATGCACAAGATTGGTTAAAAACCCTAATTGGACAAGAATAAGCCTAGGGAGGACGAAAATGACCTAATTGATCATCCAATGACACAAAAACAACTATTGGATGCACAAGATTGGTTAAAAACCCTAATTGGACAAGAATAAGCCTAGGGAGGACGAAAATGACCTAATTGATCATCCAATGACACAAACACACCTATTGGATGCACAAGATTGGTTAAAAACCCTAATTGGACAAGAATAAGCCTATGGAGGACGAAAATGACCTAATTGATCATCCATTGCCACAAACACACCTAATGGATGCACCAGTTTGGTTAAAAACCCTAATTGGACAAGAATATGCCTAGGGAGGACATAAATGACCTAATTGGTCATCCAATGACACAAACACACATATTGGATGCACAAGATTGGTTAAAAACCCTAATTGGACAAGAATAAGCCTAGGGAGGACGAAAATGACCTAATTGATCATCCAATGACACAAACACACCTATTGGATGCACAAGATTGGTTAAAAACCCTAATTGGACAAGAATATGCCTAGGGAGGACGAAAATGACCTAAATGTTAATCCAATGACACAAATGAAATAATTGGATGCACAAGAATGGTTAAAAACCCTAATTGGACAAGAATAAGCCTTGGGAGAACGAAAATGACCTAATTGATCATCCAATGACACAAACACACCTATTGGATGCACAAGATTGGTTAAAAACCCTAATTGGACAAGAATATGCCTAGGGAGGACGAAAATGACCTAATTGATCATCCAATGACACAAACACACCTATTGGATGCCCAAGATTGGTTAAAAACCCTATTTGGACAAGAATAAGCCTAGGGAGGGCGAAAATGACCTAATAGATCATCCAATGATACAAACACACCTATTGGATGCACAAGGTTGGTTAAAAACCCTAATTGGACAAGAATATGTATAGGGAGGACGAAAATGACCTAAATATAAATTCAATGACACAATCAAAGTTATTGGATGCACAAGATAGGTTAAAAACCCTAATTGGACAAGAATAAGCCTAGCGAGGACGAAAATGACCTAATTGATCATCCAATGACACAAACACACCTATTGGATGCACAAGATTGGTTAAAAACCCTAATTGGACAAGAATAAGCCTAGGGAGGACGAAAATGACCTAATTGATCATCCAATGACACAAACACACCTATTGGATGCACAAGATTGGTTAAAAACCCTAATTGGACAAGAATTAGCCTAGGGAGGACGAAAATGACCTAATTGATCATCAAATGACACTAACACACCTATTGGAAGCACAAGAATGGTTAAAAACCCTACTTGGACAAGAATATGCCTAGGGAGGACGAAAATGACCTAATTGATCATCCAATGACACAAATGAACTTATTGGATGCACAAGATTTGTTAAAAACCCTAATTGGACAAGAATAAGTCTAGGGAGGACGAGAATGACCTAATTGATCATCCAATGACACAAACACACCTATTGGATGCACAAGATTGGTTAAAAACCCTAATTGGACAAGAATATGCCTAGGGAGGACGAAAATGACCTAAATATTAATTCAATGACACAATCAAAGTTATTGGATGCACAAGATTGGTTAAAAACTCTAGTTGGACAAGAATAAGCCTAGGGAGTACGAAAATGACCTAATTGAGCATCCAATGACACAAACACACCTATTGGATGCACAAGATTCGTTAAAAACCCTAATTGGACAAGAATAAGCCTAGGGAGGACAAAAATGACCTAATTGATCATCCAATGACACAAACACACCTATTGGATGCACAAGATTGGTTAAAAACCCTAATTGGACAAGAATAAGCCTAGGGAGGACGAAAATGACCTAATTGATCATCCAATGACACAAACACACCTATTGGATGCACAAGATTGGTTAAAAACCGTAATTGGACAAGAATAAGCCTAGGGAGGATGAAAATGACCTAATTGATCATCCAATGACACAAATGAACTTATTGGATGCACAAGATTGGTTAAAAACCCTAATTGGACAAGAATAAGCCTAGGGAGGACGAAAATGACCTAATTGATCATCCAATGACACAAACACACCTATTGGATGCACAAGATTGGTTAAAAACCCTAATTGGACAAGAATAAGCCTAGGGAGGACGAAAATGACCTAATTGATCATCCAATGACGCAAACACACTTATTGGATGCACAAGATTGGTTAAAAACCCTAATTGGACAAGAATATGCCTAGGGTGGACGAAAATGACCTAATTGATCATCTAATGACACAAACACACCTATTGGATGCACAAGATTGGTTAAAAACCATAATTGGACAAGAATAAGCCTAGGGAGCACAAAAATGACCTAATTGATCATCCAATGACACAAACACACCTATTGGATGCACAAGATTGGTTAAAAACCCTAATTGGACAAGAATATGCCTAGGGAGGACGAAAATGACCTAAATGTTAATCCAATGACACAAATGAACTTATTGGATGCACAAGATTGGTTAAAAACCCTAATTGGACAAGAATAAGCCTAGGGAGGACGAAAATGACCTAATTGATCATCGAATGACACAAACACACCTATTGGATGCACAAGATTGGTTAAAAACCCTAATTGGACAAGAATATGCTTAGGGAAGACGAAAATGACCTTAATGTTAATCCAATGACACAAATGAACTTATTGGATGCACAAGATTGGTTAAAAACCCTAATTGGACAAGAATAAGCCTAGGGAGGATGAAAATGACCTAATTGATCATCCAATGACACAAACACACCTACTGGATGCACAAGATTGGTTAAAAACCCTAATTGGACAAGAATATGCCTAGGGAGGACGAAAATGACCTAAATGTTAATCCAATGACACAAATGAACTTATTGGATGCACAAGATTGGTTAAAAACCCTAATTGGACAAGAATAAGCCTTGGGAGGAAGAAAATGACCTAATTGATCATCCAAAGACACAAAAACACCTATTGGATGCACAAGATTGGTTAAAAACCCTAATTGGACAAGAATATGCCTAGGGAGGAGGAAAATGACCTAAATATTAATTCAATGACACAAACAAAGTTATTGGATGCACAAGATTGGTTAAAAACCCTAATTGGGCAAGAATAAGCCTAGGGAGGACGAAAATGATCTAATTGATAATCCAATGACACAAACACACCTATTGGATGCACAAGATTGGTTAAAAACCCTAATTGGACAAGAATAAGCCTAGGGAGGACGAAAATGACCTAATTGATCATCCAAAGACACAAACACACCTATTGGATGCAAAAGATTGGTTAAAAACCCTAGTTGGACAAGAATATGCCTAGGGAGGACGAAAATGACCTAATTGATCATCCAATGACACAAATTAACTTATTGGATGCACAAGATTGGTTAAAAATCCTAATTGGACAAGAATAAGCCTAGGGAGGATGAAAATGACCTAATTGATCATCCAATGACACAAACACACCTACTGGATGCACAAGATTGGTTAAAAACCCTAATTGGACAAGAATATGCCTAGGGAGGACGAAAATGACCTAAATGTTAATCCAATGACACAAATGAACTTATTGGATGCACAAGATTGGTTAAAAACCCTAATTGGACAAGAATAAGCCTTGGGAGGACGAAAATGACCTAATTGATCATCCAAAGACACAAAAACACCTATTGGATGCACAAGATTGGTTAAAAACCCTAATTGGACAAGAATATGCCTAGGGAGGAGGAAAATGACCTAAATATTAATTCAATGACACAAACAAAGTTATTGGATGCACAAGATTGGTTAAAAACCCTAATTGGACAAGAATAAGCCTAGGGAGGACGACAATGACCTAATTGATCATCCAATGACACAAACACACCTATTGGATGCCCAAGATTGGTTAAAAACCCTAACTGGACAAGAATATGCCTAGGGAGGACGAAAATGACCTAAATATTAATTCAATGTCACAAACAAACTTATTGGATGCACAAGATTGGTTAAAAACCCTAATTGCAAAAGAATAAGCCTAGGGAGGACAAAAATGACCTAATCTTAATACAATGACACAACTCAACTTATTGGATGCACAAGATTGGTTAAAAACCCTAATTGAGCAAGAATAAGCCTAGGGAGGACGAAAATGATCTAATTGATAATCCAATGACACAAACACACCTATTGGATGCACAAGATTGGTTAAAAACCCTAATTGGACAAGAATAAGCCTAGGGAGGACGAAAATGACCTAATTGATCATCCAATGACACAAACACACCTATTGGATGCACAAGATTGGTTAAAAACCCTAATTGGACAAGAATAAGCCTAGGGACGAAGAAAATGACCTAATTGATCATCCAAAGACACAAACACACCTATTGGATGCACAAGATTGGTTAAAAACCCTAATTGGACAAGAATATGCCTTGGGAAGACGAAAATGACCTAATTGATCATCCAATGACACAAATGAACTTATTGGATGCACAAGATTGGTTAAAAACCCTAATTGGACAAGAATAAGCCTAGGGAGGAACAAAATGACCTAATTGATCATCCAATGACACAAACACACCTATTGGATGCACAAGATTGGTTAAAAACCCTAATTGGACAAGAATATGCCTAGGGAGGACGAAAATGACCTAAATGTTAATCCAATGACACAAATGAACTTATTGGATGCACAAGATTGGTTAAAAACCCTAATTGAACAAGAATAAGCCTAGCGAGGACGAAAATGACCTAAATGTTAATCCAATGACACAAATGAACTCATTGGATGCACAAGATTGGTTAAAAACCCTAATTGGACAAGAATAAGCCTAGGGAGGACGAAAATGACCTAAATGTTAATCCAATGACACAACTCAACTTATTGGATGCACAAGATTGGTTAAAAACCCTAATTGGACAAGAATAAGCATAGGGAGGACGGAAGTGACCTAATTGGTCATCCAATGACACAAAAACACCTATTGGATGCACAAGATTGGTTAAAAACCCTAATTGGAAAAGAATATGCCTAGGAAGTACGAAAATGACCTAATTGATCATCCAATGACACAAACACACCTATTCGATGCACAAGATTGGTTAAAAACCCTAATTTGGACAAGAATAAGCCTACGGAGGACGAAAATGACCTAAATGTGAATCCAATGACACAACTCAAGTTATTGGATGCACAAGATTGGTTAAAAACCCTAATTGGACAAGAATAAACCTAGGGAGGACGAAAATGACCTAATTGATCATCCAATGACACAAACACACCTATTCGATGCACAAGATTGGTTAAAAACCCTAATTGGACAAGAATAAGCCTACGGAGGACGAAAATGACCTAAATGTGAATCCAATGACACAACTCAACTTATTGGATGCACAAGATTGGTTAAAAACCCAAATTGGACAAGAATATGCCTAGGGAGGACGAAAATGACCTAAATGTTAATCCAATGACACAAATGAACTTATTGGATGCACAAGATTGGTTAAAAACCCTAATTGGACAAGAATAAGCCTAGGGAGGACGAAAATGACCTAATTGATCATCCAATGACACAAACAAAACTATTGGATGCACAAGATTGGTTAAAAACCCTAATTGGACAAGAATATGCCTAGGGAGTACGAAAATGACCTAATTGATCATCCAATGACACAAATGAACTTATTGGATGCACAAGATTAGTTAAAAACCCTAATTGGACAAGAATAAGCCTAGGGAGGACGAAAATAACCTAATTGATCATCCAATGACACAAACACACCTATTGGATGCACAAGATTGGTCTAAAACTCTAATTGGACAAGAATATGCCTACGGAGAACGAAAATGACCTAAATGTTAATCCAATGACACAAATGAACTTATTGGATGCACAAGATTGGTTAAAAACCCTAATTGGACAAGAATAAGCCTAGGGAGGACGAAAATGACCTAATTGATCATCCAATGACACAAACAAACGTATTGGATGCACTAGATTGGTTAAAAACCCTAATTGCACAAGAATGTGCCTAGGGAGGACGAAAATGACCTAATTGATCATCCAATGACACAAACAGACCTATTGGATTCACAAGATTGGTTAAAAATCCTAATTGGACAAGAATATGCCTAGGGAGGACGAAAATGACCTAATTGATCATCCAATGACACAAATGAACTTATTGGATGCACAAGATTGGTTAAAAACCCTAATTGGACAAGAATAAGCCTAGGAAGGACGAAATGACCTAATTGATCATCCAATGACACAAACACACCTATTGGATGCACAAGATTTGTTAAAAATCCTAATTGGACAAGAATATGCCTAGGGAGGACGAAAATGACCTAAATGTTAATCCAATGACACAAATGAACTTATTGGATGCACAAGATTGGTTAAAAACCCTAATTGGACAAGAATAAGCCTAGGAAGGACGAAATGACCTAATTAATCATCCAATGACACAAGCACACCTATTGGATGAACAAGATTGGTTAAAAACCCTAATTTGACAAGAATATGCCTAGGGAGGACAGATATGACCTAAATGTTAATCCAATGACACAAATGAACTTATTGGATGCACAAGATTGGAAAAAAAACCCTAATTGGACAAGAATAAGCCTAGGGAGGACGAAAATGACCTAATTGATCATCCAATGACACAAACACACCTATTGGATGCACAAGATTGGTTAAAAACCCTAATTGGACAAGAATATGCCTAGGGAGGACGAAAATGACCTAAATATTAATTCAATGACACAAACAAAGTTATTGGATGCACAAGATTGGTTAAAAACCCTAATTGGACAAGAATAAGCCTAGGGAGGACGAAAATGACCTAATTGATCATCCAATGACACAAACACACCTATTGGATGCACAAGATTGGTTAAAAACCCTAATTGGACAAGAATATGCCTAGGGAGGACGAAAATGACCTATTTGATCATCCAATGACACAAACACACCTATTAGATGCACAAGATTGGTTAAAAACCCTAGTTGGACAAGAATATGCCTAGGGAGGACGAAAATGACCTAATTGATCATCCAATGACACAAATGAACTTATTGGATGCACAAGATTGGTTAAAAACCCTAATTGGACAAGAATAAGCCTAGGGAGGAGAAAAATGACCTAATTGATCATCCAATGACACAAACACACCTATTGGATGCACAAGATTGGTTAAAAACCCTAATTGGACAAGAATATGCCTAGGGAGGACGAAAATGACCTAAATATTAATTCAATGACACAAACAAACTTATCGGATGCACAAGATTGATTAAAAACCCTAATTGGACAAGAATAGGCCTACGGAGGGCGAAAATGACCTAATTGATCATCCAAAGAAACAAACACACCTATTGGATGCACAAGATTGGTTAAAAACCCTAATTGGACAAGAATAAGCCTAGGGAGGACGAAAATGACCTAATTGATCATCCAATGACACAAACACACCTATTGGATGCACAAGATTGGTTAAAAACCCTAATTGGACAAGAATAAGCCTAGGGAGGACGAAAATGACCTAATTGATCATCCAATGACACAAACACACCTATTGGATGCACAAGATTGGTTAAAAACCCTAATTGGATAAGAATGTGCCTAGGGAAGACGAAAATGACCTAATTGATCATCCAATGACACAAATGAACTTATTGGTTGCACAAAATTAGTTAAAAACCCTAATTGGACAAGAATAAGTCTATGGAGGACGAAAATAACCTAATTGATCATCCAATGACCCAAACACACCTATTGGATGCACAAGTTTTGTCTAAAACTCTAATTGGACAAGAATATGCCTAGGGAGGACGAAAATGACCTAAATGTTAATCCAATGACACAAATGAACTTATTGGATGCACAAGATTGGTTAAAAACCCTAATTGGACAAGAATAAGCCTAGGGAGGACGAAAATGACCTAAATGTTAATCCTATGACACAACTCAACTTATTGGATGCACAAGATTGGTTAAAAACCCTAATTGGGCAAGAATAAGCCTAGGGAGGACGAAAATGACCTAATTGATCATCCAATGACACAAACACACCTATTGGATGCACAAGATTGGGTAAAAACCCTAATTGGCCAAGAATAAGCCTAGGGAGGACGAAAATGACCTAAATGTTAATCCAATGACAAAACTGAACTTATTGGATGCACAAGATTTGTTAAAAACCCTAATTGGACAAGAATAAGCCTAGGGAGGACGAAAATGACCTAATTGATCATCCAATGACACAAACACACCTATTGGATGCACAAGATTGGTTAAAAATCCTAATTGGACAAGAATATGCCTAGGGAGGACGAAAATGACCTAATTGATCATCCAATGACACAAATGAACTTATTGGATGCACAAGATTGGTTAAAAACCCTAGTTGGACAAAAATAAGCCTATGGAGGACGAAAATGACCTAATTGATCATCCAATGACACAAACACACCTATTGGATGCACAAGATTGGTTAAAAACCCTAATTGGTCAAGTATATGCCTAAGGAGGACGAAAATGACCTAATTGATCATCCAATGACACAAACACACCTATTGGATGCACAAGATTGGTTAAAAACCCTAATTGGACAAGAATTTGCCTAGGGAGGACGAAAATGACCTAATTGATGATCCAATGACACAAACACACCTATTGGATGCACAAGATTGGTTAAAAACCCTAATTGGACAAGAATAAGCCTAGGGAGGACGAAAATGACCTAATTGATCATCCAATGACACAAACACACCTATTGGATGCACAAGATTGGTTAAAAACCCTAATTGGACAAGAATATGCCTAGGGAGGACGAAAATGACCTAAATATTAATTCAATGACACAAACAAAGTTATTGGATGCACAAGATTGGTTAAAAACCCTAATTGGACAAGAATAAGTCTAGGGAGGACGAAAATGACCTAATTGATCATCCAATGACACAAACACACCTATTGGAGGCACAAGATTGGTTAAAAACCCTAATTGGACAAGAATATGCTTAGGGAGGACGAAAATGACCTAAATGTTAATCCAATGACACAAATGAACTGATTGGATGCACAAGATAGGTTAAAAACCCTAATTGGACAAGAATAAGCCTAGGGAGGACGAAAATGACCTAATTGATCATCCAATGACACAAACACACCTATTGGATGCACAAGATTGGTTAAAAACCCTAATTGGACAAGAATATGCCTAGGGAGGAGGAAAATGACCTAAATATTAATTCAATGACACAAACAAAGTTATTGGATGCACAAGATCGGTTAAAAACCCTAATTGGACAAGAATAAGCCTAGGGAGGACGAAAATGACCTAATTGATCATCCAATGACACAAACACACCTATTGGATGCACAAGATTGGTTAAAAACCCTAATTGGACAAGAATATGCCTAGGGAGGACGAAAATGACCTAATTGATCATCCAATAACATAAATGAACTTATTGGATGCACAAGATTAGTTAAAAACCCTAATTGGACAAGAATAAGCCTAGGGAGGACGAAAATGACCTAATTGATCATCCAATGACACAAACACACCTATTGGATGCACAAGATTGGTTAAAAACCCTAATTGGACAAGAATATGCCTAGGGAGGACGAAAATGACCTAAATCTTAATTCAATGACACAAACAAAGTTATTGGATGCACAAGATTGGTTAAAAACCCTAATTGGACAAGAATAAGCCTAGGGAGGACGAAAATGACCTAATTGATCATCCAATGACACAAACACACCTATTGGATGCACAAGATTGGTTAAAAACCCTAATTGGACAAGAATATGCCTAGGGAGGACGGATATGACCTAAATGTTAATCCAATGACAGAAACACACCTATTGGATGCACAAGATTGGTTAAAAACCCTAATTGGACAAGAATAAGCCTAGGGAGGACGAAAATGACCTAACTGATCATCCAATGACACAAACACACCTATTGGATGCACAAGATTGGTTAAAAACCCTAGTTGGACAAGAACATCCCTAGGGAGGACGAAAATGACCTAATTGATCATCCAATGACACTAATGAACTTATTGGATGCACAAGATTGGTTAAAAACCCTAATTGGACAAGAATAAGCCTAGGGAGGACGAAAATGACCTAGTTGATCATCCAATGACACAAACACACCTATTGGATGCACAAGATTGGTTAAAAACCCTAATTGGACAAGAATATGCCTAGGGAGGACGAAAATGACCTAAATATTAATTCAATGAAACAAACAAACTTATTGGATGCACAAGATTGGTTAAAAACCCTAATTGGACAAGTATATGCCTAGGGAGGACGAAAATGACCTAATTGATCATCCAATGACACAAACACACCTATTGGATACACAAAATTGGTTAAAAACCCTAATTGGACAAGAATATGCCAAGGGAGGACGAAAATGACCTAAATGTTAATCCAATGACACAAATGAACTTATTGGATGCACAAGATTGGTTAAAAACCCTAATTGGACAAGAATATGCCTAGGGAAATCGAAAATGACCTAAATGTTAATCCAATGACACAACTCAACTTATTGGATGCACAAGATTGGTTAAAAACCATAATTGGACAAGAATATTCCTAGGGAGGACGAAAATGACCTAAATATTAATTCAATGACACAAACAAAGTTATTGGATGCACAAGATTGGTTAAAAACCCTAATTGGACAAGAATAAGGCTAGGAAGGACGAAAATGACCTAATTGATCATCCAATGACACAAACACACCTATTGGATGCACAAGATTGGTTAAAAACCCTAATTGGACAAGAATATGCCTAGGGAGGACGAAAATGACCTAAATGTTAATCCAATGACACAAATGAACTTATTGGATGCACAAGATTGGTTAAAAACCCTAATTGGACAAGAATATGCCTAGGGAAATCGAAAATGACCTAAATGTTAATCCAATGACACAACTCAACTTATTGGATGCACAAGATTGGTTAAAAACCCTAATTGGACAAGAATAAGCCTAGGGAGGACGAAAATGACCTAATTGATCATCCAATGACACAGACACACCTATTGGATGCACAAAATTGGTTAAAAACCCTAGTTGGACAAGAACATGCCTATGGAGGACGAAAATGACCTAATTGATCATCCAATGACACAAACACACCTATTGGATGCACAAGATTGGTTAAAAACCCTTATTGGACAAGAATATGCCTAGGGAGGACGAAAATGACCTAATTGATCATCCAATGACACAAACACACCTATTGGATGCACAAGATTGGTTAAAAACCCTAATTGGACAAGAATATGCCTAGGTAGGACGAAAATGACCTAAATGTTAATCCAATGACACAAATGAACTTATTGGATGCACAAGATTGGTTAAAAACCCTAATTGGACAAGAATAAGCCTAGGGAGGACGAAAATGACCTAATTGATCATCCAATGACACAAACACACCTATTGGATGCACAAGATTGGTTAAAAACCCTAATTGGACAAGAATATGCCTAGGGAGGAGGAAAATGACCTAAATATTAATTCAATGACACAAACACACCTATTGGATGCACAAGACTGGTTAAAAACCCTAATTGGACAAGAATATGCCTTGGAAGGACGAAAATGACCTAAATGATCATCCAATGACACAAACACTGAACCTATTGGATGCACAAGATTGGTTAAAAACCCTAATTGGGCAAGAATATGCCTAGGGAGGACGAAAATGACCTAAATATTAATTCAATGACACAAACAAACTTATTGGATGCACAAGATTGGTTAAAAACCCTAATTGGACAAGAATAAGCATAGGGAGGACGAAAATGACTTAATTGATCATCCAATGACACAAACACACCTATTGGATGCACAAGATTGGTTGAAAACCCTAACTGGACATGAATATGCCTAGGGAGGACGAAAATGACCTAAATATAATTCAATGACACAAACAAACTTATTGGATGCACAAGACTGGTTAAAAACTCTAATTGGACAAGAATATGCCTAGGAAGGACGAAAATGACCTAATTGATCATCCAATGACACAAACACACCTATTGGAAGCACAAGACTGGTTAAAAACCCTAATTGGACAAGAATAAGCCTAGGGAGGACGAAAATGACCTAATTGATCATCCAATGACACAAACACACCTATTGGATGCACAAGATTGGTTAAAAACCCTAATTGGACAAGAATAAGCCTAGGGAGGACGAAAATGACCTAATTGATGATACATTGCCACAAACACACCTATTGGATGCACAAGATTGGTTAAAAACCATAATTGGACAAGAATATGCCTAGGGAGGACGAAAATGACCTAAATATTAATTCAATGACACAAACAAACTTATTGGATGCACAAGAATGGTTAAAAACCCTAATTGGACAAGAATAAGCCTAGGGAGGACGAAAATGACCTAAATGTTAATCCAATGACACAAACTCACCTATTGGATGCACAAGATTGGTTAAAAACCCTAATTGGACAAGAATAAGCCTAGGGAGGACGAAAATGACCTAATTGATCATCCAATGACACAAACACACCTATTGGATGCACAAGATTGGTTAAAAACCCTAATTGGACAAGAATAAGCCTAGGGAGGACGAAAATGACCTAAATGATCATCCAAAGACACAAACACACCTATTGGATGCACAAGATTGGTTAAAAACCCTAGTTGGACAAGAATATGCCTAGGGAGGCCGTAAATGACCTAATTGATCATCCAATGACACAAATGAACTTATTGGATGCACAAGATTGGTTAAAAATCCTAATTGGACAAGAATAAGCCTAGGGAGGACGAAAATGACCTAATTGATCATCGAATGACACATACACACCTATTGGATGCACAAGATTGGTTAAAAACCCTAATTGGACAAGAATATGCCTAGGGAGGACGAAAATGACATAAATGTTAATCCAATGACACAAATGAACTTATTGGATGCACAAGATTGGTTAAAAACCCTAATTGGACAAGAATAAGCTTAGGGAGGACGAAAATGACCTAATTGATCATCCAATGACACAAACACACCTATTGGATGCACAAGATTGGTTAAAAACCCTATTTGGACAAGAATATGCCTAGGGAGGAGGAAAATGACCTAAATATTAATTCAATGACTCAAACAAAGTTATTGGATGCACAAGATTGGTTAAAAACCCTAATTGGACAAGAATAAGCCTAGGGATGACGAAAATGACCTAATTGATCATCCAATGACACAAACACACCTATTGGATGCACAAGATTGGTTAAAAACCCTAATTGGGCAAGAATACGCCTAGGGAGGACGAAAAAGACCTAAATATTAATTCAATGACACAAACAAACTTATTGGATGCACAAGATTGGTTAAAAACCCTAATTGGACAAGAATAAGCCTAGGGAGGACGAAAATGACTTAAATGTTAATCCAATGACACAAACACACCTATTGGATGCACAAGATTGGTTAAAAACCCTAATTGGACAAGAATAAGCCTAGGGAGGACGAAAATGACCTAATTGATAATCCAATGACACAAACACACCTATTGGATGCACAAGATTGGTTAAAAACCCTAATTGGACAAGAATAAGCCTAGGGAGGACGAAAATGACCTAATTGATCATCCAATGACACAAACACACCTATTGGATGCACAAGATTGGTTAAAAACCCTAATTGGACAAGAATAAGCCAAGGGAGGACAAAAATGACCTAGATGTTAACCCAATGACACAACTCAACTTATTGGATGCACAAGATTGGTTAAAAACCCTAATTGGACAAGAATAAGCATAGGGAGGACGAAAAAGACCTAATTGATCATCCAATGACACAAACACACCTATTGGAAGCACAAGATTGGTTAAAAACCCTGATTGGATAAGAATATGCTTAGGGAGGACGAAAATGACCTAAATATTAATTTAATGACACAAACAAACTTATCGGATGCACAAGATTGGTTAAAAACCCTAATTGGACAAGAAAAAGCCTAGGGAGGACGAAAATGACCTAATTGATCATCCAATGACACATACACACCTATTAGATGCACAAGATTTGTTAAAAACCCTAATTGGACAAGAATAAGCCTAGGGAGGAAGTAAATGACCTAATTGATCATCCAATGACACAAACACACCTATTGGATGCACAAGATTGGTTAAAAACCCTAATTGGACAACAATATGCCTAGGGAGGACGAAAATGACCTAAATATTAATTCAATGACACAAACAAACATATCGGATGCACAAGATTTGGTTAAAAACCCTAATTAGACAAGAATAAGCCTACGGAGGACGAAAATGACCTAATTGATCATCCAAAGACACAAACACACCTATAGGATGCACAAGATTGGTTAAAAACCCTAATTGGACAAGAATAAGCCTAGGGAGGACGAAAATGACCTAATTGATCATCCAATGACACAAACACACCTATTGGATGCACAAGATTGGTTAAAAACCCTAATTGGACAAGAATAAGCCTAGGGAGGACGAAAATGACCTAATTGATCATCCAATGACACAAACACACGTATTGGATGCACAAGATTGGTTAAAAACCCTAATTGGACAAGAATAAGCTTAGGGAGGACGAAAATGACCTAATTGATCATCCAATGACACAAACACACCTATTGGATGCACAAGATTGGTTAAAAACCATAATTGGACAAGAATAAGCCTAGGGAGGACGAAAATGACCTCAATGGTAATCCAATGACACAACTCAACTTATTGGATGCACAAGATTGGTTAAAAACCCTAATTGGACAAGAATAAGCCTAGGGAGGACGAAAATGACCTAATTGATCATCCAATGACACAAACACACCTATTGGATGCACAAGATTGGTTAAAAACCCTAATTGGACAAGAATATGCCTAGGGAGGACAAAAATGACCTAAATATTAATTCATTGACACAAACAAACTTATTGGATGCACAAGATTGGTTAAAAACCCTAATTGGACAAGAATATGCCTAGAGAGGACAAAAATGACCTAAATATTAATTCAATGAAACAAACAAACCTATTGGATGCACAAGATTTGTTAAAAACCCTAATTGGATAAAAATATTCCTAGGGAGGAAGAAAATGACCCAATTGATCATCCAATGACACAAACACACCTATTGGATGCACAAGATTGGTTAAAAACCCTAATTGGACAAGAATAAGCCTAGGGAGGACGAAAATGACCTAATTGATCATCCAATGACACAAACACACCTATTGGATGCACAAGATTGGTTAAAAACCCTAATTGGACAAGAATATGCCTAGGGAGGACGAAAATGACCTAATTGATCATCCATTGCCACAAACACACCTATTGGATGCACAAGAATTGTTAAAAACCCTAATTGGACAAGAATAAGCCTAGGGAGGACGAAAATGACCTAATTGGTCATCCAATGACACAAACACACCTATTGGATGCACAAGATTGGTTAAAAACCCTAATTGGACAAGAATATGCCTAGGGAGGACGAAAATGACCTAAATGTTAATCCAATGACACAAATGAACTTATGGGATGCACAAGATTGGTTAAAAACCCTAATTGGACAAGAATAAGCCTAGGGAGGACGAAAATGACCTAAATGTTAATCCAATGACACAACTCAACTTATTGGATGCACAAGATTGGTTAAAAACCCTAATTGGACAAGAATAAGCCTATGGAGGACGAAAATGACCTAATTGATTATCCAATGACACAAACATACCTATTGGATGCACAAGATTGGTTAAAAACCCTAATTGGACAAGAATAAGCCTAGGGAGGACGAAAATGACCTAATTGATCATCCAATGACACAAACACACCTATTGGATGCACAAGATTGGTTAAAAACCCTAATTGGACAAGAATATGCCTAGGGAGGACGAAAATGACCTAATTGATCATCCAATGACACAAACACACCTATTGGATGTACAAGATCGGTTAAAAACCCTAATTGGACAAGAATATGCCTAGGGAGGACGAAAATGACCTAATTGATCATCCAATGACACAAACACACCTATTGGATGCACAAGATTGGTTAAAAACCCTAATTGGACAAGAATAAGCCTAGGGAGGACGAAAATGACCTAATTGATCATCCAATGACACAAACACACCTATTGGATGCACAAGATTGGTTAAAAACAATAATTGGACAAGAATATGCCTAGGGAGGACGAAAATGATCTAATTGATCTTCGAATGACACAAATGAACTTATTGGATGCACAAGATTAGTTAAAAACCCTAATTGGACAAGAATAAGCCTAGGGAGGACGAAAATGACCTAATTGATCATCCAATGACACAAACACACCTATTGGATGCACAAGATTGGTCTAAAACTCTAATTGGACAAGAATATGCCTAGGGAAGACGAAAATGACCTAAATGTTAATCCAATGACACAACTCAACATATTGGATGCACAAGATTGGTTAAAAACCCTAATTGGGCAAGAATAAGCCTAGGGAGGACGAAAATGACCTAATTGATCATCCAATGACACAAACACACCTATTGGATGCACAAGATTGGTTAAAAACCCTAATTGGACAAGAATAAGCCTAGGGAGGACGAAAATGACCTAATTGATCATCCAATGACATAAACACACCAATTGGATGCACAAGATTGGTTAAAAACCCTAATTGGACAAGAATATGCCTAGGAGGACGAAAATAACCTAGTTGATCATCCAATGACAAAAACACACGTATTGGATGCACAAGATTGGTTAAAAACCCTAATTGGACAAGAATATGCCTAGGGAGAACGAAAATCACCTAATTGATCATCCAATGACACAAACACACCTATTGGATGCACAAGATTGGTTAAAAACCCTAATTGGAAAAGAATAAGCCTAGGGAGGACGAAAATGACCTAATTGATCATCCAATGACACAAACACACCTATTGGATGCACAAGATTGGTTAAAAACCCTAATTGGACAAGAATATGCCTAGGGAGGACGAAAATGACCTAAATATTAATTCAATGACACAAACAAAGTTATTGGATGCACAAGATTGGTTAAAAAACCCTAATTGGACAATAATAAGCCTAGGGAGGACGTAAATGACCTAATTGATCATCCAATGACACAAACACACCTATTGGATGCACAAGATTGGTTAAAAACCCTAATTGGACAAGAATAAGCCTAGGGAGGACGAAAATGACCTAATTGATCATCCAATGACACAAACACACCTATTGGATGCACAAGATTGGTTAAAAACCCTAATTGGAAAAGAATAAGCCTAGGGAGGACGAATATGACCTAAATGTTAATCCAATAACACAAATGAACTTATTGGATGCACAAGATTGGTTTAAAACCCTAATTGGACAAGAATAAGCCTAGGGAGGACGAAAATGACCTAATTGATCATCCAATGACACAAACACACCTATTGGATGCACAAGATTGGTTAAAAACCCTAATTGGACAAGAATATACCTAGGGAGGACAAAAATGACCTAAATGTTAATTCAATGACACAAACGAACTTATTGGATGCACAACATTGGTTAAAAACCCTAATTGGACAAGGATAAGCCTAGGGAGGATGAAAATGACCTAATTGATCATCCAATGACACAAACACACCTATTGGATGCACAAGATTGGTTAAAAACCCTAATTGGACAAGAATAAGCCTAGGGAGGACGAAAATGACCTAATTGATCATCCAATGACACAAACACACCTATTGGATGCACAAGATTGGTTAAAAACCCTAATTGGACAAGAATAAGCCTAGGGAGGACGAAAATGACCTAATTGATCATCCAATGACACAAACACACCTATTGGATGCACAAGATTGGTTAAAAACCCTAACTGGATAAGAATATGCCTAGGGAGGACGAAAATGACCTAATTGATCATCCAATGTTACAAACACACCTATTGGATGCACAAGATTGGTTAAAAACCCTAATTGGACAAGAATATGCCTAGGGAGGACGAATATGACCTAATTGATCATCCAATGAAACAAACACACCTATTGGATGCACAAGATTGGTTAAAAACCCTAATTGGACAAGAATAAGCCTAGGGAGGACGAAAATGACCTAATTGATCATCCAATGACACAAACACACCTATTGGATGCACAAGATTGGTTAAAAACCCTAATTGGACAAGAATAAGCCTAGGGAGGACGAAAATGACCTAATTGATCATCCAATGACACAAACACACCTATTGGATGCACAAGATTGGTTAAAAACCCTAATTGGACAAGATGATGCCTAGGGAGGACGAAAATGAACTAAATATTAATTCAATGACACAAACAAACTTATTGGATGCACAAGATTGGTTAAAAACCCTAATTGGACAAGAATAAGCCTAGGGAGGACGAAAATGAGCAAATTGATCATCCAATGACACAAACACACCTATTGGATGCACAAGATTGGTTAAAAACCCTAATTGGACAAGAATAAGCCTAGGGAGGACGAAAATGACCTAATTGATCATCCAATGACACAAACACACCTATTGGATGCACAAGATTGGTTAAAAACCCTAATTGGACAAGAATAAGCCTAGGGAGGACGAAAATGACCTAATTGATCATCCAATGACACAAACACACCTATTGGATGCACAAGATTGGTTAAAAACCCTAATTGGGCAAGAATATACCTAGGGAGGACGAAAAAGACCTAAATATTAATTCAATGACACAAACAAACTTATTGGATGCACAAGATTGGTTAAAAACCCTAATTGGAGAAGAATAAGCCTAGGGAGGACGAAAATGACCTAAATGTTAATCCAATGACACAAACTCACCTATTGGATGCACAAGATTGGTTAAAAACCCTAATTGGTCAAGAATAAGCCTAGGGAGGACGAAAATGGCCTAAATGTTAATCCAATGACACAAACTCACCTATTGGATGCACAAGATTGGTTAAAAACCCTAATTGGACAAGAATAAGCTTAGGGAGGACGAAAATGACCTAATTGATCATCCAATGACACAAACACACCTATTGGATGCACAAGATTGGTTAAAAACCCTAACTGGACAAGAATAAGCCTAGGGAGGACGAAAATGACCTAATTGATCATCCAAAGACACAAACACACCTATTGGATGCAAAAGATTGGTTAAAAACCCTAGTTGGACAAGAATATGCCTAGGGAGGACGAAAATGACCTAATTGATCATCCAATGACACAAATGAACTTATTGGATGCACAAGATTGGTTAAAAATCCTAATTGGACAAGAATAAGCCTAGGGAGGATGAAAATGACCTAATTGATCATCCAATGACACAAACACACCTACTGGATGCACAAGATTGGTTAAAAACCCTAATTGGACAAGAATATGCCTAGGGAGGACGAAAATGACCTAAATGTTAATCCAATGACACAAATGAACTTATTGGATGCACAAGATTGGTTAAAAACCCTAATTGGACAAGAATAAGCCTAGGGAGGACGAAAATGACCTAATTGATCATCCAATGACACAAACACACCTATTGGATGCACAAGATTGGTTAAAAACCCTAATTGGACAAGAATATGCCTAGGGAGGACGAAAATGACCTAAATATTAATTCAATGACACAAACAAAGTTATTGGATGCACAAGATTGGTTAAAGACCCTAATTGGACAAGAATAAGCCTAGGGAGGAGGAAAATGACCTGATTGATCATCCTATGACACAAATAAACTTATTGGATGCACAAGAATGGTTAAAAACCTAATTCGACAATAATAAGCCTAGGGAGAATGAAAATGACCTAAATGTTAATCCAATGACACAACTCAACTTATTGGATGCACAAGATTGGTTAAAAACCCTAATTGGACAAGAATAAGCCTAGGGAGGACGAAAATGACCTAATTGATCATCCAATGACACAAACACACCTATTGGATGCACAAGATTGGTTAAAAACCCTAATTGGATAAGAATATGCCTAGGGAGGACGAAAATGACCTAATTGATCATCCAATGACACAAACACACCTATTGGATGCACAAGATTGGTTAAAAACACTAATTTGACAAGAATATGCCTAGGGAGGACGAAAATGACCTAAATATTAATTCAACACAAATGAACTTATTGGATGCGCAAGATGGGTTAAAAACCCTGATTGGTCGAGAATAAGCCTAGGGAGGACGAAAATGACCTAAATGTTAATCCAATGACACAAGTCAACTTATTGGATGCACAAGATTGGTTAAAAACCCTAATTGGACAAGAATAAGCCTAGGGAGGACGAAAATGACCTAATTGATCATCCAAAGACACAAACACACCTATTGGATGCACAAGATTGGTTAAAAACCCTAGTTGGACAAGAATATGCCTAGGGAGGACGAAAATGACCTAATTGATCATCCAATGACACAAACACACCTATTGGAAGCACAAGATTGGTTAAAAACCCTAATTGGACAAGAATATGCCTAGGGAGGACGAAAATGACCTAACTATTAATCCAATGACACAAATGAACTTATTGGATGCACAAGATTGGTTAAAAACCCTAATTGGACAAGAATAAGCCTAGGGAGGGCGAAAATGACCTAATTGATCATCCAATGACACAAACACACCTATTGGATGCACAAGATTGGTTAAAAACCCTAATTGGACAAGAATAAGCCTAGGGAGGATGAAAATGACCTAATTGATCATCCAATGACACAAACACACCTATTGGATGCACAAGATTGATTAAAAACCCTAGTTTGACAAGAATAAGCCACGGGAGGACGAGAATGACCTAATTGATCATCCAATGACACAAACACACCTATTGGATGCACAAGATTGGTTAAAAACCCTAATTGGACAAGAATAAGCCTAGGGAGGACGAAAATGACCTAATTGATCATCCAATGACACAAACACACCTATTGGATGCACAAGATTGGTTAAAAACCCTAATTGGACAAGAATATGCCAAGGGAGGACGAAAATGACCTAAATATTAATTCAATGACATAAAGAAACTTTTTGGATGCACAAGATTGGTTAAAAACCCTAATTGGACCAGAATAAGCCTAGGGAGGACGAAAATGACCTAATTGATCATCCAATGACATAAACAAAGTTATTGGATGCACAAGATTGGTTAAAAACCCTAATTGGACAAGAATAAGCCTAGGGAGGAAGAAAATGACCTAATTGATCATCCAATGACACAAACACACCTATTGGATGCACAAGATTGGTTAAAAACCCTAATTGGACAAGAATAAGCCTAGGGAGGACGAAAATGACCTAATTGATCATCCAATGACACAAACACACCTATTGGATGCACAAGATTGGTTAAAAACCCTAATTGGACAAGAATATGCCTAGGGAGGATGAAAATGACCTAATTGATCATCCAATGACACAAACATACCTATTGGATGCACAAGATTGGTTAAAAACCGTAATTAAACACGAATATGCCTAGAATGGACGAAAATGACCTAATTGATCATCCAATGACACAAACACACCTATTGGATGCACAAGATTGGTTAAAAACCCTAATTGGACAAGAATATGCCTAGGGAGGACGAAAATGACCTAAATATTAATTCAATGACACAAAATAAGTTATTGGATGCACAAGATTGGTTAAAAACCCTAATTGGACAAGAATAAGCCTAGGGAGGACGAAAATGACCTAATTGATCATCCAATGACACAAACACACCTATTGGATGCACAAGATTGGTTAAAAACCCTAATTGGACAAGAATATGCCTAGGGAGGACGAAAATGACCTAAATATTAATTCAATGACACAAACAAACGTATTGGATGCACAAGATTGGTTTAAAACCCTAATTGGACAAGAATAAGCCTAGGGAGGACGAAAATGACCTAATTGATCATCCAATGACACAAACTCACCTATTGAATGCACAAGATTGGTTAAAAACCCTAATTGGACAAGAATATGCCTAGGGAGGACGAAAATGACCTAATTGATCATCCAATGACACAAACACACCTATTGGATGCACAAGATTGGTTAAAAACCCTAATTGGACAAGAATATGCCAAGGGTGGACGAAAATGACCTAAATGTTGTGCATCCAATGACACAAACAAACATATTGGATGCACAAGATTGGTTAAAAACCCTAATTGGACAAGAATAAGCCTAGGGAGGACGAAAATGACCTAATTGATCATCCAATGACACAAACACACCTATTGGATGCACAAGATTGGTTAAAAACCCTAATTGGACAAGAATATGCCTAGGGAGGACGAAAATGACCTCAATGTAAATCCAATGACACAAATGAACTTATTGGATGCACAAGATTGGTTAAAAACCCTAATTGGACAAGAATAAGCCTAGGGAGGACGAAAATGACCTAATTGATCATCCAATGACACAAACACACCTATTGGATGCACAAGATTGGTTAAAAACCCTAATTGGACAAGAATATATCTAGGGAGGACGAAAATGACCTAAATATTAATTCAATGACACAAACAAACTTATCGGATGCACAAGATTGGTTAAAAACCATAATTGGACAAGAATAAGCCTAGGGAGGACGAAAATGACCTAATTGATCATCCAATGACACAAACACACCTATTGGATGCACAAGATTGGTTAAAAACCCTAATTGGACAAGCATATGCCTAGGGAGGACGAACATGACCTAAATATAAATTCAATGACACAAACAAACTTATCGGATGCACAAGATTGGTTAAAAACCCTAATTGGACAAGAATAAGCCTAGGGAGGACGAAAATGACCTAATTGATCATCCAATGACACAAACACACCTATTGGATGCACAAGATTGGTTAAAAACCCTAATTGGACAAGAACAAGCCTAGCGAGGACGAAAATGACCTAATTGATCATCCAATGACACAAACACACCTATTGGATGCACAAGATTGGTTAAAAACCCTAACTAGACAAGAATATGCCTAGGGATGACGAAAATGACCTAATTGATCATCCAATGACACAAACACACCTATTGGATGCACAAGATTGGTTAAAAACCCTAATTTGACAAGAATATGACTAGGGAGGACGAATATGACCTAAATGTTAATCCAATAACACAAATGAACTTATTGGATGCACAAGATTGGTTAAAAACCCTAATTGGACAAGAATAAGCCTAGGGAGGACGAAAATGACCTAATTGATCATCCAATGACACAAACACACCTATTGGATGCACAAGATTGGTTAAAAACCCTAATTGGACAAGAATAAGCCTAGGAAGGACTAAAATGACCTAATTGATCTTCCAATGACACAAACACACCTATTGGATGCACAAGATTGGTTAAATCCCTAATTGGACAAGAATATGCCTAGGGAGGACGAAAATGACCTAATTGATCATCCAATGACACAAACACACCTATTGGATGCACAAGATTGGTTAAAAACCATAATTGGACAAGAATAAGCCTAGGGAGGACGAAAATGACCTAATTGATCATCCAATGACACAAACACACCTATTGGATGCACAAGATTGGTTAAAAACCCTAATTGGACAAGAATATGCCTAGGAAGGACGAAAATGACCTAAATATTAATTCAATGATACAAACAAACTTATCGGATGCACAAGATTGGTTAAAAACCCTAATTGGACAAGAATAAGCCTAGGGAGGACGAAAATGACCTAATTGATCATCCAATGACACAAACACACCTATTGGATGCACAAGATTGGTTAAAAACCCTAATTGGACAAGAATATGCCTAGGGAGGACGAAAATCACCTAATTGATCATCCAATGACACTAATGAACTTATTGGATGCACAAGATTGGTTAAAAACCCTAATTGGACAAGAATAAGCCTAGGGAGGACGAAAATGACCTAATTGATCATCCAATGACACAAACACACCTATTGGATGCACAAGATTGGTTAAAAACCCTAATTGGAGAAGAATATGCCAAGGGAGGACGAAAATGACCTAAATATTAATTCAATGACACAAACAAACTTATTGGATGCACAAGATTGGTTAAAAACCCTAATTGGACAAGAATAAGCCTATGGAGGACGAAAATGACCTAATTGATCATCCAATGACACAAACACACCTATTGGAAGCACAAGATTGGTTAAAAACCCTAATTGGACAAGAATATGCCTAGGGAGGAGGAAAATGACCTAAATGTTAATCCAATGACACAAATAAACTTTTTGGATGCACAAGATTGGTTAAAAACCCTAATTGGACAAGAATAAGCCTAGGGAGGACGAAAATGACCTAATTGATCATCCAATGACACAAACACACCTATTGGATGCACAAGATTGGTTAAAAACCCTAATTGGACAAGAATATGCCTAGGGAGGAGGAAAATGACCTAAATATTAATTCAATGACACAAACAAAGTTATTGGATGCACAAGATTGGTTAAAAACCCTAATTGGACAAGAATAAGCCTAGGGAGGACGAAAATGACCTAATTGATCATCCAATGACACAAACACACCTATTGGATGCACAAGATTGGTTAAAAACCCTAACTGGACAAGAATATGCCTAGGGACGACGAAAATGACCTAAATATTAATTCAATGACACAAACAAACTTATTGGATGCACAAGATTGGTTAAAAACCCTAATTGGACAAGAATAAGCCTAGGGAGGACAAAAATGACCTAATTTTAATTCAATGACACAACTCAACTTATTGGATGCACAAGATTGGTTAAAAACCCTAATTGGGCAAGAATAAGCCTAGGGAGGACGAAAATGATCTAATTGATCATCAAATGACACAAACACACCTATTGGATGCACAAGATTGGTTAAAAACCCTAATTGGACAAGAATAAGCCTAGGGAGGACGAAAATGACCTAATTGATCATCCAATGACACAAACACACCTATTGGATGCACAAGATTGGTTAAAAACCCTAATTGGACAAGAATATGCCTAGGGAGGACGAAAATGACCCAAATATTAATTCAATGACACAAACAAAGTTATTGGATGCACAAGATTGGTTAAAAACCCTAATTGGACAAGAATAAGCCTAGGGAGGACGAAAATGACCTAATTGATCATCCAATGACACAAACACACCTATTGGATGCACAAGATTGGTTAAAAACCCTAATTGGACAAGAATATGCCCAGGGAGGAGGAAAATGACCTAAATATTAATTCAATGACACAAACAAAGTTATTGGATGCACAAGATTGGTTAAAAACCCTAATTGGACAAGAATAAGCCTAGGGAGGACGAAAATGACCTAATTGATCATCCAATGACACAAACACACCTATTGGATGCACAAGATTGGTTAAAAACCCTAATTGGACAAGAATATGCCTAGGGAGGAGGAAAATTTCCTAAATATTAATTCAATGACACAAACAAAGTTATTGGATGCACAAGATTGGTTAAAAACCCTAATTGGACAAGAATAAGCCTAGGGAGGACGAAAATGACCTAATTGATCATCCAATGACACAAACACACCTATTGGATGCACAAGATTGGTTAAAAACCCTAATTGGACAAGAATAAGCCTAGAGAGGACCAAAATGACCTAATTGATCATCCAATGACACAAGCACACCTATTGGATACACAAGATTGGTTAAAAACCCTAATTGGACAAGAATATGCCTAGGGAGGACGAAAATGACCTAAATGTTAATCCAATGACACAAATGAACTTATTGGATGCACAAGATTGGTTAAAAACCCTAATTGGACAAGAATAAGCCTAGGGGGGACGAAAATGACCTAAATATTAATTCAATGACACAAACAAAGTTATTGGATGCACAAGATTGGTTAAAAACCCTAATTGGACAAGAATAAGCCTAGGGAGGACGAAAATGACCTAATTGATCATCCAATGACACAAACACACCTATTGGATGCACAAGATTGGTTAAAAACCCTAATTGGACAAGAATAAGCCTAGGGAGGACGAAAATGACCTAATTGATCATCCAATGACACAAACACACCTATTGGATGCACAAGATTGGTTAAAAACCCTAATTGGACAAGAATAAGCCTAGGGAGGACGAAAATGACCTAATTGATCATCCAATGACACAAACACACCTATTGGATGCACAAGATTGGTTTAAAACCCTAGTTGATCAAGAATATGCCTAGGAAGGACGAAAATGACCTAATTGATCATCCAATGACACAAATGAACTTATTGGATGCACAAGATTGGTTAAAAACCCTAATTGGACAAGAATAAGCCTAGGGAGGACGAAAATGACCTAATTGATCATCCAATGACACAAACACACCTATTGGATGCACAAGATTGGTTAAAAACCCTAATTGGACAAGAATAAGCCTAGGGAGGACGAAAATGACCTAATTGATCATCCAATGACACAAACACACCTATTGGATGCACAAGATTGGTTAAAAACCCTAATTGGACAAGAATAAGCCTAGGGAGGACGAAAATGACCTAATTGATCATCCAATGACACAAACACATCTATTGGAAGCACAAGATTGGTTAGAAACCCTAGTTGGACAAGAATATGCCTAGGGAGGACGAAAATGACCTAATTGATCATCCAATGACACAAATGAACTTATTGGATGCACAAGATTGCTTAAAAACCCTAATTGGACAAAAATAAGCATAGAAAGGACGAAAATGACCTAATTGATCATCCAATGACACAAACACACCTATTGGATGCACAAGATTGGTTAAAAACCCTAATTGGACAAGAATAAGCCTAGGGAGGACGAAAATGACCTAATTGATCATCCAATGACACAAACACACCTATTGGATGCACAAGATTGGTTAAAAACCCTAATTGGACAAGAATAAGCCTAGGGAGGACGAAAATGACCTAATTGATCATCCAATGACACAAACACACCTATTGGATGCACAAGATTGGTTAAAAACCCTAATTGGACAAGAATATGCCAAGGGAGGACGAAAATGACCTAAATATTAATTCAATGACATAAAGAAACTTTTTGGATGCACAAGATTGGTTAAAAACCCTAATTGGACCAGAATAAGCCTAGGGAGGACGAAAATGACCTAATTGATCATCCAATGACATAAACAAAGTTATTGGATGCACAAGATTGGTTAAAAACCCTAATTGGACAAGAATAAGCCTAGGGAGGAAGAAAATGACCTAATTGATCATCCAATGACACAAACACACCTATTGGATGCACAAGATTGGTTAAAAACCCTAATTGGACAAGAATAAGCCTAGGGAGGACGAAAATGACCTAATTGATCATCCAATGACACAAACACACCTATTGGATGCACAAGATTGGTTAAAAACCCTAATTGGACAAGAATATGCCTAGGGAGGATGAAAATGACCTAATTGATCATCCAATGACACAAACACACCAATTGGATGCACAAGATTCGTTAAAAACCCTAATTGGACAAGAATATGCATAGGGAGGTCGAAAATGACCTAATTGATCATCCAATGACACAAACACACCTATTGGATGCACAAGATTGGTTAAAAACCCTAATTGGACAAGAATATGCCTAGGGAGGACGAAAATGACCTAATTGATCATCCAATGACACAAACACACCTATTGGATGCACAAGATTGGTTAAAAACCCTAATTGGACAAGAATATGCCTAGGGAGGACAAAAATGACCTAAATATTAATTCAATGACACAAATAAACTTATCGGATGCACAAGATTGGTTAAAAACCCTAATTGGACAAGAATAAGCCTAGGGAGGACGAAAATGACCTAATTGATCATCCAATGACACAAACACACCTATTGGATGCACAAGATTGGTTAAAAACCCTAATTGGACAAGAATATGCCTAGGGAGGACGAAAATGACCTAATTGATCAACCAATGACACAAACACACCTATTGGATGCACAAGATTGGTTAAAAACCCTAATTGGACCAGAATATGCCTAGGGAGGACGAAAATGACCTTAATATTAATTCAATGACATAAATAAACTTATTGGATGCACAAGATTGGTTAAAAACCCTAATTGGACAAGAATAAGCCTAGGGAGGACGAAAATGACCTAATTGATCATCCAATGACACAAACACACCTATTGGATGCACAAGATTGGTTAAAAACCCTAATTGGACAAGCATATGCCTAGGGAGGACGAAAATGACCTAAATGTTAATCAAATGACACAAATGAACTTATTGGATGCACAAGATTGGTTAAAAACCCTAATTGGACAAGAATAAGCCTAGGGAGGACGAAAATGACCTAATTGATCATCCAATGACACAAACACACCTATTGGATGCACAAGATTGGTTAAAAACCCTAATTGGACAAGAATATGCCTAGGGAGGACGAAAATGACCTAATAAATCATCAAATGACACAAATGAACTTATTGAATGCACAAGATTAGTTAAAAACCCTAATTGGACAAGAATAAGCCTAGGGAGGACGAAAATGACCTAAATGTTAATCCAATGACACAACTCAACTTATTGGATGCACAAGATTGGTTAAAAACCCTAATTGGACAAGAATAACCCTAGGGAGGACGAAAATGACCTAATTGATCATCCAATGACACAAACACACCAATTGGATGCACAAGATTCGTTAAAAACCCTAATTGGACAAGAATATGCCTAGGGAGGACGAAAATGACCTAATTGATCATCCAATGACTCAAACACACCTATTGGATGCACAAGATTGGTTAAAAACCCTAATTGGACAAGAATATGGCTAGGGAGGACGAAAATTACCTAAATGGTAAGCCAATGACACAACTCAACTTATTGGATGCACAAGATTGGTTAAAAACCCTAATTGGACAAGAATATGCCTAGGGAGGACGAAAATGACCTAATTGATCATCCAATGACACAAATGAACTTATTGGATGCACAAGATTAGTTAAAAACCCTAATTGGACAAGAATAAGCCTAGGGAGGACGAAAATAACCTAATTGATCATCCAATGACACAAACACACCAATTGGATGCACAAGATTGGTTAAAAACCCTAATTGGACAAGAATATGCCTAGGGAGGACGAAAATGACCTAAATGTTAATCCAATAACACAAATGAACTTATTGGATGCACAAGATTGGTTAAAAACCCTAATTGGACAAGAATAAGCCAAGGGAGGACGAAAATGACCTAATTGATCATCTAATGACACAAACACACCTATTGGATGCACAAGATTGGATAAAAACCCTAATTGGACAAGAATAAGCCTAGGGAGGACGAAAATGACCTAAATGTTAATCCAATGACACAAATGAACTTATTGGATGAACAAGATTGGTTAAAAACCCTAATTGGACAAGAATAAGCCTAGGGAGGACGAAAATGACCTAATTGATCATCCAATGACACAAACACACCTATTGGATGCACAAGATTGGTTAAAAACCCTAATTGGACAAGAATATGCCTAGGGAGGAGGAAAATGACCTAAATATTAATTCAATGACACAAACAAAGTTATTGGATGCACAAGATTGGTTAAAAATCCTAATTGGACAAGAATAAGCCTAGGGAGGACGAAAATGACCTAATTGATCATTCAATGACACAAACACACCTATTGGATGCACAAGATTGGTTAAAAACCCTAATTGGACAAGAATATGCCTAGGGAGGACGAAAATGACCTAAATATTAATTAAATGACACAAACAAACTTATCGGATGCACAAGATTGGTTAAAAACCCTAATTGGACAAGAATAAGCCTAGGGAGGACGAAAATGACCTAATTGATCATCCAATGACACAAACACACCTATTGGATGCACAAGACTGGTTAAAAACCCTAATTGGACAAGAATATGCCTAGGGAGGACGGAAATGACCTAATTGATCATCCAATGACACAAACAAACCTATTGGATGCATAAGATTGGTTAAAAACCCAAATTGGACAAGAATATGCCTAGGGAGGACGAAAATGACCTAATTGATCATCCAATGACACAACACACCTATTGGATGCACAAGATTGGTTAAAAACCCTAATTGGATAAGAATATGCATAGGGAGGACGAAAATGACCTAATTGATCATCCAATGACACAATCACACCTATTGGATGCACAAGATTGGTTAAAAACCCTAATTGGACAAGAATATGCCTAGGCAGGAAGAAAATGACCTAAATATTAATTTAATGACACAAACACACTTATCGGATGCACAAGATTGGTTAAAAACCCTAATTGGACAAGAATAAGCCTAGGGAGGACGAAAATGACCTAATTGATCATCCAATGACACAAACACACCTATTGGATGCACAAGATTGGTTAAAAACCCTAATTGGACAAGAATATGCCTAGGGAGGACGAAAATGACCTAAATATTAATTCAATGACACAAACAAACTTATCGGATGCATAAGATTGGTTAAAAACCCTAATTGGACAAGAATAAGCCTAGGGAGGACGAAAATGACCTAATTGATCAACCAATGACACAAACACACCTATTGGATGCACAAGATTGGTTAAAAACCCTAATTGGACAAGAATAAGCCTAGGGAGGATGAAAATGACCTAATTGATCATCCAATGACACAAACACACCTATTGGATGCAAAATATTGGTTAAAAACCCTAATTGGACAAGATGATGCCTAGGGAGGACGAAAGAGACCTAAATATTAATTCAATGACACAAACAAAGTTATTGGATGCACAAGATTGGTTAAAAACCCTAATTGGACAAGAATAAGCCTAGGGAGGACGAAAATGACCTAATTGATCATCCAATGACACAAACACACCTATTGGATGCAAAAGATTGGTTAAAAACCCTAATTGGACAAGATGATGCCTAGAGAGGACGAAAATGACCTAAATATGAATTCAATGACACAAACAAACTTATTGGATGCACAAGATTGGTTAAAAACCCTAATTGGAGAAGAATATGCCTAGGGAGGACGAAAATGACCTAAATATTAATTCAATGACACAAACAAATTTATTGGATGCACAAGATTGGTTAAAAACCTTAATTGGACAAGAATAAGCCTAGGGAGGACAAAAATGACCTAATTGATCATCCAATGACACAAATGAACTTATTGGATGCACAAGATTGGTTAAAAACCCTAATTGGACAAGAATAAGCCTAGGGAGGACGAAAATGACCTAATTGATCATCCAATGACACAAACACACCTATTGGATGCACAAGATTGGTTAAAAACCCTAATTGGACAAGAATAAGCCTAGGGAGGACGAAAATGACCTAATTGATCATCCAATGACACAAACACACCTATTGGATGCACAAGATTGGTTAAAAACCCTAATTGGACAAGAATATCCCTAGGGAAGAGGAAAATGACCTAAATATTAATTCAATGACACAAACAAAGTTATTGGATGCACAAGATTGGTTAAAAACCCTAATTGGACAAGAATAAGCCTAGGGAGGACGAAAATGACCTAATTGATCATCCAATGACACAAACACACCTATTGGATGCACAAGATTGGTTAAAAACCCTAATTGGACAAGAATATGCCTAGGGAGGACGAAAATGACCTCAATGTTAATCCAATGACACAAATGAACTTATTGGATGCACAAGATTGGTTAAAAACCATAATTGGACAAGAATAAGCCTTGGGAGGACGAAAATGACCTAATTGATCATCCAATGACACAAACACACCTATTGGATGCACAAGACTGGTTAAAAACCCTAATTGGACAAGAATATGCCTAGGAAAGACGAAAATGACCTAATTGATCATCCAATGACACAAACACACCTATTGGATGCACAAGATTGGTTAAAAACCCTAACTGGACAAGAATATGCCTAGGGAGGACGAAAATGACCTAAATATTAATTCAATGACACAAACAAACTTATTGGATGCACAAGATTGGTTAAAAACCCTAATTGGACAAGAATAAGCCTAGGGAGGACAAAAATGACCTAATTTTAATTCAATGACACAACTCAACTTATTGGATGCACAAGATTGGTTAAAAACCCTAATTGGGCAAGAATAAGCCTAAGGAGGACGAAAATGATCTAATTGATCATCCAATGACACAAACACACCTATTGGATGCACAAGATTGGTTAAAAACCCTAATTGGACAAGAATATGCCTAGGGAGGAGGAAAATGACCTAAATATTAATTCAATGACGCAAACAAAGTTATTGGATGCACAAGATTGGTTAAAAACCCTAATTGGACAAGAATAAGCATAGGGAGGACGAAAATGACCTAATTGATCATCCAATGACACAAACACACCTATTGGATGCACAAGATTGGTTAAAAACCCTAATTGGTCAAGAATAAGCCTAGGGAGGACGAAAATGACCTAAATGTTAATCCAATGACACAAACTCACCTATTGGATGCACAAGATTGGTTAAAAACCCTAATTAGACAAGAATAAGCTTAGGGAGGACGAAAATGACCTAATTGATCATCCAATGACACAAACACACCTATTGGATGCACAAGATTGGTTAAAAACCCTAATTGGACAAGAATAAGCCTGGGGAGGACGAAAATGACCTAATTGATCATCCAAAGACACAAACACACCTATTGGATGCACAAGATTGGTTAAAAACCTTAGTTGGACAAGAATATGCCTAGGGAGGACGAAAACGACCTAATTGATCATCCAATGACACAAATGAACTTATTGGATGCACAAGATTGGTTAAAAATCCTAATTGGACAAGAATAAGCCTAGGGAGGACGAAAATGACCTAATTGATCATCCAATGACACAAACACACCTATTGGATGCACAAGATTGGTTAAAAACCCTAATTGGACAAGAATATGTCTAGGGAAGAGGAAAATGACCTAAATATTAATTCAATGACACAAACAAAGTTATTGGATGCACAAGATTGGTTAAAAACCCTAATTGGACAAGAATAAGCCTAGGGAGGACGAAAATGACCTAATTGATCATCCAATGACACAAACACACCTATTGGATGCACAAGATTGGTTAAAAACCCTAATTGGGCAAGAATATGCCTAGGGAGGACGAAAAAGACCTAAATATTAATTCAATGACACAAACAAACTTATTGGATGCACAAGATTGGTTAAAAACCCTAATTGGAGAAGAATAAGCATAGGGAGGACGAAAATGACCTAAATGTTAATCCAATGACACAAACTCACCTATTGGATGCACAAGATTGGTTAAAAATCCTAATTGGTCAAGAATAAGCCTAGGGAGGACGAAAATGACCTAAATGTTAATCCAACGACACAAACTCACCTATTGGATGCACAAGATTGGTTAAAAACCCTAATTGGACAAGAATAAGCTTAGGGAGGACGAAAATGACCTAATTGATCATCCAATGACACAAACACACCTATTGGATGCACAAGATTGGTTAAAAACCCTAATTGGACAAGAATAAGCCTAGGGAGGACGAAAATGACCTAATTGATCATCCAATGACACAAACACACCTATTGGATGCACAAGATTGGTTAAAAACCCTAATTGGACAAGAATATGCCTAGGGAGGACGAAAATGACCTAATTGATCATCCAATGACACAAACACACCTATTGGATGCACAAGATTGGTTAAAAACACTAATTGGACAAGAATATTCCTAGGGAGGACGAAAATGACCTAAATATTAATTCAATGACACAAACAAACTTATCGGATGCAGAAGATTGGTTTAAAACCCTAATTGGACAAGAATAAGCCTAGGGAGGACGAAAATGACCTAATTGATCATCCAATGACACAAACACACCTATTGGATGCACAAGATTGGTTAAAAACCCTAATTGGACAAGAATATACCTAGGGAGGACGAATATGACCTAAATGTTAATCCAATGACACAAATGAACTTATTGGATGCACAAGATTGGTTAAAAACCCTAATTGGACAAGAATAAGCCTAGGGAGGACGAAAATGACCTAATTGATCATCCAATGACACAAACACACCTATTGGATGCACAAGATTAGTTAAAAACCCTAATTGGACAAAAATATGCCTAGGGAGGAGGAAAATGACCTAAATATTAATTCAATGACACAAACAAAGTTATTGGATGCACAAGATTGGTTAAAAACCCTAATTGGACAAGAATAAGCCTAGGGAGGACGAAAATGACCTAATTGATCATCCAATGACACAAACACACCTATTGGATGCACAAGATTGGTTAAAAACCCTAATTGGACAAGAATAAGTCTAGGGAGGACGATAATGACCTAATTGATCATCCAATGACACAAACACACCTTTTGGATGCACAAGATTGGTTAAAAACCCTAATTGGACAAGAATAAGCCTAGGGAGGACGAAAATGACCTAATTGATCATCCAATGACACAAACACACCTATTGGATGCACAAGATTGGTTAAAAACCCTAATTGGACAAGAATAAGCCTAGGGAGGACGAAAATGACCTAATTGATCATCCAATGACACAAACACACCTATTAGATGCAAAAGATTGGTTAAAAACCCTAATTGGACAAGAATATGCCTAGGGATGACGAAAATGACCTAAATATTAATTCAATGACACAAACAAAGTTATTGGATGCACAAGATTGGTTAAAAACCCTAATTGGACAAGAATAAGCCTAGGGAGGACGAAAATGACCTAAATGTTAATCCAATGACACAAACTCACCTATTGGATGCACAAGATTGGTTAAAAACCCTAATTGGACAAGAATAAGCTTAGGGAGGACGAAAATGACCTAATTGATCATCCAATGACACAAACACACCTATTGGATGCACAAGATTGGTTAAAAACCCTAATTGGACAAGAATAAGCCTAGGGAGGACGAAAATGACCTAATTGATCATCCAAAGACACAAACACACCTATTGGATGCACAAGATTGGTTAAAAACCCTAATTGGGCAAGAATATGCCTAGGGAGGACGAAAAAGACCTAAATATTAATTCAATGACACAAACAAACTTATTGGATGCACAAGATTGGTTAAAAACCCTAATTGGAGAAGGATAAGCATAGGGAGGACGAAAATGACCTAAATGTTAATCCAATGACACAAACTCACCTATTGGATGCACAAGATTGGTTAAAAACCCTAATTGGTCAAGAATAAGCCTAGGGAGGACGAAAATGACCTAAATGTTAATCCAATGACACAAACTCACCTATTGGATGCACAAGATTGGTTAAAAACCCTAATTGGACAAGAATAAGCTTAGGGAGGACGAAAATGACCTAATTGATCATCCAATGACACAAACACACCTATTGGAAGCACAAGATTGGTTAAAAACCCTAATTGGACAAGAATAAGCCTAGGGAGGACGAAAATGACCTAATTGATCATCCAATGACACAAACACACCTATTGGATGCACAAGATTGGTTAAAAACCCTAATTGGACAAGAATATGCCTAGCGAGGAGGAAAATGACCTAAATATTAATTCAATGACCCAAACAAATTTATTGGATGCACAAGATTGGTTAAAAACCCTAATTGGACAAGAATAAGCCTAGGGAGGATGAAAATGACCTATTTGATCATCCAATGACACAAACACACCTATTGGATGCACAAGATTGGTTAAAAACCCTAATTGGGCAAGAATATGCCTAAGCAGGACGAAAAAGACCTAAATATTAATTCAATGACACAAACAAACTTATTGGATGCACAAGATTGGTTAAAAACCCTAATTGGAGAAGAATAAGCCTAGGGAGGACGAAAATGACCTAAATGTTAATCCAATGACACAAACTCACTTATTGGATGCACAAGATTGGTTAAAAACCCTAATTGTACAAGAATAAGCCTAGGGAGGACGAAAATGACCTAATTGATCATCCAATGACACAAACACACCTATTGGATGCACAAGATTGGTTAAAAACCCTAATTGGACAAGAATATGCCTAGGGAGGAGGAAAATGACTTAAATATTAATTCAATGACACGAACAAAGTTATTGGATGCACAAGATTGGTTAAAAACCCTAATTGGACAAGAATAAGCCTAGGAATGACGAAAATGACCTAATTGATCATCCAATGACACAAACACACCTATTGGATGCACAAGATTGGTTAAAAACCCTAATTGGGCAAGAATACGCCTAGGGAGGACGAAAAAGACCTAAATATTAATTCAATGACACAAACAAACTTATTGGATGCACAAGATTGGTTAAAAACCATAATTGGACAAGAATAAGCCTAGGGAGGACGAAAATGACGTAAATGTTAATCCAATGACACAAACACACCTATTGGATGCACAAGATTGGTTAAAAACCCTAATTGGACAAGAATAAGCCTAGGGAGGACGAAAATGACCTAATTGATCATCCAATGACACAAACACACCTATTGGATGCACAAGATTGGTTAAAAACCCTAATTGGGCAAGAATACGCCTAGGGAGGACGAAACAGACCTAAATATTAATTCAATGACACAAACAAACTTATTGGATGCACAAGATTGGTTAAAAACCCTAATTGGACAAGAATAAGCCTAGGGAGGACGAAAATGACGTAAATGTTAATCCAATGACACAAACACACCTATTGGATGCACAAGATTGGTTAAAAACCCTAATTGGACAAGAATAAGCCTAGGGAGGACGAAAATGACCTAATTGATCATCCAATGACACAAACACACCAATTGGATGCACAAGATTGATTAAAAACCCTAATTGGACAAGAATATGCCTAGGGAGGACGAAAATGACCTAAATATTAATTCAATGACACAACTCAACTTATTGGATGCACAAGATTGGTTAAAAACCCTAATTGGATAAGAATATGCCTAGGGAGGACGAAAATGAGCTAAATGTTAATCCAATGACACAAATGAACTTATTGGATGCACAAGATTGGTTAAAAACCCTAATTGGACAAGAATAAGCCTAAGGAGGACGAAAATGACCTAATTGATCATCCAATGACACAAACACACCTATTGGATGCACAAGATTGGTTAAAAACCCTAATTGGACAAGAATAAGCCTAGGGAGGACGAAAATGACCTAATTGATCATCCAATGACACAAACACACCTATTGGATGCACAAGATTGGTTAAAAACCCTAATTGGACAAGAATAAGCCTAGGGAGGACGAAAATGACCTAATTGATCATCCAATGACACAAACACATCTATTGGAAGCACAAGATTGGTTAGAAACCCTAGTTGGACAAGAATATGCCTAGGGAGGACGAAAATGACCTAATTGATCATCCAATGACACAAATGAACTTATTGGATGCACAAGATTGCTTAAAAACCCTAATTGGACAAAAATAAGCATAGAAAGGACGAAAATGACCTAATTGATCATCCAATGACACAAACACACCTATTGGATGCACAAGATTGGTTAAAAACCCTAATTGGACAAGAATAAGCCTAGGGAGGACGAAAATGACCTAATTGATCATCCAATGACACAAACACACCTATTGGATGCACAAGATTGGTTAAAAACCCTAATTGGACAAGAATAAGCCTAGGGAGGACGAAAATGACCTAATTGATCATCCAATGACACAAACACACCTATTGGATGCACAAGATTGGTTAAAAACCCTAGTTGGACAAGAATATGCCTAGGGAGGACGAAAATGACCTAATTGATCATCCAATGACACAAATGAACTTATTGGATGCACAAGATTGGTTAAAAACCATAGTTGTACAAGAATATGCCTAGGGAGGACGAAAATGACCTAATTGATCATGCAATGACACAAATGAACTTATTGGATGCACAAGATTTGTTAAAAACCCTAATTGGACAAGAATAAGCCTAGGGAGGACGAAAATGACCTAATTGATCATCCAATGACACAAACACACCTATTGGATGCACAAGATTGGTTAAAAACCCTAATTGGACAAGAATAAGCCTAGGGAGGACGAAAATGACCTAATTGATCATCCAATGACACAAACACACCTATTGGATGCACAAGATTGGTTAAAAACCCTAATTGGACAAGAATAAGCCTAGGGAGGACGAAAATGACCTAATTGATCATCCAATGACACAAACACATCTATTGGATGCACAAAATTGGTTTAAAACCCAAGTTGGACAAGAATATGCCTAGGGAGGACGAAAATTACCTAATTGATCATCCAATGATACAAATGAACTTATTGGATGCACATGATTTGGTAAAAACCCGAATTGGACAAGAATAAGCCTAGGAAGGACGAAAATGACCTAATTGATCATCCAATGACACAAACACACCTATTGGATGCACAAGATTGGTTAAAAACCCTAATTGGACAAGAATATGCTTATGGAGGACGAAAATGACCTAAATTGATCATCCAATGACACAAACACACCTATCGGATGCACAAGATTGGTTAAAAACCCTAATTGGACAAGAATATGCCTAGGGAGGACGAAAATGACCTAAATTGATCATCCAATGACACAAACACACCTATTGGATGCACAAGATTGGTTAAAAACCCTAATTGGACAAGAATATGCCTAGGGAGGACGAAAATGACCTAAATATTAATTCAATGACAAAAACAAAGTTATTGGATGCACAAGATTGGTTAAAAACCCTAATTGGACAAGAATAAGCCTAGGGAGGACGAAAATGACCTAATTGATCATCCAATGACACAAACACACCTATTGGATGCACAAGATTGGTTAAAAACCCTAATTGGACAAGAATATGCATAGGGAGCACGAAAATGACCTAAATATTAATTCAATGACACAAACAAAGTTATTGGATGCACAAGATTGATTAAAAACCCTAATTTGACAAGAATAAGTCTAGGTAGGACGAAAATGACCTAATTGATCATCCAATGACACAAACACACCTATTGGATGCACAAGATTGGTTAAAAACCCTAATTGGACAAGAATATGCCTAGGGAGGACGAAAATGACCTAAATAATAATTCAATGACACAAACAAAATTATTGGATGCACAAGATTGGTTAAAAACCCTAATTGGACAAGAATAAGCCTAGGGAGGACGAAAATGACCTAATTGATCATCCAATGACACAAACACACCTATTGGATGCACAAGATTGGTTAAAAACCCTAATTGGACAAGAATAAGCCTAGGGAGGACGAAAATGACCTAATTGATCATCCAATGACACACACACACCTACTGGATGCACAAGATTGGTTAAAAACCCTAATTGGACAAGAATAAGCCTAGGGAGGACGAAAATGACCTAATTGATCATCCAATGACACAAACACACCTATTGGATGCACAAGATTGGTTAAAAACCCTAATTGGACAAGAATAAGCCTAGGGAGGACGAAAATGACCTAATTGATCATCCAAAGACACAAAGACATCTATTGGATGCACAAGATTGGTTAAAAACCCTAGTTGGACAAGAATATACCTAGGGAGGACGAAAATGACCTAATTGATCATCCAATGACACAAATGAACTTATTGGATGCACAAGATTGGTTAAAAACGCTAATTGGACAAGAATAAGCATAGGGAGGACGAAAATGACCTAATTGATCATCCAATGACACAAACACACCTATTGGAAGCACAAGATTGGTTAAAAACCCTAATTGGACAAGAATAAGCCTAGGGAGGACGAAAATGACCTAATTGATCATCCAATGACACAAACACACCTATTGGATGCACAAGATTGGTTAAAAACCCTAATTGGACAAGAATGTGCCTAGGGAGGACGAAAATGATCTAATTGATCATCCAATGACACAAACACACCTATTGGATGCACAAGATTGGTTAAAAACCCTAATTGGACAAGAATATGCCTAGGGAGGACGAATATGACCTAAATGTTAATCCAATAACACAAATGAACTTATTGGATGCACAAGATTGGTTAAAAACCCTAATTGGACAAGAATAAGCCTAAGGATAACGAAAATGACATAAATGTTAATCCAATGACACAACTCAACTTATTGGATGCACAAGATTGGTTAAAAATCCTAATTGGACAAGAATAAGCCTAGGCAGGACGAAAATGACCTAATTGATCATCCAATGACACAAACACACCTATTGGATGCACAAGATTGGTTAAAAACCCTAGTTGGACAAGAATATGCCTAGGGAGGACGAAAATGACCTAATTGATCATCCAATGACACAAATGAACTTATTGGATGCACAAGATTGGTTAAAAACCCTAATTGGACAAGAATATGCCTAAGGAGGACGAAAATTACCTAATTGATCATCCAATGACACAAACACACCTATTGGATGCACAAGATTGGTTAAATACCCAAATTGGACAAGAATATGCCTAGGGAGGACGAAAATGACCTAAATGTTAATCCAATGACACAAATGAACTTATTGGATGCACAAGATTGGTTAAAAACCCTAATTGGACAAGAATAAGCCTAGGGAGGACGAAAATGACCTAATTGATCATCCAATGACACAAACACACCTATTGGATGCACAAGATTGGTTAAAAAGCCAAATTGCACAAGAATATGCCTAGGGAGGAGGAAAATGACCTAAATATTAATTCAATGACGCAAACAAAGTTATTGGATGCACAAGATTGGTTAAAAACCCTAATTGGACAAGAATAAGCCTAGGGAGGACGAAAATGACCTAATTGATCATCCAATGACACAAACACACCTATTGGATGCACAAGATTGGTTAAAAACCCTAGTTGGACAAGAATATGCCTAGGGAGGACGAAAATGACCTAAATATTAATTCAATGACGCAAAAAAAGTTATTGGATGCACAAGATTGTTTAAAAACCCTAATTGGACAACAATATGCCTAGGGAGGACGAAAATGACCTAAATATTAATTCAATGACACAAACCAACTTATTGGATGCACAAGATTGGTTAAAAACCCTAATTGGTCAAGAATAAGCCTAGGGAGGACGAAAATGACCTAAATGTTAATCCAATGACACAAACTCACCTATTGGATGCACAAGATTGGTTAAAAACCCTAATTGGACAAGAATAACCTTAGGGAGGACGAAAATGACCTAATTGATCATCCAATGACACAAACACACCTATTGGATGCACAAGATTGGTTAAAAACCCTAATTGGACAAGAATAAGCCTAGGGAGGACGAAAATGACCTAATTGATCATCCAAAGACACAAACACACCTATTGGATGCAAAAGATTGGTTAAAAACCCTAGTTGGACAAGAATATGGCTAGGGAGGACGAAAATGACCTAATTGATCATCCAATGACACAAATGAACTTATTGGATGCACAAGATTGGTTAAAAATCCTAATTGGACAAGAATAAGCCTAGGGAGGACGAAAATGACCTAATTGAACATCCAATGACACAAACACACCTATTGGATGCACAAGATTGGTTAAAAACCCTAATTGGACAAGAATATGCCTAGGGAGGACGAAAATGACCTCAATGTTAATCCAATGACACAAATGAACTTATTGGATGCACAAGATTGGTTAAAAACCATAATTGGACAAGAATAAGCCTTGGGAGGACGAAAATGACATAATTGATCATCCAATGACACAAACACACCTATTGGATGCACAAGACTTGTTAAAAACCCTAATTGGACAAGAATATGCCTAGGAAAGACGAAAATGACCTAATTGATCATCCAATGACATAAACACACCTATTGGATGCACAAGATTGGTTAAAAACCCTAACTGGACAAGAATATGCCTAGGGAGGACGAAAATGACCTAAATATTAATTCAATGACACAAACAAACTTATTGGATGCACAAGATTGGTTAAAAACCCTAATTGGACAAGAATAAGCCTAGGGAGGACAAAAATGACCTAATTTTAATTCAATGACACAACTCAACTTATTGGATGCACAAGATTGGTTAAAAACCCTAATTGGGCAAGAATAAGCCTTGGGAGGACGAAAATGATCTAATTGATCATCCAATGACACAAACACACCTATTGGAAGCACAAGATTGGTTAAAAACCCTAATTGGACAAGAATAAGCCTAGGGAGGACGAAAATGACCTAATTGATCATCCAATGACACAGACACACCTATTGGATGCACAAGATTGGTTAAAAACCCTAATTGGACAAGAATATGCCTAGGGAGGAGGAAAATGACCTAAATATTAATTCAATGACCCAAACAAATTTATTGGATGCACAAGATTGGTTAAAAACCCTAATTGGACAAGAATAAGCCTAGGGAGGATGAAAATGACCTATTTGATCATCCAATGACACAAACACACCTATTGGATGCACAAGATTGGTTAAAAACCCTAATTGGGCAAGAATATGCCTAAGCAGGACGAAAAAGACCTAAATATTAATTCAATGACACAAACAAACTTATTGGATGCACAAGATTGGTTAAAAACCCTAATTGGAGAAGAATAAGCCTAGGGAGGACGAAAATGACCTAAATGTTAATCCAATGACACAAACTCACTTATTGGATGCACAAGATTGGTTAAAAACCCTATTTGTACAAGAATAAGCCTAGGGAGGACGAAAATGACCTAATTGATCATCCAATGACACAAACACACCTATTGGATGCACAAGATTGGTTAAAAACCCTAATTGGACAAGAATATGCATAGGGAGGAGGAAAATGACTTAAATATTAATTCAATGACACGAACAAAGTTATTGGATGCACAAGATTGGTTAAAAACCCTAATTGGACAAGAATAAGCCTAGGGATGACGAAAATGACCTAATTGATCCTCCAATGACACAAACACACCTATTGGATGCACAAGATTGGTTAAAAACCCTAATTGGGCAAGAATACGCCTAGGGAGGACGAAAAAGACCTAAATATTAATTCAATGACACAAACAAACTTATTGGATGCACAAGATTGGTTAAAAACTCTAATTGGACAAGAATAAGCCTAGGGAGGACGAAAATGACGTAAATGTTAATCCAATGACACAAACACACCTATTGGATGCACAAGATTGGTTAAAAACCCTAATTGGACAAGAATAAGCCTAGGGAGGACGAAAATGACCTAATTGATCATCCAATGACACAAACACACCTATTGGATGCACAAGATTGGTTAAAAACCCTAATTGGACAAGAATAAGCCTAGGGAGGACAACAATGACCTAATTGATCATCCAATGACACAAACACACCTATTGGATGCACAAGAATGGTTAAAAACCCTAATTGGACAAGAATAAGCCTAGGGAGGACGAAAATGACCTAATTGATCATCCAATGACACAAACACACCTATTGGATGCACAAGATTGGTTAAAAACCCTAATTGGACAAGAATAAGCCTAGGGAGGACGAAAATGACCTAATTGATCATCCAATGACACAAACACACCTATTGGATGCACAAGATTGGTTAAAAACCCTAATTGGACAAGAATATGCCTAGGGAGGACGAAAATGACCTAAATGTTAATCCAATGACACAACTCAACCTATTGGATGCACAAGATTGGTTAAAAACCCTAATTGGACAAGAATAAGCCTAGGGAGGACGATAAATGACCTAATTGATCATCCAATGACACAAACACACCTATTGGATGCACAAGATTGGTTAAAAACCCTAATTGGACAAGAATAAGCCTAGGGAGGACGAAAATGACCTAATTGATCATCCAATGACACAAACACACCTATTGGATGCACAAGATTGGTTAAAAACCCTAATTGGACAAGAATAAGCCTAGGGAGGACGAAAATGACCTAATTGATCATCCAATGACACAAACACACCTATTGGATGCACAAGATTGGTTAAAAACCCTAATTGGACAAGAATAAGCCTAGGGAGGACGAAAATGACCTAATTGATCATCCAATGACACAAACACACCTATTGGATGCACAAGATTGGTTTAAAACCCTAGTTGATCAAGAATATGCCTAGGAAGGACGAAAATGACCTAATTGATCATCCAATGACACAAATGAACTTATTGGATGCACAAGATTGGTTAAAAACCCTAATTGGACAAGAATAAGCCTAGGGAGGACGAAAATGACCTAATTGATCATCCAATGACACAAACACACCTATTGGATGCACAAGATTGGTTAAAAACCCTAATTGGACAAGAATAAGCCTAGGGAGGACGAAAATGACCTAATTGATCATCCAATGACACAAACACACCTATTGGATGCACAAGATTGGTTAAAAACCCTAATTGGACAAGAATAAGCCTAGGGAGGACGAAAATGACCTAATTGATCATCCAATGACACAAACACATCTATTGGAAGCACAAGATTGGTTAGAAACCCTAGTTGGACAAGAATATGCCTAGGGAGGACGAAAATGACCTAATTGATCATCCAATGACACAAATGAACTTATTGGATGCACAAGATTGCTTAAAAACCCTAATTGGACAAAAATAAGCATAGAAAGGACGAAAATGACCTAATTGATCATCCAATGACACAAACACACCTATTGGATGCACAAGATTGGTTAAAAACCCTAATTGGACAAGAATAAGCCTAGGGAGGACGAAAATGACCTAATTGATCATCCAATGACACAAACACACCTATTGGATGCACAAGATTGGTTAAAAACCCTAATTGGACAAGAATAAGCCTAGGGAGGACGAAAATGACCTAATTGATCATCCAATGACACAAACACACCTATTGGATGCACAAGATTGGTTAAAAACCCTAATTGGACAAGAATATGCCAAGGGAGGACGAAAATGACCTAAATATTAATTCAATGACATAAAGAAACTTTTTGGATGCACAAGATTGGTTAAAAACCCTAATTGGACCAGAATAAGCCTAGGGAGGACGAAAATGACCTAATTGATCATCCAATGACATAAACAAAGTTATTGGATGCACAAGATTGGTTAAAAACCCTAATTGGACAAGAATAAGCCTAGGGAGGAAGAAAATGACCTAATTGATCATCCAATGACACAAACACACCTATTGGATGCACAAGATTGGTTAAAAACCCTAATTGGACAAGAATAAGCCTAGGGAGGACGAAAATGACCTAATTGATCATCCAATGACACAAACACACCTATTGGATGCACAAGATTGGTTAAAAACCCTAATTGGACAAGAATATGCCTAGGGAGGATGAAAATGACCTAATTGATCATCCAATGACACAAACACACCAATTGGATGCACAAGATTCGTTAAAAACCCTAATTGGACAAGAATATGCATAGGGAGGTCGAAAATGACCTAATTGATCATCCAATGACACAAACACACCTATTGGATGCACAAGATTGGTTAAAAACCCTAATTGGACAAGAATATGCCTAGGGAGGACGAAAATGACCTAATTGATCATCCAATGACACAAACACACCTATTGGATGCACAAGATTGGTTAAAAACCCTAATTGGACAAGAATAAGCCTAGGGAGGACGAAAATGACCTAATTGATCATCCAATGACACAAACACACCTATTGGATGCACAAGATTGGTTAAAAACCCTAATTGGACAAGAATAAGCCTTCGAAGGACGAAAATGACCTAATTGATCATTCAATGACACAAACACACCTATTGGATGCACAAGATTGGTTAAAAACCCTAATTGGACAAGAATAAGCCTATGGAGGACGAAAATGAACTAATTGATCATCGAATGACACAAACACACCTATTGGATGCACAAGATTGGTTAAAAACCCTAATTGGACAAGAATATGCCTAGGGAGGACGAAAATGACCTAATTGATCATCCAATGACACAAACACACCTATTGGATGCACAAGACCGGTTAAAAACCCTAATTGGACAAGAATAAGCCTAGGGAGGACGAAAATGACCTAATTGATCATCCAATGACACAAACACACCTATTGGATGCACAAGATTGGTTAAAAACCCTAATTGGACAAGAATAAGCTTAGGGAGGACGAATATGACCTAAATGTTAATCCAATGACACAACTCAACTTATTGGATGCACAAGATTGGTTAAAAACCCTAATTGGACAAGAATAAGCCTAGGGAGGACGAAAATGACCTAATTGATCATCCAATGACACAAACACACCTATTGGATGCACAAGATTGGTTAAAAACCCTAATTGGACAAGAATAAGCCTAGGGAGGACGAAAATGACCTAATTGATCATCCATTGACACAAACACACCTATTGAATGCACAAGATTGGTTAAAAACCCTAATTGGACAAGAATAAGCCTAGGGAGGACGAAAATGACCTAATTGATCATCCAATGACACAAACACACCTATTGGATGCACAAGATTGGTTAAAAACCCTAATTGGACAAGAATAAGCCTAGGGAGGACGAAAATGACCTAATTGATCATCCAATGACACAAATGAACTTATTGGATGCACAAGATTTGTTAAAAACCTTAATTGGACAAGAATAAGCATAGAAAGGACGAAAATGACCTAATTGATCATCCAATGACACAAACACACCTATTGGATGCACAAGATTGGTTAAAAACCCTAATTGGACAAGAATAAGCCTAGGGAGGACGAAAATGACCTAATTGATCATCCAATGACACAAACACACCTATTGGATGCACAAGATTGGTTAAAAACCCTAATTGGACAAGAATAAGCCTAGGTAGGACGTAAATGATCTAATTGATCATCCAATGACACAAACACACCTATTGGATGCACAAGATTGGTTAAAAACCCTAATTGGATAAGAATAAGCCTGGGGAGGACGAAAATGACCTAAATATTAATTCAATGACACAAACAAACTTATCGGATGCACAAGATTGGTAAGAGGACGAAAATGACCTAAATATTAATTCAATGACACAAACAAACTTATCGGATGCACAAGATTGGTTAAAAACCCTAATTGGACAAGAATAAGCCTAGGGAGGACGAAAATGACCTAATTGATCATCCAATGACACAAACACACCTATTGGATGCACAAGATTGGTTAAAAACCCTAATTGGACAAGAATAAGCCTATGGAGGACGAAAATGACCTAAATGTTAATCCAATGACACAACTCAACTTATTGGATGCACAAGATAGGTTAAAAACCCTAATTGGACAAGAATAAGCTTATGGAGGACGAAAATGACCTAATTGATCATCCAATGACACAAACACACCTATTGGATGCACAAGATTGGTTAAAAACCCTAATTGGACAAGAATAAGCCTGGGGAGGACGAAAATGACCTAAATGTTAATCCAATGACACAACCCAACTTATTGGATGCACAAGATTGGTTAAAAACCCTAATTGGACAAGAATAAGCCTAGGGAGGACGAAAATGACCTAATTGATCATCCAATGACACAAACACACCTATTGGATGCACAAGATTGGTTAAAAACCCTAATTGGACAAGAATAAGCCTAGGGAGGACGAAAATGACCTAATTGAAAATCCAATGACACAAACACACCTATTGGATGCACAAGATTGGTTAAAAACCCTAATTGGACAAGAATAAGCCTAGGGAGGACGAAAATGACCTAATTGATCATCCAATGACACAAACACACCTATTGGATGCACAAGATTGGTTAAAAATTCTAATTGGACAAGAATATGCCTAGGGAGGACGAAAATAACCTAATTGATCATCCAATGACACAAAAACACCTATTGGATGAACAAGATTCGTTAAAAACCCTAATTGGACAAGAATATGCCTTGGGAGGACGAAAATGGCCTAATTGATCATCCAATGACACAAACACACCTATTGGATGCACAAGATTGGTTAAAAACCCTAATTGGACAAGAATAAGCCTAGGGAGGACGAAAATGACCTAATTGATCATCCAATGACACAAACACACCTATTGGATGCACAAGATTGGTTAAAAACCCTAATTGGACAAGAATATGCCTAGGGAGGACGAAAATGACCTAAATATTAATTCAATGACACAAACAAAGTTATTGGATGCACAAGATTGGTTAAAAACCCTAATTGGACAAGAATAAGCCTAGGGAGGACGAAAATGCCCTAATTGATCATCCAATGACACAAACACACCTATTGGATGAACAAGATTGGTTAAAAACCCTAATTGGACAAGAATAAGCCTAGGGAGGACGAAAATGACCTAATTGATCATCCAATGACACAAACACACCTATTGGATGCACAAGATCGGTTAAAAACCCTAATTGGACAAGAATACGCCTAGGGAGGACGAAAATGACCTAATTGAACATCCAATGACACAAACACACCTATTGGATGGACAAGATTGGTTAAAAACCCTAATTGGAGAAGAATAAGCTTAGGGAGGACGAAAATGACCTAAATGTTAATCCAATGACACAAATGAACTTATTGGATGCACAAGATTGGTTAAAAACCCTAATTGGACAAGAATAAGCCTAGGGAGGACGAAAATGACCTAATTGATCATCCAATGACACAAACACACCTATTGGATGCACAAGATTGGTTAAAAACCCTAATTGGACAAGAATATGCCTAGGGAGGACGAAAATGACCTAATTGATCATCCAATGACACAAACACACCTATTGGATGCACAAGATTGGTTTAAAACCCTAATTGGACAATAATATGCCTAGGGAGGACGAAAATGACCTAAATATTAATTCAATGACACAAACAAACTTATTGGATGCACAAGATTGGTTAAAAACCCTAATTGGACAATAATATGCCTAGGGAGGACGAAAATGACCTAATTGATCAACCAATGACACTAATGAACTTATTGGATGCACAAGATTGGTTAAAAACCCTAGTTGGACAAGAACATGCCTAGGGAGGACGAAAATGACCTAATTGATCATCCAATGACACTAATGAACTTATTGGATGCACAAGATTGGTTAAAAACCCTAATTGGACAAGAATAAGCCTAGGGAGGACGAAAATGACCTAATTGATCATCCAATGACACAAACACACCTATTGGATGCACAAGATTGGTTAAAAACCCTAATTGGACAAGAATATGCCTAGGGAGGACGAAAATGACCTAATTGATCATCCAATGACACAAACACACCTATTGGATGCACAAGTTTGGTTAAAAACCCTAACTGGACAAGAATATGCCTAGGGAGGACGAAAATGACCTAATTGATCATCCAATGACACAAACACACCTATTGGATGCACAAGATTGGTTAAAAACCCTAATTGGACAAGAATAAGCCTAGGGAGGACGAAAATGACCTAATTGATCATCCAATGACACAAACACACCTATTGGATGCACAAGATTGGTTAAAAACCCTAGTTGGACAAGAACATGCCTATGGAGGACGAAAATGACCTAATTGATCATCCAATGACACTAATGAACTTATTGGATGCACAAGATTGGTTAAAAACCCTAATTGGACAAGAATAAGCCTAGGGAGAACGAAAATGACCTAAATGTTAATCCAATGACACAACTCAACTTATTGGATGCACAAGATTGGTTAAAAACCCTAATTGGACAAGAATAAACCTAGGGAGGACGAAAATAACCTAATTGATCATCCAATGAATCAAACACACCTATTGGATGCACAAGATTGGTTAAAAACCGTAATTGGACAAGAATATGCCTAGGGAGGACGAAAATGACCTAAATGTTAATCCAATGACACAAATGAACTTATTGGATGCACAAGATTGGTTAAAAACCCTAATTGGACAAGAATAAGCCTAGGGATGACGAAAATGACCTAATTGATCATCCAATGACACAAACACACCTATTGGATGCACAAGATTGGTTACAAACCCTAATTGGACAAGAATAAGCCTAGGGAGAACGAAAATGACCTAAATGTTAATCCAATGACACAACTCAACTTATTGGATGCACAAGATTGGTTAAAAACCCTAATTCGACAAGAATAAGCCTACGGATGACGAAAATGACCTAATTGATCATCCAATGACACAAACACACCTATTGGATGCACAAGATTGGTTAAAAACCCTAGTTGGACAAGAACATGCCTAGAGAGGACGAAAATGACCTAATTGATCATCCAATGACACTAATGAACATATTGGATGCACAAGATTGGTTAAAAACCCTAATTGGACAAGAATAAGCCTATGGAGGATGAAAAGGGCCTAATTGATCATCCAATGACACAAACACAGCTATTGGATGCAAAAGATTGGTTAAAAACCCTAATTGGACAAGATGATGCCTAGGGAGGAAGAAAATGACCTAAATATTAATTCAATGACACAAACAAACTTATTGGATGCACAAGATTGGTTAAAAACCCTAATTGGACAAGAATAAGCCTAGGGAGGACGAAAATGACCTAATTGATCATCCAATGACACAAACACACCTATTGGATGCACAAGATTGGTTAAAAACCCTAATTGGACAAGAATATGCCTAGGGAGGACGAAAATGACCTAAATATTAATTCAATGACACAAACAAACTTATTGGATGCACAAGATTGGTTAAAAACCCTAATTGGACAAGAATAAGCCTAGGGAGGACGAAAATGACTTAAATGTTAATCCAATGACACAAACACACCTATTGGATGCACAAGATTGGTTAAAAACCCTAATTGGACAAGAATAAGCCTAGGGAGGACGAAAATGACCTAATTGATAATCCAATGACACAAACACACCTATTGGATGCACAAGATTGGTTAAAAACCCTAATTGGACAAGAATAAGCCTAGGGAGGACGAAAATGACCTAATTGATCATCCAAAGACACAAACACACCTATTAGATGCACAAGATAGGTTAAAAACCCTAGTTGGACAAGAATATGCCTAGGGAGGACGAAAATGACCTAATTGATCATCCAATGACACAAATGAACTTATTGGATGCACAAGATTGGTTAAAAATCCTAATTGGACAAGAATAAGCCTAGGGAGGACGAAAATGACCTAATTGAACATCCAATGACACAAACACACCTATTGGATGCACAAGATTGGTTAAAAACCCTAATTGGACAAGAATATGCCTAGGGAGGACGAAAATGACCTCAATGTTAATCCAATGACACAAATGAACTTATTGGATGCACAAGATTGGTTAAAAACCATAATTGGACAAGAATAAGCCTTGGGAGGACGAAAATGACATAATTGATCATCCAATGACACAAACACACCTATTGGATGCACAAGACTTGTTAAAAACCCTAATTGGACAAGAATATGCCTAGGAAAGACGAAAATGACCTAATTGATCATCCAATGACATAAACACACCTATTGGATGCACAAGATTGGTTAAAAACCCTAACTGGACAAGAATATGCCTAGGGAGGACGAAAATGACCTAAATATTAATTCAATGACACAAACAAACTTATTGGATGCACAAGATTGGTTAAAAACCCTAATTGGACAAGAATAAGCCTAGGGAGGACAAAAATGACCTAATTTTAATTCAATGACACAACTCAACTTATTGGATGCACAAGATTGGTTAAAAACCCTAATTGGGCAAGAATAAGCCTTGGGAGGACGAAAATGATCTAATTGATCATCCAATGACACAAACACACCTATTGGATGCACAAGATTGGTTCAAAACCCTAATTGGACAAGAATAAGCCTAGGGAGGACGAAAATGACCTAATTGATCATCCAAAGACACAAACACACCTATTGGATGCACAAGATTGGTTAAAAACCTTAGTTGGACAAGAATATGCCTAGGGAGGACGAAAATGACCTAATTGATCATCCAATGACACAAATGAACTTATTGGATGCACAAGATTGGTTAAAAGTCCTAATTGGACAAGAATAAGCCTAGGGAGGACGAAAATGACCTAATTGATCATCCAATGACACAAACACACCTATTGGATGCACAAGACTGGTTAAAAACCCTAATTGGACAAGAATATGCCTAGGAAAGACGAAAATGACCTAATTGATCATCCAATGACACAAACACACCTATTGGATGCACAAGATTGGTTAAAAACCCTAACTGGACAAGAATATGCCTAGGGAGGACGAAAATGACCTAAATATTAATTCAATGACACAAACAAACTTATTGGATGCACAAGATTGGTTAAAAACCCTAATTGGACAAGAATAAGCCTAGGGAGGACAAAAATGACCTAATTTTAATTCAATGACACAACTCAACTTATTGGATGCACAAGATTGGTTAAAAACCCTAATTGGGCAAGAATAAGCCTAAGGAGGACGAAAATGATCTAATTGATCATCCAATGACACAAACACACCTATTGGATGCACAAGATTGGTTAAAAACCCTAATTGGACAAGAATATGCCTAGGGAGGAGGAAAATGACCTAAATATTAATTCAATGACGCAAACAAAGTTATTGGATGCACAAGATTGGTTAAAAACCCTAATTGGACAAGAATAAGCATAGGGAGGACGAAAATGACCTAATTGATCATCCAATGACACAAACACACCTATTGGATGCACAAGATTGGTTAAAAACCCAAATTGGGCAAGAATATGCCTAGGGAGGACGAAAATAACCTAAATATTAATTCAATGACACAAACAAACTTATTGGATGCACAAGTTTGGTTAAAAACCCTAATTGGTCAAGAATAAGCCTAGGGAGGACGAAAATGACCTAAATGTTAATCCAATGACACAAACTCACATATTGGATGCACAAGATTGGTTAAAACCCCTAATTGGACAAGAATAAGCTTAGGGAGGACAAAAATGACCTAATTGATCATCCAATGACCCAAACACACCTATTGGATGCACAAGATTGGTTAAAAACCCTAATTGGACAAGAATAAGCCTAGGGAGGACGAAAATGACCTAATTGATCATCCAAAGACACAAACACACCTATTGGATGCACAAGACTGGTTAAAAACCTTAGTTGGACAAGAATATGCCTAGGGAGGACGAAAATGACCTAATTGATCATCCAATGACACAAATGAACTTATTGGATGCACAAGATTGGTTAAAAGTCCTAATTGGACAAGAATAAGCCTAGGGAGGACGAAAATGACCTAATTGATCATCCAATGACACAAACACACCTATTGGATGCACAAGACTGGTTAAAAACCCTAATTGGACAAGAATATGCCTAGGAAAGACGAAAATGACCTAATTGATCATCCAATGACACAAACACACCTATTGGATGCACAAGATTGGTTAAAAACCCTAACTGGACAAGAATATGCCTAGGGAGGACGAAAATGACCTAAATATTAATTCAATGACACAAACAAACTTATTGGATGCACAAGATTGGTTAAAAACCCTAATTGGACAAGAATAAGCCTAGGGAGGACAAAAATGACCTAATTTTAATTCAATGACACAACTCAACTTATTGGATGCACAAGATTGGTTAAAAACCCTAATTGGGCAAGAATAAGCCTAAGGAGGACGAAATTGATCTAATTGATCATCCAATGACACAAACACACCTATTGGATGCACAAGATTGGTTAAAAACCCTAATTGGACAAGAATATGCCTAGGGAGGAGGAAAATGACCTAAATATTAATTCAATGACGCAAACAAAGTTATTGGATGCACAAGATTGGTTAAAAACCCTAATTGGACAAGAATAAGCATAGGGAGGACGAAAATGACCTAATTGATCATCCAATGACACAAACACACCTATTGGATGCACAAGATTGGTTAAAAACCCTAATTGGGCAAGAATATGCCTAGGGAGGACGAAAATAACCTAAATATTAATTCAATGACACAAACAAACTTATTGGATGCACAAGTTTGGTTAAAAACCCTAATTGGTCAAGAATAAGCCTAGGGAGGACGAAAATGACCTAAATGTTAATCCAATGACACAAACTCACATATTGGATGCACAAGATTGGTTAAAACCCCTAATTGGACAAGAATAAGCTTAGGGAGGACAAAAATGACCTAATTGATCATCCAATGACACAAACACACCTATTGGATGCACAAGATTGGTTAAAAACCCTAATTGGACAAGAATAAGCCTAGGGAGGACGAAAATGACCTAATTGATCATACAATGACACCAATGAACTTATTGGATGCACAAGATTGGTTAAAAACCCTAATTGGACAAGAATAAGCCTAGGGAGGACGAAAATGACCTAATTGATCATCCAATGACACAAACACACCTATTGGATGCACAAGATTGGTTAAAAACCCTAATTGGACAAGAATATGCCCAGGGAGGAGGAAAATGACCTAAATATTAATTCAATGACACAAACAAAGTTATTGGATGCACAAGATTGGTTAAAAACCCTAATTGGACAAGAATAAGCCTAGGGAGGACGAAAATGACCTAATTGATCATCCAATGACACAAACACACCTATTGGATGCACAAGATTGGTTAAAAACCCTAATTGGACAAGAATATGCCTAGGGAGGACGAAAATGACCTAAATATTAATTCAATGTCACAAACAAAGTTATTGGATGTACAAGATTGGTTAAAAACCCTAATTGGACAGGAATAAGCCTAAGGAGGACGAAAATGACCTAATTGATCATCCAATGACACAAACACACCTATTGGATGCAAAATATTGGTTAAAAACCCTAATTGGAAAAGATGATGCCTAGGGAGGACGAAAATGACCTAAATATTAATTCAATGACATAAACAAACTTATTGGTTGCACAAAATTGGTTAAAAACCCTAATTGGACAAGAATAAGGCTAGGGAAGACGAAATTGACCTAATTGATCATCCAATGTCACAAACACACCTATTGGAAGCACAAGATTGGTTAAAAACCCTAATTGGACAAGAATATGCCTAGGGAGGACGAAAATGACCTAAATGTTAATCCAATGACACAAATGAACTTATTGGATGCACAAGATTGGTTAAAAACCCTAATTGGACAAGAATAAGCCTAGGGAGGACGAAAATGACCTAATTGATCATCCAATGACACAAATGAACATATTGGATGCACAAGATTGGTTAAAAACCCTAATTGGACAAGAATAAGCTTAGGGAGGACGAAAATGACCTAATTGATCATCCAATGACACAAACACACCTATTGGATGCACAAGATTGGTTAAAAACCATAATTGGACAAGAATAAGCCTAGGGAGGACGAAAATGACCTCAATGGTAATCCAATGACACAACTCAACTTATTGGATGCACAAGATTGGTTAAAAACCCTAATTGGACAAGAATAAGCCTAGGGAGGACGAAAATGACCTAATTGATCATCCAATGACACAAACACACCTATTGGATGCACAAGATTGGTTAAAAACCCTAATTGGACAAGAATATGCCTAGGGAGGTCGAAAATGACCTAAATATTAATTCAATGACACAAACAAAGTTATTGGATGCACAAGATTGGTTAAAAACCCTAATTGGACAAGAATAAACCTAGGGAGGACGAAAATGACCTAATTGAACATCCAATGACACAAACACACCTATTGGATGCACAAGATTGGTTAAAAACCCTAATTGGACAAGAATATGCCTAGGGAGGACGAAAATGACCTAAATATTAATTCAATGACACAAACAAACTTATTGGATGCACAAGATTGGTTAAAAACCCTAATTGGACAAGAATAAGCCTAGGGAGGACGAAAATGACCTAATTGGTCATCCAATGACACAAACACACCTATTGGAATCACAAGATTGGTTAAAAACCCTAATTGGACAAGAATATGCCTAGGGAGGACGAAAATGACCTAAATATTAATTCAATAACACAAACAAAGTTATTGGATGCACAAGATTGGTTAAAAACCCTAATTGGACAAGAATAAGCCTAGGGAGGACGAAAATGACCTAATTGATCATCCAATGACACAAACACACCTATTGGATGCACAAGATTGGTTAAAAACCCTAATTGGACAAGAATATGCCTAGGGAGGACGAAAATGACCTAAATATTAATTCAATGAAACAAATGAACTTATTGGATGCACAAGATTGGTTAAAAACCCTAATTGGACAAGAATAAGCCTAGGGAGGACGAAAATGACCTAATTGATCATCCAATGACACAAACACACCTATTGGATGCACAAGATTGGTTAAAAACCCTAATTGGACAAGAAAATTCCTAGGGAGGACGAAAATGACCTAAATATTAATTCAATGACACAATCAAAGTTATTGGATGCACAAGATTGGTTAAAAACCCTAATTGGACAAGAATAAGCCTAGGGAGGACGAAAATGACCTAATTGATCATCCAATGACACAAACACACCTATAGGATGCACAAGATTGGTTAAAAACCCTAGTTGGACAAGAATATGCCTAGGGAGGACGAAAATGACCTAAATATTAATTCAATGACACAAACAAAGTTATTGGATGCACAAGATTGGTTAAAAACCCTAATTGGACAAGAATAAGCCTAGGGAGGACGAAAATGACCTAATTGATCATCCAATGACACAAACACACCTATTAGATGCACAAGATTGGTTTAAAACCCTAATTGGACAAGAATATGCATAGGGAGGACGAATATGACCTAGATGTTAATCCAATGACACAAATGACCTTATTGGATGCATAAGATTGGTTAAAAACCCTAATTGGACAAGAACAAGCCTAGGGAGAACGAAAATGACCTAAATGTTAATCCAATGACACAACTGAACTTATTGGATGCACAAGATTGGTTAAAAACCCTAACTGGACAAGTATAAGCCTAGGGAGGACGAAAATAACTTAATTGATCATCCAATGACACAAACACACCTATTGGATGCACAAGATTGGTTAAAAACCCTAATTGGACAAGAATATGCCTAGGGAGGACGAAAATGACCTAAATGTTAATCCAATGACACAAATGAACTTATTGGATGCACAAGATTGGTTAAAAACCCTAATTGGACAAGAATAAGCCTAGGGAGGACGAAAATGACCTAAATGCTAATCCAATGACACAAACAAACTTATTGGATGCACAAGATTGGTTAAAAACCATAATTGGACAAGAATATGCCTAGGTAGGACGAAAACGACCTAAATGTTAATCCAATGACACAAATGAACTTATTGGATGCACAAGATTGGTTAAAAACCCTAATTGGACAAGAATAAGCCTAGGGAGGACGAAAATGACCTAATTGATCATCCAATGACACAAACACACCTATTGGATGCAAAAGATTGGTTAAAAACCCTAATTGGACAAGAATATGCCTAGGGAGGACGAAAATGACCTAAATCTTAATTCAAGGACACAAACACACCTATTGGATGCACAAGATTGGTTAAAAACCCTAATTGGACAAGAATAAGCCTAGGGAGGATGAAAATGACCTAATTGATCATCCAATGACACAAACACACCTATTGGATGCAAAATATTGGTTAAAAACCCTAATTGGACAAGATGATGCCTAGGGAGGACGAAAGAGACCTAAATATTAATTCAATGACACAAACAAAGTTATTGGATGCACAAGATTGGTTAAAAACCCTAATTGGACAAGAATAAGCCTAGGGAGGACGAAAATGACCTAATTGATCATCCAATGACACAAACACACCTATTGGATGCAAAAGATTGGTTAAAAACCCTAATTGGACAAGATGATGCCTAGAGAGGACGAAAATGACCTAAATATGAATTCAATGACACAAACAAACTTATTGGATGCACAAGATTGGTTAAAAACCCTAATTGGACAAGAATATGCCTAGCGAGGACGAAAATGACCTAAATATTAATTCAATGACACAAACAAAGTTATTGGATGCACAAGATTGGTTAAAAACCCTAATTGGACAAGAATAAGCCTAGGGAGGACGAAAATGACCTAATTGATCATCCAATGACACAAACACACCTATTGGATGCACAAGATTGGTTAAAAACCCTAATTGGACAAGAATAAGCCTAGAGAGGACCAAAATGACCTAATTGATCATCCAATGACACAAGCACACCTATTGGATACACAAGATTGGTTAAAAACCATAATTGGACAAGAATATGCCTAGGGAGGACGAAAATGACCTAAATGTTAATCCAATGACACAAATGAACTTATTGGATGCACAAGATTGGTTAAAAACCCTAATTGGACAAGAATAAGCCTAGGGAGGACGAAAATGACCTAATTGATCATCCAATGACACAAACACACCTATTGGATGCACAAGATTGGTTAAAAACCCTAATTGGACAAGAATATCCCTAGGCAGGACGAAAATGACCTAAATATTAATTCAATGACACAAACAAAGTAATTGGATGCACAAGATTGGTTAAAAACCCAAATTGGACAAGAATATGCCTAGAGAGGACGAATATGACCTAAATGTTAATCCAATAACACAAATGAACTTATTGGATGCACAAGATTGGTTAAAAACGCTAATTGGACAAGAATATGCCTAGGGAGGACTGATATGACCTAAATGTTAATCCAATGACACAAATGAACTTATTGGATGCACAAGATTGGTTAAAAACCCTAATTGGACAAGAATAAGCCTAGGGAGGACGAAAATGACCTAATTGATCATCCAATGACACAAACACACCTATTGGATGCACAAGATTGGTTAAAAACCCTAATTGGACAAGAATATCCCTAGGGAAGAGGAAAATGACCTAAATATTAATTCAATGACACAAACAAAGTTATTGGATGCACAAGATTGGTTAAAAACCCTAATTGGACAAGAATAAGCCTAGGGAGGACGAAAATGACCTAATTGATCATCCAATGACACAAACACACCTATTGGATGCACAAGATTGGTTAAAAACCCTAATTGGACAAGAATATGCCTAGGGAGGACGAAAATGACCTCAATGTTAATCCAATGACACAAATGAACTTATTGGATGCACAAGATTGGTTAAAAACCATAATTGGACAAGAATAAGCCTTGGGAGGACGAAAATGACCTAATTGATCATCCAATGACACAAACACACCTATTGGATGCACAAGACTGGTTAAAAACCCTAATTGGACAAGAATATGCCTAGGAAAGACGAAAATGACCTAATTGATCATCCAATGACATAAACACACCTATTAGATGCACAAGATTGGTTAAAAACCCTAACTGGACAAGAATATGCCTAGGGAGGACGAAAATGACCTAAATATTAATTCAATGACACAAACAAACTTATTGGATGCACAAGATTGGTTAAAAACCCTAATTGGACAAGAATAAGCCTAGGGAGGACAAAAATGACCTAATTTTAATTCAATGACACAACTCAACTTATTGGATGCACAAGATTGGTTAAAAACCCTAATTGGGCAAGAATAAGCCTTGGGAGGACGAAAATGATCTAATTGATCATCCAATGACACAAACACACCTATTGGATGCACAAGATTGGTTAAAAACCCTAATTGGACAAGAATATGCCTAGGGAGGAGGAAAATGACCTAAATATTAATTCAATGACGCAAACAAAGTTATTGGATGCACAAGATTGGTTAAAAACCCTAATTGGACAAGAATAAGCATAGGGAGGACGAAAATGACCTAATTGATCATCCAATGACACAAACACACCTATTGGATGCACAAGATTGGTTAAAAACCCTAATTGGGCAAGAATATGCCTAGGGAGGACGAAAATAACCTAAATATTAATTCAATGACACAAACAAACTTATTGGATGCACAAGATTGGTTAAAAACCCTAATTGGTCAAGAATAAGCCTAGGGAGGACGAAAATGACCTAAATGTTAATCCAATGACACAAACTCACATATTGGATGCACAAGATTGGTTAAAACCCCTAATTGGACAAGAATAAGCTTAGGGAGGACAAAAATGACCTAATTGATCATCCAATGACACAAACACACCTATTGGATGCACAAGATTGGTTAAAAACCCTAATTGGACAAGAATAAGCCTAGGGAGGACGAAAATGACCTAATTGATCATCCAAAGACACAAACACACCTATTGGATGCACAAGATTGGTTAAAAACCCTAGTTGGACAAGAATATGCCTAAGGAGGACGAAAATGACCTAATTGATAATCCAATGACACAAATGAACTTATTGGATGCACAAGATTGGTTAAAAACCCTAATTGGACAAGAATAAGCCTAGGGAGGACGAAAATGACCTAATTGATCATCCAATGACACAAACACACCTATTGGATGCACAAGATTGGTTAAAAACCCTAATTGGACAAGAATATGCCTAGGGAGGAGGAAAATGACCTAAATATTAATTCAATGACACAAACACACCTATTGGATGCACAAGACTGGTTAAAAACCCTAATTGGACAAGAATATGCCTTGGAAGGACGAAAATGACCTAAATGATCATCCAATGACACAAACACTGAACCTATTGGATGCACAAGATTGGTTAAAAACCCTAATTGGGCAAGAATATGCCTAGGGAGGACGAAAATGACCTAAATATTAATTCAATGACACAAACAAACTTATTGGATGCACAAGATTGGTTAAAAACCCTAATTGGACAAGAATAAGCATAGGGAGGACGAAAATGACTTAATTGATCATCCAATGACACAAACACACCTATTGGATGCACAAGATTGGTTGAAAACCCTAACTGGACATGAATATGCCTAGGGAGGACGAAAATGACCTAAATATAATTCAATGACACAAACAAACTTATTGGATGCACAAGACTGGTTAAAAACTCTAATTGGACAAGAATATGCCTAGGAAGGACGAAAATGACCTAATTGATCATCCAATGACACAAACACACTTATTGGAAGCACAAGACTGGTTAAAAACCCTAATTGGACAAGAATAAGCCTAGGGAGGACGAAAATGACCTAAATGTTAATCCAATGACACAAACTCACCTATTGGATGCACAAGATTGGTTAAAAACCCTAATTGGACAAGAATAAGCCTAGGGAGGACGAAAATGACCTAATTGATCATCCAATGACACAAACACACCTATTGGATGCACAAGATTGGTTAAAAACCCTAATTGGAAAAGAATATACCTAGGGAGGAGGAAAATGACCTAAATATTAATTCAATGACGCAAACAAAGTTATTGGATGCACAAGATTGGTTAAAAACCGTAATTGGACAAGAATAAGCCTAGGGAGGACGAAAATGACCTAATTGATCATCCAATGACACAAACACACCTATTGGATGCACAAGATTGGTTAAAAACCCTAATTGGACAAGAATAAGCCTAGTGAGGACGAAAATGACCTAATTGATCATCCAATGACACAAATGAACTTATTGGATGCACAAGATTGGTTAAAAACCCTAATTGGACAAGAATATGCCTAGGGAGGACGAAAATGACCTAAATATTAATTCAATGACACAAACAAAGTTATTGGATGCACAAGATTGGTTAAAAACCCTAATTGGACAAGAATAAGCCTAGGGAGGACGAAAATGACCTAATTGATCATCCAATGACACAAACACACCTATTGGATGCACAAGATTGGTTAAAAACCCTAATTGGACAAGAATATGCCTAGGGAGGACAAAAATGACCTAAATATTAATTCATTGACACAAACAAACTTATTGGATGCACAAGATTGGTTAAAAACCCTAATTGGACAAGAATATGCCTAGAGAGGACAAAAATGACCTAAATATTAATTCAATGAAACAAACAAACCTATTGGATGCACAAGATTTGTTAAAAACCCTAATTGGATAAAAATATTCCTAGGGAGGAAGAAAATGACCCAATTGATCATCCAATGACACAAACACACCTATTGGATGCACAAGATTGGTTAAAAACCCTAATTGGACAAGAATAAGCCTAGGGAGGACGAAAATGACCTAATTGATCATCCAATGACACAAACACACCTATTGGATGCACAAGATTGGTTAAAAACCCTAATTGGACAAGAATATGCCTAGGGAGGACGAAAATGACCTAATTGATCATCCATTGCCACAAACACACCTATTGGATGCACAAGAATTGTTAAAAACCCTAATTGGACAAGAATAAGCCTAGGGAGGACGAAAATGACCTAATTGGTCATCCAATGACACAAACACACCTATTGGATGCACAAGATTGGTTAAAAACCCTAATTGGACAAGAATATGCCTAGGGAGGACGAAAATGACCTAAATGTTAATCCAATGACACAAATGAACTTATTGGATGCACAAGATTGGTTAAAAACCCTAATTGGACAAGAATAAGCCTTGGGAGGACGAAAATGACCTAATTGATCATCCAATGACACAAGCACACCTATTGGATGCACAAGATTGGTTAAAAACCCTAATTGGACAAGAATATGCCTATGGAGGACGAAAATGACCTAAATATTAATTCAAAGACACAAACAAAGTTATTGGATGCACAAGATTGGTTAAAAACCCTAATTGGACAAGAATAAGCCTAGGGAGGACGAAAATGACCTAATTGATCATCCAATGACACAAACACACCTATTGGATGCACAAGATTGGTTAAAAACCCTAATTGGACAAGAATATGCCTAGGGAGGACGAAAATGACCTAAATGTTAATCCAATGACACAAATGAACTTATTGGATGCACAAGATTGGTTAAAAACCCTAATTGGACAAGAATAAGCCTTTGGAGGACGAAAATGACCTAATTGATCATTCTATGACACAAACACACCTATTGGACGCACAAGACTGGTTAAAAACCCTAATTGGACAAGAATATGCCTAGGGAGGAGGAAAATTACCTAAATATTAATTCAATGACACAAACAAAGTTATTGGATGCACAAGATTGGTTAAAAACCCTAATTGGACAAGAATAAGCCTAGGGAGGACGAAAATGACCTAATTGATCATCCAATGACACAAACACACCTATTGGATGCACAAGATTGGTTAAAAACCCTAATTGGACAAGAATATGCCTAGGGAGGACGAAAATGACCTAAATGTTAATCCAATGACACAAATGAACTTATTGGATGCACAAGATTGGTTAAAAATCCTAATTTGATAAGAATAAGCCTAGGGAGGACGAAAATGACCTAATTGATCATCCAATGACACAAACACACCTATTGGATGCACAAGATTGGTTAAAAACCCTAGTTGGACAAGAATATGCCTAGGGAGGACGAAAATGACCTAATTGATCATCCAATGACACAAATGAACTTATTGGATGCACAAGATTGGTTAAAAACCCTAGTAGGACAAGAATATGCCTAGGGAGGACGAAAATGACCTAATTGATCATCCAATGACACAAATGAACTTATTGGATGCACAAGATTTGTTAAAAACCCTAATTGGACAAGAATAAGCCTAGGGAGGACGAAAATGACCTAATTGATCATCCAATGACACAAACACACCTATTGGATGGACAAGATTGGTTAAAAACCCTAATTGGACAAGAATAAGCCTAGGGAGGACGAAAATGACCTAATTGAACATCCAATGACACAAACACACCTATTGGATGCACAAGATTGGTTAAAAACCCTAATTGGACAAGAATATGCCTAGGGAGGACGAAAATGACCTCAATGTTAATCCAATGACACAAATGAACTTATTGGATGCACAAGATTGGTTAAAAACCATAATTGGACAAGAATAAGCCTTGGGAGGACGAAAATGACCTAATTGATCATCCAATGACACAAACACACCTATTGGATGCACAAGACTGGTTAAAAACCCTAATTGGACAAGAATATGCCTAGGAAAGACGAAAATGACCTAATTGATCATCCAATGACACAAACACACCTATTGGATGCACAAGATTGGTTAAAAACCCTAACTGGACAAGAATATGCCTAGGGAGGACGAAAATGACCTAAATATTAATTCAATGACACAAACAAACTTATTGGATGCACAAGATTGGTTAAAAACCCTAATTGGACAAGAATAAGCCTAGGGAGGACAAAAATGACCTAATTTTAATTCAATGACACAACTCAACTTATTGGATGCACAAGATTGGTTAAAAACCCTAATTGGGCAAGAATAAGCCTAAGGAGGACGAAAATGATCTAATTGATCATCCAATGACACAAACACACCTATTGGATGCACAAGATTGGTTAAAAACCCTAATTGGACAAGAATATGCCTAGGGAGGAGGAAAATGACCTAAATATTAATTCAATGACGCAAACAAAGTTATTGGATGCACAAGATTGGTTAAAAACCCTAATTGGACAAGAATAAGCATAGGGAGGACGAAAATGACCTAATTGATCATCCAATGACACAAACACACCTATTGGATGCACAAGATTGGTTAAAAACCCTAATTGGGCAAGAATATGCCTAGGGAGGACGAAAATAACCTAAATATTAATTCAATGACACAGACAAACTTATTGGATGCACAAGATTGGTTAAAAACCCTAATTGGTCAAGAATAAGCCTAGGGAGGACGAAAATGACCTAAATGTTAATCCAATGACACAAACTCACATATTGGATGCACAAGATTGGTTAAAACCCCTAATTGGACAAGAATAAGCTTAGGGAGGACAAAAATGACCTAATTGATCATCCAATGACACAAACACACCTATTGGATGCACAAGATTGGTTCAAAACCCTAATTGGACAAGAATAAGCCTAGGGAGGACGAAAATGACCTAATTGATCATCCAAAGACACAAACACACCTATTGGATGCACAAGATTGGTTAAAAACCTTAGTTGGACAAGAATATGCCTAGGGAGGACGAAAATGACCTAATTGATCATCCAATGACACAAACTCACTTATTGGATGCACAAGATTGGTTAAAAACCCTAATTGTACAAGAATAAGCCTAGGGAGGACGAAAATGACCTAATTGATCATCCAATGACACAAACACACCTATTGGATGCACAAGATTGGTTAAAAACCCTAATTGGACAAGAATATGCCTAGGGAGGAGGAAAATGACCTAAATATTAATTCAATGACGCAAACAAAGTTATTGGATGCACAAGATTGGTTAAAAACCCTAATTGGACAAGAATAAGCATAGGGAGGACGAAAATGACCTAATTGATCATCCAATGACACAAACACACCTCTTGGATGCACAAGATTGGTTAAAAACCCTAGTTGGACAAGAATATGCCTAGGGAGGACGAAAATGACCTAAATATTAATTCAATGACGCAAAAAAAGTTATTGGATGCACAAGATTGGTTAAAAACCCTAATTGGACAACAATATGCCTAGGGAGGACAAAAATGACCTAAATATTAATTCAATGACATAAACAAACTTATTGGATGCACAAGAATGGTTAAAAACCCTAATTGGACAAGAATAAGCCTAGGGAGGACGAAAATGACCTAATTGATCATCCAATGACACAAACACACCTATTGGAAGCACAAGATTGGTTAAAAACCCTAATTGGAAGGGAATATTCCTAGGGAGGACGAAAATGACCTAAATGTTAATCCAATGACAAAAATGAACTTATTGGATGCACAAGATTGGTTAAAAACCCTAATTGGACAAGAATAAGCCTAGGGAGGACGAAAATGACCTAATTGATCATCCAATGACACAAACACACCTATTGGATGCACAAGATTGGTTAAAAACCCTAATTGGACCAGAATATGCCTAGGGAGGAGGAAAATGACCTAAATATTAATTCAATGACGCAAAAAAAGTTATTGGATGCACAAGATTGGTTAAAAACCCTAATTGGACAAGAATAAGCCAAGGGAGGACGAAAATGACCTAATTGATCATCCAATGACACAAACACACCTATTGGATGCACAAGATTGGTTAAAAACCCTAATTGGACAAGAATATGCCTAGGGAGGACGAAAATGACCTAAATGTTAATCCAATGACACAAATGAACTTATTGGATGCACAAGATTGGTTAAAAACCCTAATTGGACAAGAATAAGCCTAGGGAGGACGAAAATGACCTAATTGATCATCCAATGCCATAAACACACCTATTGGATGCACAAGATTGGTTAAAAACCCTAATTGGACAAGAATATGCCTAGTGAGGACGAAAATGACCTAAATATTAATTCAATGACACAAACAAAGTTATTGGATGCACAAGATTGGTTAAAAACCCTAATTGGACAAGAATATGCCTAGGGAGGACGAAAATGACCTAATTGATCATCCAATGACACAAACACACCTATGGGATGCACAAGATTGGTTAAAAACCCTAATTGGACAAGAATATGCCTAGGGAGGACGAAAATGACCTAAATATTAATTCAATGAAACAAACAAACTTATTGGATGCACAAGATTGGTTAAAAACCCTAATTGGACAAGAATAAGTCTAGGGAGGACGAAAATGACCTAATTGATCATCATATGACACAAACACACCTATTGGATGCACAAGATTGGATAAAAACCCTAATTGGACAAGAATATGCCTAGGGAGGACGAAAATGACCTAAATATTAATTCAATGACACAAACAAACTTATTGGATGCACAAGATTGGTTAAAAACCCTAATTGGACAAGAATAAGCCTAGGGAGGACGAAAATGACCTAATTGATCATCCAATGACACAAACACACCTATTGGATGCACAAGATTGGTTAAAAACCCTAATTGGACAAGAATATGCCTAGGGAGGACGAAAATGACCTAATTGATCATCCAATGACACAAATGAACTTATTGGATGCACAAGATTAGTTAAAAACCCAAATTGGACATGAATAAGCCTAGGGAGGACAAAAATAACCTAATTGATCATCAAATGACACAAACACACCTATTGGATGCACAAGATTGGTTAAAAACCCTAATTGGACAAGAATATGCCTAGGGAGGACGAAAATGACCTAAATGTTAATCCAATGACACAAATGAACTTATTGGATGCACAAGATTGGTTAAAAACCCTAATTGGACAAGAATAAGCCTAGGGAGGACGAAAATGACCTAATTGATCATCCAATGACACAAACACACCTATTGGATGCACAAGATTGGTTAAAAACCCTTATTGGACAAGAATATACCTAAGGAAGGCCAAAATGACCTAATTGATCATTCAATGACACAAACAAAGTTATTGGATGCACAAGATTGGTTAAAAACCCTAGTTGGACAAGAATATGCCTAGGGAGGACGAAAATGACCTAATTGATCATCCAATGACACAAACACACCTATTGGATGCACAAGATTGGTTAAAAACCCTAATTGGACAAGAATAAGCCCAGGGAGGACGAAAATGACCTAATTGATCATCCAATGACACAAACACACCTATTGGATGCACAAGATTGGTTAAAAACCCTAATTGGACAAGAATATGCCTAGGGAGGAGGAAAATGACCTAAATATTAATTCAATGACACAAACAAAGTTATTGGATGCACAAGATTGGTTAAAAACCCAAATTGGACAAGAATAAGCCAAGGGAGGACGAAAATGACCTAATTGATCATCCAATGACACAAACACACCTATTGGATGCACAAGATTGGTTAAAAACCCTAATTGGACAAGAATATGCCTAGGGAGGAGGAAAATGACCTAAATATTAATTCAATGACGCAAACAAAGTTATTGGATGCACAAGATTGGTTAAAAACCCTAATTGGACAAGAATAAGCCTAGGGAGGACGAAAATGACCTAATTGATCATCCAATGACACAAACACACCTATTGGATGCACAAGATTGGTTAAAAACCCTAATTGGGCAAGAATATGCCTAGGGAGGACGAAAATGACCTAAATATTAATTCAATGACACAAACAAACTTATTGGATGCACAAGATTGGTTAAAAACCATAATTAGACAACAATAAGCCTAGGGAGGACGAAAATGACCTAAATGTTAATCCAATGACACAAACTCACCTATTGGATGCACAAGATTGGTTAAAAACCCTAATTGGACAAGAATAAGCCTAGGGAGGACGAAAATGACCTAATTGATCATCCAATGACACAAACACACATATTGGATGCACAAGATTGGTTAAAAACCCTAGTTGGACAAGAATAAGCCTAGGGAGGACGAAAATGACCTAATTGATCATCCAATGACACAAATGAACTTATTGGATGCACAAGATTGGTTAAAAACCCTAGTTGGACAAGAATATGCCTAGGGAGGACGAAAATGCCCTAATTGATCATCCAATGACACAAATGAACTTATTGGTTGCACAAGATTTGTTAAAAACCCTAATTGGACAAGAATAAGCCTAGGGAGGACGAAAATGACCTAATTGATCATCCAATGACACAAACACACCTATTGGATGCACAAGATTGGTTAAAAACCCTAATTGGACAAGAATATGCCTAGGGAGGACAAAATGACCTAAATGTTAATCCAATGACACAACTCAACTTATTGGATGCACAAGATTGGTTAAAAACCCTAATTGGACAAGAATAAGCCTAGGGAGGACGAAAATGACCTAATTGATCATCCAATGACCCAAATGAACTTATTGGATGCACAAGATTAGTTAAAATCCCTAATTGGACACGAATAAGCCTAGGGAGGACGAAAATAACCTAATTGATCATCCAATGACAAAAACACACCTATTGGATGCACAAGATTGGTTAAAAACCCTAATTGGACAAGAATATGCCTAGGGAGGACGAAAATGACCTAAATGTTAATCCAATGACACAAATGAACTTATTGGATGCACAAGATTGGTTAAAAACCCTAATTGGACAAGAATAAGCCTAGGGAGGACGAATATGACCTAAATGTTAATCCAATGACACAACTCAACTTATTGGATGCACAAGATTGGTTAAAAACCCTAATTAGACAAGAATAAGCCTAGGGAGGACGAAAATGACCTAAATATTAATTAAATGACAGAAACAAAGTTATTGGATGCACAACATTGGTTAAAAACCCTAATTGGACAAGAATATGCATAGGGAGGACGAAAATGGCCTAATTGATCATCCAATGACACAAACACACCTATTGGATGCACAAGATTGGTTAAAAACCCTAATTGGACAAGAATATGCCTAGGGAGGACGAAAATGACCTAAATGTTAATCCAATGACACAAATGAACTTATTGGATGCACAAGATTGGTTAAAAACCCTAATTGGACAAGAATAAGCCTAGGGAGGACGAAAATGACCTAATTGATCATCCAATGACACAAACACACCTATTGGATGCACAAGATTGGTTAAAAACCCTAATTGGGAAAGAATATGCCTAGGGAGGACGAAAATGACCTAAATGTTAATCCAATGACACAAACTCACTTATTGGATGCACAAGATTGGTTAAAAACCCTAATTGTACAAGAATAAGCCTAGGGAGGACGAAAATGACCTAATTGATCATCCAATGACACAAACACACCTATTGGATGCACAAGATTGGTTAAAAACCCTAATTGGACAAGAATATGCCTAGGGAAGAGGAAAATGACCTAAATGTTAATCCAATGACACAAACACACCTATTGGATGCACAAGATTGGTTAAAAACCCTAATTGGACAAGAATATGCCTAGGGAGGACGAAAATGACCTAAATGTTAATCCAATGACACAAATGAACTTATTGGATGCACAAGATTGGTTAAAAACCCTAATTGGACAAGAATATGCCTAGGGGGGACGAAAATGACCTCAATGTTAATCCAATGACACAAATGAACTTATTGGATGCACAAGATTGGTTAAAATCCCTAATTGGACAAGAATAAGCCTTGGGAGGACGAAAATGACCTGATTGATCATCCAATGACACAAACACACCTATTGGATGCACAAGATTGGTTAAAAACCCTAATTGGACAAGAATATGCCTAGGGAGGACGAAAATGACCTAAATGTTAATCCAATGACACAAATGAACTTATTGGATGCACAAGATTGGTTAAAAACCCTAATTGGACAAGAATAAGCCTTGGGAGGAAGAAAATGACCTAATTGATCATCCAATGACACAAACACACCGATTGGATGCACAAGACTGGTTAAAAACCCTAATTGGACAAGAATATGCCTAGGGAGGAGGAAAATGACCTAAATATTAATTCAATGACACAAACAAAGTTATTGGATGCACAAGATTGGTTAAAAACCGAAATTGGACAAGAATAAGCCTAGGGAGGACGAAAATGACCTAAATGTTAATCCAATGACACAAACTCACCTATTGGATGCACAAGATTGGTTAAAAACCCTAATTGGACAAGAATAAGCCTAGGGAGGACGAAAATGACCTAATTGATCATCCAATGACACAAACACACCTATTGGATGCACAAGATTGGTTAAAAACCCTAATTGGACAAGAATAAGCCTAGGGAGGACGAAAATGACCTAATTGATCATCCAAAGACACAAACACACCTATTGGATGCACAAGATTTGTTAAAAACCCTAGTTGGACAAGAATATGTCTAGGGAGGACGAAAATGTCCTAATTGATCATCCAATGACACAAATGAACTTATTGGATGCATTGGTTAAAAACCCTAATTGGACAAGAATATGCCTAGGGGGGACGAAAATGACCTAATTGATCATCCAATGACACAAACACACCGATTGGATGCACAAGACTGGTTAAAAACACTAATTGGACAAGAATATGCCTAGGGAGGAGGAAAATGACCTAAATATTAATTCAATGACACAAACAAAGTTATTGGATGCACAAGATTGGTTAAAAACCCTAATTGGACAAGAATAACCCTAGGGAGGACGAAAATGACCTAATTGATCATCCAATGACACAAACACACCTATTGGATGCACAAGATTGGTTAAAAACCCTAATTGGGCAAGAATATGCCTAGGGAGGACGAAAAAGACCTAAATATTAATTCAATGACACAAACAAAGTTATTGGATGCACAAGATTGGTTAAAAACCCTAATTGGAGAAGAATAAGCCTAGAGAGGACAAAAATGACCTAAATGTTAATCCAATGACACAAACTCACCTCTTGGATGCACAAGATTGGTTAAAAACCCTAATTGGACAAGAATAAGCCTAGGGAGGACGAAAATGACCTAATTGATCATCCAATGACACAAACACACCTATTGGATGCACAAGATTGGTTAAAAACCCTAATTGGACAAGAATATGCCTAGGGAGGAGGAAAATGACCTAAATATTAATTCAATGACACAAACAAAGTTATTGGATGCACAAGATTGGTTAAAAACCCTAATTGGACAAGAATAAGCCTAGGGAGGACAAAAATGACCTAATTGATCATCCAATGACACAAACACACCTATTGGAAGCTTAAGATTGGTTAAAAACCCTAATTGGACAAGAATATGCCTAGGGAGGACGAAAATGACCTAAATGTTAATCCAATGACACAAATGAACTTATTGGATGCACAAGATTGGTTAAAAACCCTAATTGGACAAGAATAAGCCTAGGGAGGACAGAAATGACTAAATGTTAATCCAATGACACAACTCAACTTATTGGATGCACAAGATTGGTTAAAAACCCTAATTGGACAAGAATAAGCCTATGGAGGACGAAAATTACCTAATTGATCATCCAATGACACAAACAAACCTATTGGATGCACAAGATTGGTTAAAAACCCTAATTGGACAAGAATATGCCTAGGGAGGACGAAAATGACCTAAATGTTAATCCAATGACACAAATGAACTTATTGGATGCACAAGATTGGTTAAAAACCCTAATTGGACAAGAATATGCCTAGGGAGGACGAAAATGACCTAATTGATCATCCAATGACACAAACACACCTATTGGATGCACAAGATTGGTTAAAAACCCTAATTGGACAAGAATATGCCTAGGGAAGAAGAAAATGACCTAAATATTAATTCAATGACACAAACAAAGTTTTTGGATGCACAAGATTGGTTAAAAACCCTAATTGGACAAGAATAAGCCTAGGGAGGACGAAAATGACCTAATTGATCATCCAATGACACAAACACACCTATTGGAAGGACAAGATTGGTTAAAAACCCTAATTGGACAAGAATATGCCTAGGGAGGACGAAAATGACCTAAATGTTAATCCAATGACACAAATGAACTTATTGGATGCACAAGATTGGTTAAAAACCCTAATTGGACAAGAATAAGCATAGAAAGGACGAAAATGACCTAATTGACCATCCAATGACACAAACACACCTATTGGATGCACAAGATTGGTTAAAAACCCTAATTGGACAAGAATATGCCTAGGGAGGACGAAAATGACCTAAATGTTAATCCAATGACACAAATGAACTTATTGGATGCACAAGATTGGTTAAAAACCCTAATTGGACAAGAAAAAGCCTAGGGAGGACGAAAATGACCTAATTGATCATCCAATGACAAAAACACGCCTATTGGATGCACAAGATTGGTTAAAAACCCTAATTGGACAAGAATAAGCCTAGGGAGGACGAAAATGACCTAATTGATCATCCATTGCCACAAACACACCTATTAGATGCACAAGATTGGTTAAAAACATTAATTGGACAAGAATATGCCTAGGGAGGATGAAATTGACCTAATTGATCATCCAATGACATAAACACACCTATTGGATGCACAAGATTGGTTAAAAACCCTAATTGGACAAGAATATGCCTAGGGAGGACGAAAATGACCTAAATGTTAATCCAATGACACAAATGAACTTATTGGATGCACAAGATTGGTTAAAAACCCTAATTGGACAAGAATAAGCCTAGGGAGGACGAAAAATGACCTAATTGATCATCCAATGACACAAATGAACATATTGGATACACAAGATTGGTTAAAAACCCTAATTGGACAAGAATAAGCCTAGGGAGGACGAAAATGACCTAATTGATCTTCCAATGACACAAACACACCTATTGGATGCACAAGATTGGTTAAAAACCCTAATTGGACAAGAATATGCCTAGGGAGGACGAAAATGACCTAAATGTTAATCCAATGACACAAATGAACTTATTGGATGCACAAGATTGGTTAAAAACCCTAATTGGACAATAATAAGCCTAGGGAGGACGAATATGACCTAATTGATCATCCAATGACACAAACACACCTATTGGATGCACAAGATTGGTTAAAAACCATAATTGGACAAGAATATGCCTAGGGAGGACGAAAATGACCTAAATATTAATTCAATGACACAAACAAAGTTATTGGAAGACACAAACACACCTATTGGATGCAATAGACTGGTTAAAAACCCTAATTGGACAAGAATATGCCTAGGAAGGACGAAAATGACCTAATTGATCATCCAATGACACAAACACACCTATTGGATGCACAAGATTGGTTAAAAACCCTAATTGGACAAGAATATGCCTAGGGAGTAGGAAAATGACCTAAATATTAATTCAATGACACAAACAAAGTTATTGGATGCACAAGATTGGTTAAAAACCCTAATTGGACAAGAATAAGCATAGGGAGGACGAAAATGACCTAATTGATCATCCAATGACACAAACACACCTATTGGATGCACAAGATTGGTTAAAAACCCTAATTGGACAAGAATAAGCCTAGGGAGGACGAAAATGACCTAATTGATCATCAAATGTCACAAACACACCTATTGGAAGCACAAGATTGGTTAAAAACCCTAATTGGACAAGAATATGCCTAGGGAGGACGAAAATGACCTAATTGATCATCCAATGACACAAACACACCTATTGGATGCACAATATTGGTTAAAAACCCTAATTGGACAAGAATATGCCTAGGGAGGACGAAAATGACCTAATTGATCATCCAATGACACAAACACACCTATTGGATGCACAAGATTGGTTAAAAACCCTAATTGGACAAGAATAAGCCTCGGGAGGACGAAAATGACCTAATTGATCATCCAAAGACACAAACACACCTATTGGATGCACAAGATTGGTTAAAAACCCTAATTGGACCAGAATAAGCCTAGGGAGGACGAAAATGACCTAATTGATCATCCAATGACACAAACACACCTATTGGATGCACAAGATTGGTTAAAAACCCTAATTGGACAAGAATAAGCCTAGGGAGGACGAAAATGACCTAATTGATCATATATTGCCACAAACACACCTATTGGATGCACAAGATTGGTTTAACACCGATTGGATGCACAAGATTGGTTAAAAACCCTAATTGGACAAGAATAAGCCTAGGGAGGACGAAAATAACCTAATTGATCATCCAATGACACAAACACACCTATTGGATGCACAAGATTGGTTAAAAACCCTAATTGGACAAGAATATGCCTAGGGAGGACGAAAATGACCTAAATGTTAATCCAATGACACAAATGAACTTATTGGATGCACAAGATTGGTTAAAAACCCTAATTGGACAAGAATAAGCCTAGGGAGGACGACAATAACCTAATTGATCATCCAATGATACAAACACACCAATTGAATGCACAAGATTGGTTAAAAACCCTAATTGGACAAGAATATGCCTAAGGAGGACGAAAATGACCTAAATATTAATTCAATGACACAAACAAACTTATCGGATGCACAAGATTGGTTAAAAACCCTAATTGGACAAGAATTAGCCTAGGGAGGACGAATATGACCTATTTGATCATCCAATGACACAAACACACCTATTGGATGCACAAGATTGGTTAAAAACCCTAATTGGACAAGAATATGCCTAGGGAGGACGAAAATGACCTAATTGATCATCCAATGACACAAACACACCTATTGGATGCACAAGATTGGTTAAAAACCCTAATTGGACAAGAATATGCCTAGGGAGGACAAAAATGACCTAAATATTAATTCAATGACACAAATAAACTTATCGGATGCACAAGATTGGTTAAAAACCCTAATTGGACAAGAATAAGCCTAGGGAGGACGAAAATGACCTAATTGATCATCCAATGACACAAACACACCTATTGGATGCACAAGATTGGTTAAAAACCCTAATTGGACAAGAATATGCCTAGGGAGGACGAAAATGACCTAAATATTATTTCAATGACACAAACAAAGTTATTGGATGCACAAGATTGGTTAAAAACCCTAATTGGACAAGTATAAGCCTAGGGAGGACGAAAATGACCTAATTGATCATCCAATGACACAAACACATTTATTGGATGCACAAGATTGGTTAAAAACCCTAATTGGATAAGAATATGCCTAGGGAGGACGAAAATGATCTAAATATTAATTCAATGACACAAACAAAGTTATTGGATGCACAAGATTGGTTAAAAACCCTAATTGGACAAGAATAAGCCTAGGGAGGACGAAAATGACCTAATTGATCATCCAATGACACAAACACACCAATTGGATGCACAAGATTGGTTTAAAACCCTAGTTGGACAAGAATATGCCTTGGGAGGACAAAAATGACCTAATTGATCATCCAATGACACAAACACACCTATTGGATGCACAAGATTGGTTAAAAACCCCAATTGGACAAGAATAAGCCTAATGAGGACGAAAATGACCTAATTGATCATCCAATGACACAAACACACCTATTGGAAGCACAAGATTGGTTAAAAACCCTAGCTGGACAAGAATATGCCTAGGGAGGACGAAAATGACCTAATTGATCATCCAATGACACAAATGAACTTATTTGTTGCACAAGATTGGTTAAAAACCCTAATTGGACAAGAATAAGCATAGAAAGGACGAAAATGACCTAATTGATCATCCAATGACACAAACACACCTATTGGATGCACAAGATTGGTTAAAAACCCTAATTGGACAAGAATATGCCTAGGGAGGACGAAAATGACCTAAATGTTAATCCAATGACACAAATGAACTTATTGGATGCACAAGATTGGTTAAAAACCCTAATTGGACAAGAATAAGCCTAGGAAGGACGAAAATAACCTAATTGATCATCCAATGACACAAACACACCTATTGGATGCACAAGATTGGTTAAAAACCCTAATTGGACAAGAATATGCCTAGGGAGGACGAAAATCACCTAAATATTAATTCAATGACACAAACAAAGTTATTGGATGCACAAGATTGGTTAAAAACCCTATTTGGACAAGAATAAGCCTAGGGAGAACGAAAATGACCTAAATGTTAATCCAATGACACAACTCAACTTATTTGATGCACAAGATTGGTTAAAAACCTCAATTGGACAAGAATAAGCCTAGGGAGGACGAAAATGACCTAACTGATCATCCAATGACACAAACACACCTATTGGATGCACAAGATTGGTTAAAAACCCTAATTGGACAAGAATATGCCTAGGGAGGACAATAATGACCTAATTGATCATCCAATGACACAAACACACCTATTGGATGCACAAGATTGGTTTAAAACCCTAGTTGGACAAGAATATGCCTAGGGAGGACAAAAATGACCTAATTGATCATCCAATGACACAAACACACCTATTGGATGCACAAGATTGGGTAAAAACCCTAATTGGACAAGAATATGCCTAGGGAGGACGAAAATCACCTAAATATTAATTCAATGACACAAACAAAGTTATTGGATGCACAAGATTGGTTAAAAACCCTATTTGGACAAGCATAAGCCTAGGGAGAACGAAAATGACCTAAATGTTAATCCAATGACACAACTCAACTTATTTGATGCACAAGATTGGTTAAAAACCCTAACTGGACAAGAATAAGTATAGAAAGGACGAAAATGACCTAATTGATCATCCAATGACACAAACACACCTATTGGATGCACAAGATTGGTTAAAAACCCTAATTGGACAAGAATATGCCTAGGGAGGACGAAAATGACCTAAATGTTAATCCAATGACACAAATGAACTTATTGGATGCACAAGATTGGTTAAAAACCCTAATTGGACAAGAATAAGCTTAAGGAGGACGAAAATGACCTAATTGATCATCCAATGATACAAACACACCTATTGGATGCACAAGGTTGGTTAAAAACCCTAGTTGGACAAGAATATGCCTAGGGAGGACGAAAATGACCTAATTGATCATCCAATGACACAAATGAACTTATTGGATGCACAAGATTGGCTAAAAACCCTAATTGGACAAGAATAAGCATAGGGAGGACGAAAATGACCTAATTGATCATCCAATGACACAAACACACCTATTGGATGCACAAGATTGGTTAAAAACCCTAATTGGACAAGAATATGCCTAGGGAGGACGAAAATGACCTAAATGTTAATCCAATGACACAAATGAACTTATTGGATGCACAAGATTGGTTAAAAACCCTAATTGGACAAGAATAAGCCTTGGGAGGACGAAAATGACCTAATTGATCATCCAATGACACAAGCACACCTATTGGATGCACAAGATTGGTTAAAAACCCTAATTGGACAAGAATATGCCTATGGAGGACGAAAATGACCTAAATATTAATTCAAAGACACAAACAAAGTTATTGGATGCACAAGATTGGTTAAAAACCCTAATTGGACAAGAATAAGCCTAGGGAGGACGAAAATGACCTAATTGATCATCCAATGACACAAACACACCTATTGGATGCACAAGATTGGTTAAAAACCCTAATTGGACAAGAATATGCCTAGGGAGGACGAAAATGACCTAAATGTTAATCCAATGACACAAATGAACTTATTGGATGATCAAGATTGCTTAAAAACCCTAATTGGACAAGAATAAGCCTAGGGAGGACGAAAATGACCTAATTGATCATCCAATGACGTAAACACACCTATTGGATGCACAAGATTGGTTAAAAACCCTAACTGGACAAGAATATGCCTAGGGAGGACGAAAATGACCTAATTGATCATCCAATGACACAAACACACCTATTGGATGCACAAGATTGGTTAAAAACCCTAATTGGACAAGAATATGCCTAGGGAGGACGAAAATGACCTAAATGTTAATCCAATGACACAAATGAACTTATTGGATGCACAAGATTGGTTAAAAACCCTAATTGGACAAGAATATACCTTGGGAGGACGAAAATGACCTAAATATTAATTCAATGACACAAACAAACTTATTGGATGCACAAGATTGGTTAAAAACCCTAATTGGACAAGAATAAGCCTAGGGAGGACGAAAATGACCTAATTGATCATCCAATGACACAAACACACCTATTGGATGCACAAGATTGGTTAAAAACCCTAATTGGACAAGAATATGCCTAGGGAGGAGGAAAATGACCTAAATATTAATTCAATGACACGAACAAAGTTATTGGATGCACAAGATTGGTTAAAAACCCTAATTGGACAAGAATAAGCATAGGGAGGACGAAAATGACCTGATTGATCATCCAATGACACAAACACACCTATTGGATGCACAAGATTGGTTAAAAACCCTAATTGGACAAGAATATGCCTAGGGAGGACGAAAAAGACCTAAATATTAATTCAATGACACAAACAAACTTATTGGATGCACAAGATTGGTTAAAAACCCTAATTGGACAAGAATAAGCCTAGGGAGGACGAAAATGACCTAAATGTTAATCCAATGACACAAACTCACCTATTGGACGGACAAGATTGGTTAAAAACCCTAATTGGACAAGAATAAGCCTAGGGAGGACGAAAATGACCTAATTGATCATCCAATGACACAAACACACCTATTGGATGCACAAGATTGGTTAAAAACCCTAATTGGACAAGAATAAGCCTAGGGAGGACGAAAATGACCTAATTGATCATCCATTGCCACAAACACACCTATGGGATGCACAAGATTGGTTAAAAACCCTAATTGGACAAGAATATGCCTTGGGAGGACGAAAATGACCTAATTGGTCATCCAATGACACAAACACACCTATTGGATGCAAAAGATTGGTTAAAAACCCTAATTGGACAAGAATAAGCCTAGGGAGGACGAAAATGACCTAATTGATCATCCAATGACACAAACACACCTATTGGATGCACAAGATTGGTTAAAAACCCTAATTGGACAAGAATAAGCCTAGGGAGGACGAAAATGACCTAATTGATCATCCAATGACACAAACACACCTATTGGATGCACAAGATTGGTTAAAAACCCTAATTGGACAAGAATAAGCCTAGGGAGGACGAAAATGACCTAATTGATCATCCAATGACACAAACACACCTATTGGATGCACAAGATTGGTTAAAAACCCTAATTGGACAAGAATATGCCTAGGGAGGACGAAAATGACCTAAATGTTAATCCAATGACACAAATGAACTTATTGGATGCACAAGATTGGTTAAAAACCTAATTCGACAAAAATAAGCCTAGGGAGAATGAAAATGACCTAAATATTAATCCAATGACACAACTCAACTTATTGGATGCACAAGATTGGTTAAAAACCCTAATTGGACAAGAATAACCCTAGGGAGGACGAAAATGACCTAATTGATCATCCAATGACACAAACACACCTATTGGATGCACAAGATTGGTTAAAAACCCTAATTGGACAAGAATAAGCCTAGGGAGGACGAAAATGACCTAATTGATCATCCAATGACACAAACACACCTATTTGATGGACAAGATTGGTTAAAAACCCTAATTGGACAAGAATAAGCCTAGGGAGGACGAAAATGACCTAATTGATCATCCAATGACACAAACACACCTATTAGATGCACAAGATTGGTTAAAAACCCTAATTGGACAAGAATATGCCTAGGGAGGAGGAAAATGACCTAAATATTAATTCAATGACACAAACAAAGTTATTGGATGCACAAGATTGGTTAAAAACCCAAATTGGACAAGAATAACCCTAGGGAGGACGAAAATGACCTAATTGATCATCCAATGGCACAAACACACCTATTGGATGCACAAGATTGGTTAAAAATCCTAATTGGGCAAGAATAAGCCTAGGGAGGACGAAAATGACCTAATTGATCATCCAATGACACAAATGAACTTATTGGATGCACAAGATTGGTTAAAAACCCTAATTGGACAAGAATAAGCCTAGGGAGGACGAAAATGACCTAATTGATCATCCAATGACACAAACACACCTATTGGATGCACAAGATTGGTTAAAAACCCTAATTGGACAAGAATAAGCCTAGGGAGGACGAAAATGACCTAATTGATCATCCAATGACACAAACACACCTATTGGATGCACAAGATTGGTTAAAAACCCTAATTGGACAAGAATATGCCTAGGGAGGTCGAAAATGACCTAAATATTAATTCAATGACACAAACAAAGTTATTGGATGCACAAGATTGGTTAAAAAAACCCTAATTGGACAAGAATAAGCCTAGGGAGGACGTAAATGACCTAATTGATCATCCAATGACACAAACACACCTATTGGATGCACAAGATTGGTTAAAAACCCTAATTGGACAAGAATAAGCCTAGGGAGAACGAAAATGACCTAAATGTTAATCCAATGACACACCTCAACTTATTGGATGCACAAGATTGGTTAAAAACCCTAATTGGACAAGAATAAGCCTAGGGAGGACGAAAATGACCTAATTGATCATCCAATGACACAAACACACCTATTGGATGCACAAGATTGGTTAAAAACCCTAATTGGACAAGAATATGCCCAGGGAGGAGGAAAATGACCTAAATATTAATTCAATGACACAAACAAAGTTATTGGATGCACAAGATTGGTTAAAAACCCTAATTGGACAAGAATAAGCCTAGGGAGGACGAAAATGACCTAATTGATCATCCAATGACACAAACACACCTATTGGATGCACAAGATTGGTTAAAAACCCTAATTGGACAAGAATATGCCTAGGGAGGACGAAAATGACCTAAATTTATCATCCAATGACACAAACACACCTATTGGATGCACAAGATTGGTTAAAAACCCTAATTGGACAAGAATATGCCTAGGGAGGACGAAAATGACCTAAATGTTAATCCAATGACACAAATGAACTTATTGGATGCACAAGATTGGTTAAAAACCCTAATTGGACAAGAATAAGCCTTTGGAGGACGAAAATGACCTAAATTGATTATCCAATGACACAAACACACCTATTGGATGCACAAGATTGGTTAAAAACCCTAATTGGACAAGAATATGCCTAGGGAGGACGAAAATGACCTAAATGTTAATCCAATGACACAAATGAACTTATTGGATGCACAAGATTGGTTAAAAACCCTAATAGGACAAGAATAAGCCTAGGGAGGACTGAAATGACCTAATTGATCATCCAATGACACAAACACACCTATTGGATGCACAAGATTGGTTAAAAACCCTAATTGGACAAGAATAAGCCTAGGGAGGACGAAAATGACCTAATTGATCATCCAATGACACAAACACACCTATTGGATGCACAAGATTGGATAAAAACTATAATTGGACAAGAATAAGCCTAGGGAGGACGAAAATGACATAATTGATCATCCAATGACACAAACACACCTATTGGATGCACAAGATTGGTTAAAAACCCTAATTGGACAAGAATATGCCTAGGGAGGACGAAAATGACCTAAATATTAATTCAATGACACAATCAAAGTTATTGGATGCACAAGATTGGTTAAAAACCCTAATTAGACAAGAATAAGCCTAGGGAGGACGAAAATGACCTAAATATTAATTCTATGACACAAACAAACCTATTGGATGCACAAGATTGGTTAAAAACCCTAATTGGACAAGAATAAGCCTAGGGAGGACGAAAATGACCTAATTGATCATCCAATGACACAAACACACCTATTGGATGCACAAGATTGGTTAAAAACCCTAATTGGACAAGAATAAGCCTAGGGAGGACGAAAATTGCCTAATTGATCATCCAATGACACAAACACACCTATTGGATGCACAAGATTGGTTAAAAACCCTAATTGGACAAGAATATGCCTAGGGAGGACGAAAATGACCTAAATGTTAATCCAATGACACAAATGAACTTATTGGATGCACAAGATTGGTTAAAAACCCTAATTGGACAAAAATAAGCCTAGGGAGGACGAAAATGATCTAATTGATCATCCAATGACACAAACACACCTATTGGATGCACAAGATTGGTTAAAAACCCTAATTGGACAAGAATATGCCTAGGGAGGACGAAAATGACCTAAATATTAATTCAATTACACAAACAAACTTATTGGATGCACAAGATTGGTTAAAAACCCTAATTGGACAAGAATTAGCCTAGGGAGGACGAAAATGACCTAATTTATCATCCAATGGCACAAACACAGCTATTGGATGCTCAAGATTGGTTAAAAACCCTAATTGGACAAGAATATGCCTAGGGAGGACGAAAATGACCTAATTGATAATCCAATGACACAAACACACCTATTGGATGCACAACATTGGTTAAAAACCCTAATTGGACAAGAATAAGCCTAGGGAGGACGAAAATGACCTAATTGATCATCCAATGACACAAACACACCTATTGGATGCACAAGATTGGTTAAAAACCCTAATTGGACAAGAATATGCCTAGGGAGGACGAAAATGACCTAAATATTAATTCAATGACACAAACAAACTTATTGGATGCACAAGATTGGTTAAAAACCCTAATTGGACAAGAATTAACCTAGGGAGGACGAAAATGACCTAATTGATCATCCAATGACACAAACACACCTATTGGATGCACAAGATTGGTTAAAAATCCTAATTGCGCAAGAATATGCCTAGGGAGGACGAAAATGACCTAAATATTAATTCAATGACACAAACAAACTTATTGGATGCACAAGATGGGTTAAAAACCCTAATTGGACAAGAATAAGCCTAGAGAGGACGAAAATGACCTAAATGTTAATCCAATGACACAAACACACCTATTGGATGCACAAGATTGGTTAAAAACCCTAACTGGACAAGAATAAGCCTAGGGAGGACGAAAATGACCTAATTGATCATCCAATGACACAAACACACCTATTGGATGCACAAGATTGGTTAAAAACCCTAATTGGACAAGAATAAGCCTAGGGAGGACGAAAATGACCTAATTGATCATCCAAAGACACAAACACACCTATTGGATGCACAAGATTGGTTAAAAACCCTAGTTGGACAAGAATATGCCTAGGGAGGATGAAAATGACCTAATTGATCATCCAATGACACAAATGAACTTATTGGATGCACAAGATTGGTTAAAAATCTTAATTGGACAAGAATAAGCTTAGGGAGGACGAAAATGACCTAATTGATCATCCAATGACACAAACACACCTATTGGATGCACAAGATTTGTTAAAAACCCTAATTGGACAAGAATATGCCTAGGGAGGACGAAAATGACTTCAATGTTAATCCAATGACACAAATGAACTTATTGGATGCACAAGATTGGTTAAAAACCATAATTGGACAAGAATAAGCCTTGGGAGGACGAAAATGACCTAATTGATCATCCAATGACACAAACACACCTATTGGATGCACAAGACTGGTTAAAAACCCTAATTGACAATAATATGCCTAGGAAAGACGAAAATGACCTTATTGATCATCCAATGACACAAACACACCTATTGGATGCACAAGATTGGTTAAAAACCCTAATTGGACAAGAATAAGCCTAGGGAGGACGAAAATGACCTAAATGTTAATCCAATGACACAAACTCACCTATTGGATGCACAAGATTGGTTAAAAACCCTAATTGGACAAGAATAAGCCTAGGGAGGACGAAAATGACCTAATTGATCATCCAATGACACAAAAACACCTATTGGATGCACAAGATTGGTTAAAAACTCTAATTGGACAAGAATATGCCTAGGCAGGACGAAAATGACCTAAATGTTAATCCAATGACACAACTCAACTTATTGGATGCACAAGATTGGTTAAAAACCCTAATTGGACAAGAATAAGCCTAGGGAGGACGAAAATGACCTAATTGATCATCCAATGACACAAACACACCTATTGGATGCACAAGATTGGTTAAAAACCCTAATTGGACAAGAATATGCCTAGGGAGGACGAAAATGACCTAAATGTTGATCCAATGACACAAATGAACTTATTAGATGTACAAGATTGGTTAAAAACCCTAGTTGGACAAGAATATGCCTAGGGAGGACGAAAATGACCTAATTGATCATCCAATGACACAAATGAACTTATTGGATGCACAAGATTGGTTAAAAACCCTAATTGGACAAGAATATACCTAGGGAGGATGAAAATGACCTAAATGTTAATCCAATGACACAACTCAACTTATTGGATGCACAAGATTGGTTAAAAACCCTAATTGGACAAGAATAAGCCTAGGGAGGACGAAAATGACCTAATTGATCATCCAATGACACAAACACACCTATTGGATGCACAAGATTGGTTAAAAACCCTAATTGGACAAGAATATGCCTAGGGAGGACGAAAATGACCTAAATGTTCATCCAATGGCACAAACACACCTATTGAAGGCACAAGATTGGTTAAAAACCCTAATTGGACAAGAATAAGCCTAGGGAGGACGAAAATGACCTAATTGATCATCCAATGACACAAACACACCTATTGGATGCACAAGATTGGTTAAAAACCCTAATTGGACAAGAATATGCCTAGGGAGGACGAAAATGACCTAAATGTTAATCCAATGACACAAATGAACTTATTGGATGCACAAGATTGGTTAAAAACCCTAACTGGACAAGAATAAGCCTAGGGAGGACGAAAATGACCTAATTGATCATCCAATGACACAAACACACCTATTGGATGCACAAGATTGGTTAAAAACCCTAATTGGACAAGAATATGCCTAGGGAGGACGAAAATGACCTAAATATTAATTCAATGACACAAACAAAGATATTGGATGCAGAAGATTGGTTAAAAACCCTAATTGGTCAAGAATAAGCCTAGGGAGAACGAAAATGACCGGAATGTTAATCCAATGACACAACTCAACTTATTGGATGCACAAGATTGGTTAAAAACCCTAATTGGACAAGAATAAGCCTAGGGAGGACGAAAATGACCTAATTGATCATCCAATGATACAAACACACCTATTGGATGCACAAGATTGGTTAAAAACCCTAGTTGGACAAGAATATGCCTAGGGAGGACGAAAATGACCTAATTGATCATCCAATGACACCAATGAACTTATTGGATGCACAAGATTGGTTAAAAACCCTAATTGGACAAGAATAAGCCTAGGGAGGACGAAAATGACCTAATTGATCATCCAATGACACAAACACACCTATTGGATGCACAAGATTGGTTAAAAACCCTAATTGGACAAGAATAAGCCTAGGGAGAACGAAAATGACCGAAATGTTAATCCAATGACACAACTCAACTTATTGGATGCACAAGATTGGTTAAAAACCCTAATTGGACAAGAATAAGCCTAGGGAGGACGAAAATGACCTAATTGATCATCCAATGATACAAACACACCTATTGGATGCACAAGATTGGTTAAAAACCCTAGTTGGACAAGAATATGCCTAGGGAGGACGAAAATGACCTAATTGATTATCCAATGACACCAATGAACTTATTGGATGCACAAGATTGGTTAAAAACCCTAATTGGACAAGAATAAGCCTAGGGAGGACGAAAATGACCTAATTGATCATCCAATGACACAAACACACCTATTGGATGCACAAGATTGGTTAAAAACCCTAATTGGACAAGAATATGCCTAGGGAGGACGAAAATGACCTAAATATTAATTCAATGACACAAACAAAGTTATTGGATGCACAAGATCTGTTAAAAACCCTAATTGGACAAGAATAAGCCTAGGGAGGACGAAAATGACCTAATTGATCATCCAATGACACAAACACACCTATTGGATGCACAAGATTGGTTAAAAACCCTAATTGGACAAGAATATGCCTAGGGAGGACGAAAATGACCTAATTGATCATCCAATGACACAAACACACCTATTGGATGCACAAGATTGGTTAAAAACCCTAACTTGACAAGAATATGCCTAGGGAGGACGAAAATGACCTAATTGATCATCCAATGACACAAACACACCTATTGGATGCACAAGATTGGTTAAAAACCCTAATTTGACAAGAATATGCCTAGGGAGGACGAATATGACCTAAATGTTAATCCAATAACTCAAATGAACTTATTGGATGCACAAGATTTGTTAAAAACCCAAATTGGACAAGAATAATCCTAGGGAGAACGAAAATGACCTAAATGTTAATCCAATGACACAACTCAACTTATTGGATGCACAAGATTGGTTAAAAACCCTAATTGGACAAGAATAAGCCTAGGGAGGACGAAAATGACCTAATTGATCATCCAATGACACAAACACACCTATTGGATGCACAAGATTGGTTAAAAACCCTAATTGGACAAGAATATGCCTAGGGAGGACGAAAATGACCTAAATATTAATTCAATGACACAAACAAACTTATTGGATGCACAAGATTGGTTAAAACTCCTAATTGAACAAGAATAAGACTAGGGAGGACGAAAATGACCTAATTGATCATCCAATGACACAAATGAACTTATTGGATGCACAAGATTGGTTAAAAACCCTAATTGGACAAGAATAAGCCTAGGGAGGACGAAAATGACCTAATTGATCATCCAATGACACAAACACACCTATTGGATGCACAAGATTGGTTAAAAACCCTAATTGGACAAGAATATGCCTAGGGAGGATGAAAATGACCTAATTCATCATCCAATGACACAAACACACCTATTGGATGCACAAGATTGGTTAAAAACCCTAATTGGACAAGAATATGCCTAGGGAGGACGAAAATGACCTAAATGTTAATCCAATGACACAAATGAACTTATTGGTTGCACAAGATTGGTTAAAAACCCTAATTGGACAAGAATAAGCCTTGGGAGGATGAAAATGACCTAATTGATCATCCAATGACACAAACACACCTATTGGATGCACAAGACTGGTTAAAAACCCTAGTTGGACAAGAATATGCCTAGGAAGGACAAAAATGACCTAATTGATCATCCAATGACACAAATGAACTTATTGGATGCACAAGATTTGTTAAAAACCCTAATTGGACAAGAATAAGCCTAGGGAGGACGAAAATGACCTAATTGATCATCCAATGACACAAACACACCTATTGGATGCACAAGATTGGTTAAAAACCCTAATTGGACAAGAATATGCCTAGGGAGGACGAAAATGACCTAAATGTTAATCCAATGACACAAATGAACTTATTGGATGCACAAGATTGGTTAAAAACCCTAGTTGGACAAGAATATGCCTAGGAAGGACGAAAATGACCTAATTGATCATCCAATGACACAAATTAACTTATTGGATGCACAAGATTGGTTAAAAACCCTAATTGGACAAGAATAAGCCTAGGGAGGACGAAAATGACATCATTGATCATCCAATGACACAAACACACCTATTGGATGCACAAGATTGGTTAAAAACCCTAATTGGACAAGAATAAGCCTAGGGAGGACGAAAATGACCTAATTGATCATCCAATGACACAAACACACCTATTGGATGCACAAGATTGGTTAAAAACCCTAATTGGACAAGAATATGCCTAGGGAGGACGAAAATGACCTAAATATTAATTTAATGACACAAACAAAGTTTTTGGATGCACAAGATTAATTAAAAACCCTAATTGGACAAGAATAAACCTAGGGAGGACGAAAATGACCTAATTGATCATCCAATGACACAAATACACCTATTGGATGCAAAAGATTGGTTAAAAATCCTAATTGGACAAGATGATGCCTAGGGAGGACGAAAATGACCTAAATATTAATTCAATGACACAAACAAACTTATTGGATGCACAAGATTGGTTAAAAACCCTAATTGGACAAAAATAAGCCTAGGGAGGACGAAAATGACCTAATTGATAATCCAATGACACAAACAAACTTATTGGATGCACAAGATTGGTTAAAAACCCTAATTGGACAAGAATAAACCAAGGGAGGACAAAAATGACCTAAATGTTAATCCAATGACACTACTCAACTTATTGGAAGCACAAGATTGGTTAAAAACCCTAATTGGACAAGAATAAGCCTAGGGAGGACGAAAATGACCTAATTGATCATCCAATGACACAAACACACCTATTGGATGCACAAGATTGGTTAAAAACCCTAATTGGACAAGAATAAGCCTAGGGAGGACGAAAATGACCTAATTGATCATCCAATGACACAAACACACCTATTGGATGCACAAGATTGGTTAAAAACCCTAATTGGACAAGAATATGCCTAGGGAGGACGAAAATGACCTAAATGTTAATCCAATGACACAAATGAACTTATTGGATGCACAAGATTGGTTAAAAACCCTAATTGGACAAGAATAAGCCTTGGGAGGAAGAAAATGACCTAATTGATCATCCAATGACACAAACACACCGATTGGATGCACAAGACTGGTTAAAAACCCTAATTGGACAAGAATATGCCTAGGGAGGAGGAAAATGACCTAAATATTAATTCAATGACACAAACAAAGTTATTGGATGCACAAGATTGGTTAAAAACCGAAATTGGACAAGAATAAGCCTAGGGAGGACGAAAATGACCTAAATGTTAATCCAATGACACAAACTCACCTATTGGATGCACAAGATTGGTTAAAAACCCTAATTGGACAAGAATAAGCCTAGGGAGGACGAAAATGACCTAATTGATCATCCAATGACACAAACACACCTATTGGATGCACAAGATTGGTTAAAAACCCTAATTGGACAAGAATAAGCCTAGGGAGGACGAAAATGACCTAATTGATCATCCAAAGACACAAACACACCTATTGGATGCACAAGATTTGTTAAAAACCCTAGTTGGACAAGAATATGCCTAGGGAGGATGAAAATGTCCAGATTGATCATCCAATGACACAAATGAACTTATTGGATGCACAAGATTGTTTAAAAACCCTAATTGGACAAGAATATGCCTAGGGGGGACGAAAATGACCTCAATGTTAATCCAATGACACAAATGAACTTATTGGATGCACAAGATTGGTTAAAATCCCTAATTGGACAAGAATAAGACTTGGGAGGACGAAAATGACCTGATTAATCATCCAATGACACAAACACACCTATTGGATGCACAAGATTGGTTAAAAACCCTAATTGGACAAGAATATGCCTAGGGAGGACGAAAATGACCTAAATGTTAATCCAATGACACAAATGAACTTATTGGATGCACAAGATTGGTTAAAAACCCTAATTGGACAAGAATAAGCCTTGGGAGGAAGAAAATGACCTAATTGATCATCTAATAACACAAACACACCTATTGGATGCACAAGACTGGTTAAAAACCCTAATTGGACAAGAATATGCCTAAGAAGGACGAAAATGACCTAATTGATCATCCAATGACACAAACACACCTATTGGATGCGCAAGATTGGTTAAAAACCCTAATTGGACAAGAATATGCCTAGGGAGGAGGAAAATGACCTAAATATTAATTCAATGACACAAACAAAGTTATTGGATGCACAAGATTGGTTAAAAACCCTAATTGGACAAGAATAACCCTAGGGAGGACGAAAATGACCTAATTGATCATCCAATGACACAAACACACCTATTGGATGAACAAGATTTGTTAAAAACCCTAATTGGACAAGAATATGCCTAGGGAGGACGAAAATGACCTAAATGTTAATCCAATGACACAAATGAACTTATTGGATGCACAAGATTGGTTAAAAACCCTAATTGGACAAGAATAAGCCTAGGGAGGACAAAAATGACCTAATTGATCATCCAATGACACAAACACACCTATTGGATGCACAAGATTGGTTAAAAACCCTAATTGGACAAGAATATGCCTAGGGAGGAGGAAAATGACCTAAATATTAATTCAATGACACAAACAAAGTTATTGGATACACAAGATTGGTTAAAAACCCTAATTGGACAAGAATAAGCATAGGGAGGACGAAAATGACCTAATTGATCATCCAATGACACAAACACACCTATTGGATGCACAAGATTGGTTAAAAACCCTAATTGGACAAGAATATGCCTAGGGAGGACGAAAATGACCTAAATATTAATTCAATGACACAAACAAACTTATTGGATGCACAAGATTGGTTAAAAACCCTTATTGGACATGAATACGCCTAGGGAGGACGAAAATGACCTAAATGTTAATCCAATGACACAAACACACCTATTGGATGCACTAGATTGGTTAAAAACCCTAATTGGACAAGAGTAAGCCTAGGGAGGATGAAAATGACCTAATTGATCATCCAATGACACAAACACACCTATTGGATGCACAAGATTGGTTAAAAACCCTAATTGGACAAGAATAAGCCTAGGGAGGACGAAAATGACCTAATTGATCATCCAATGACACAAACACACCTATTGGATGCACAAGATTGGTTAAAAACCCTAATTCGACAAGAATATGCCTAGGGTGGACGAAAATGACCTAATTGATCATCTAATGACACAAACACACCTATTGGATGCACAAGATTGGTTAAAAACCATAATTGGACAAGAATAAGCCTAGGGAGGACGAAAATGACCTAATTGATCATCCAATGACACAAACACACCTATTGGATGCACAGGATTGGTTAAAAACCCTAATTGGACAAGAATATGCCTAGGGAGGACGAAAATGACCTAAATGTTAATTCAATGACACAAACACACCTATTGGATGCACAAGATTGGTTAAAAACCCTAATTGGACAAGAATAAGCCTAGGGAGGACGAAAATGACCTAATTGATCATCCAATGACACAAACACACCTATTGGATGCACAAGATTGGTTAAAAACCCTAATTGGACAAGAATAAGCCTAGGGAGGACGAAAATGACCTAATTGATCATCCAATGACACAAACACACCTATTGGATGCACAAGATTGGTTAAAAACCCTAATTGGACAAGAATATGCCTAGGGAGGACTGATATGACCTAAATGTTAATCCAATGACACAAATGTACTTATTGGATGCACAAGATTGGTTAAAAACCCTAATTGGACAAGAATAAGCCTAGGGAGGACGAAAATGACCTAATTGATCATCCAATGACACAAACACACCTATTGGATGCACAAGATTGGTTAAAAACCCTAATTGGACAAGAATAAGCCTAGGGAGGACGAAAATGACCTAATTGATCATCCAATGACACAAACACACCTATTGGATGCACAAGATTGGTTAAAAACCCTAATTGGACAAGAATAAGCCTAGGGAGGACGAAAATGACCTAATTGATCATCCAATGACACAAACACACCTATTGGATGCACAAGATTGGTTTAAAACCCTAGTTGATCAAGAATATGCCTAGGAAGGACGAAAATGACCTAATTGATCATCCAATGACACAAATGAACTTATTGGATGCACAAGATTGGTTAAAAACCCTAATTGGACAAGAATAAGCCTAGGGAGGACGAAAATGACCTAATTGATCATCCAATGACACAAACACACCTATTGGATGCACAAGATTGGTTAAAAACCCTAATTGGACAAGAATAAGCCTAGGGAGGACGAAAATGACCTAATTGATCATCCAATGACACAAACACACCTATTGGATGCACAAGATTGGTTAAAAACCCTAATTGGACAAGAATAAGCCTAGGGAGGACGAAAATGACCTAATTGATCATCCAATGACACAAACACATCTATTGGAAGCACAAGATTGGTTAGAAACCCTAGTTGGACAAGAATATGCCTAGGGAGGACGAAAATGACCTAATTGATCATCCAATGACACAAATGAACTTATTGGATGCACAAGATTGCTTAAAAACCCTAATTGGACAAAAATAAGCATAGAAAGGACGAAAATGACCTAATTGATCATCCAATGACACAAACACACCTATTGGATGCACAAGATTGGTTAAAAACCCTAATTGGACAAGAATAAGCCTAGGGAGGACGAAAATGACCTAATTGATCATCCAATGACACAAACACACCTATTGGATGCACAAGATTGGTTAAAAACCCTAATTGGACAAGAATAAGCCTAGGGAGGACGAAAATGACCTAATTGATCATCCAATGACACAAACACACCTATTGGATGCACAAGATTGGTTAAAAACCCTAATTGGACAAGAATATGCCTAGGGAGGACGAAAATGACCTAATTGATCTTCCAATGACACAAATGAACTTATTGGACGCACAAGATTGGTTAAAAACCCTAGTTGGACAAGAATAAGCCTAGGGAGGACGAAAATGACCTAATTGATCATCCAATGACACAAACACACCTATTGGATGCACAAGATTGGTTAAAAACCCTAATTGGACAAGAATAAGCCTAGGGAGGACAAAAATGACCGAATTGATCATCCAATGACACAAACACACCTATTGGATGCACAAGATTGGTTAAAAACTCTAATTGGACAAGTATATGCCTAGGGAGGACGAAAATGACCTAAATGTTAATCCAATGACACAAATGAACTTATTGGATGCACAAGATTGGTTAAAAACCCTAATTGGACAAGAATAAGCCTAGGGAGGACGAAAATGACCTAATTGATCATCCAATGACACAAACACACCTATTGGATGCACAAGATTGGTTAAAAACCCTAATTGGACAAGAATATGCCTAGGGAGGACGAAAATGACCTAAATATTAATTCAATGACACAAACAACCTTATTGGATGCACAAGATTGGTTAAAAACCCTAATTGGACAAGAATAAGCCTAGGGAGGACGAAAATGACCTAATTGATCATCCAATGACACAAACACACCTATTGGATGCACAAGATTGGTTAAAAACCCTAATTACACAAGAATAAGCCTATGGAGGACGAAAATGACCTAATTGATCATCCAATGACACAAACATACATATTGGAAGCACAAGATTGGTTAAAAACCCTAATTGAACAAGAATAAGCCTAGGGAGGACGAAAATGACCTAATTGATCATCCAATGACACAAACACACCTATTGGATGCACAAGATTGGTTAAAAACCCTAATTGGACAAGAATAAGCCTAGGGAGGACGAAAATGACCTAATTGATCATCCAATGACACAAACACACCTATTGGATGCACAAGATTGGTTAAAAACCCTAATTGGACAAGAATATGCCTAGGGAGGACGAAAAAATGACCTAAATATTAATTCAATGACACAAACAAAGTTATTGGATGCACTAGATTGGTTAAAAACCCTAATTGGACAAGAATAAGCCTAGGGAGGACGAAAATGACCTAAATGATCATCCAATGACACAAACACACCTATTGGATGCACAAGATTGGTTAAAAACCCTAATTGGACAAGAATAAGCCAAGGGAGGACGAAAATGACCTAATTGATCATCCAATGACACAAACACACCTATTGGATGCACAAGATTGGATAAAAACCCTAATTGGACAAGAATAAGCCTAGGGAGGACGAAAATGACCTAAATGTTAATCCAATGACACAACTCAACTTATTGGATGCACAAGATTGGTTAAAAACCTTTATTGGGCAAGAATAAGCCTAGGGAGGACGAAAATGACCTAATTGATCATCCAATGACACAAACACACCTATTAGATGCACAAGATTGATTAAAAACCCTAATTGCACAAGAATAAGCCAAGGGAGGACGAAAATGACCTAATTGATTATCCAATGACACAAACACACCTATTGGATGCACAAGATTGGTTAAAAACCCTAATTGGACAAGAATAAGCCTAGGGAGGACGAAAATGACCTAATTGATCATCCAATGACACAAACACACCTATTGGATGCACAAGATTGGTTAAAAACCCTAATTGGACAAGAATATGCCTAGGGAGGACGAAAATGACCTAATTGATCATCCAATGACACAAACACACCTATTGGATGCACAAGATTGGTTAAAAACCCTAATTGGACAAGAATATGCCTAGGGAGGACGAAAATGACCTAAATGTTAATCTAATGACACAAATGAACTTATTGGATGCACAAGATTGGTTAAAAACCCTAATTGGACAAGAATAAGCCTAGTGAGGACGAAAATGACCTAAATGTTAATCCAATGACACAACTCAACTTATTGGATGCACAAGATTGGTTAAAAACCCTAATTGGACAAGAATAAGCCTAGGGAGGACGAAAATGACCTAATTGATCATCCAATGACACAAACACACCTATTGGATGCACAAGATTGGTTAAAAACCCTAATTGGACAAGCATATGCCTAGGGAGGACGAAAATGACCTAAATGTTAATCCAATGACACTACTCAACTTATTGGATGCACAAGATTTGTTAAAAACCCTAATTGGACAAGAATAAGCCTAGGGATGACGAAAATGACCTAATTGATCATCTAATGACACAAACACACCTATTGGATGCAACAGATTGGTTAAAAACCCTAATTGGAGAACAATATGCCAGAATATTCCTAGGGAGGACGTAAATGACCTAATTGATCATTCAATGACACAAACAAACTTATTGGATGCACAAGATTGGTTAAAAACCCTAATTGGACAAGAATAAGCCTAGGGAGGACGAAAATGACCTAAATGTTAATCCAATGACACAACTCAACTTATTGGATGCACAAGATTGGTTAAAAACCCTAATTGGACAAGAATAAGCCTAGGGAGGACGAAAATGACCTAAATCTTAATCTAATGACACAACTCAACTTATTGGATGCACAAGATTGGTTAAAAACCCTAATCGGACAAGAATATGCTTAGGTAGGACGAAAATGACCTAATTGATCATCCAATGACACAAACACACCTATTGGATGCACAAGATTGGTTAAAAACCCTAATTGGACAAGAATAAGCCTAGGGAGGACGAAAATGACCTAATTGATCATCCAATGACACAAACACACCTATTGGATGCACAAGATTGGTTAAAAACCCTAATTGGACAAGAATAAGCCTTGGGAGGACGAAAATGACCTAATTGATCATTCTATGACACAAACACCCCTATTGGATGCACAAGACTGGTTAAAAACCCTAACTGGACAAGAATATGCCTAGGAAGGTCGAAAATGACCTAATTGATCATCCAATGACACAAACACACTTATTGGAAGTACAAGACTGGTTAAAAACCTTAATTGGACAAGAATAAGCCTAGGGAGGACGAAAATGACCTAATTGATCATCCAATGACACAAACACACCTATTGGAAGTACAAGACTGGTTAAAAACCTTAATTGGACAAGAATAAGCCTAGGGAGGACGAAAATGACCTAATTGATCATCCAATGACACAAACACACCTATTGGATGCACAAGATTGGTTAAAAACCCTAATTGGATAAGAGTATGCCTAGGGAGGATGAAAATGACCTAATTGATCATCCAATGACACAAACACACCTATTGGGTGCACAAGATTGGTTAAAAACCCTAATTGGACAAGAATATGCTTAGGGAGGACGAATATGACCTAAATGTTAATCCAATAACACAAATGAACTTATTGGATGCACAAGAGTGGTAAAAAACCCTAATTGGACAAGAATAAGCCTAGGGAGAACGAAAATGACCTAAATGTTAATCCAATGACACAACTCAACTTATTGGGTGCACAAGTTTGGTTAAAATCCCTAATTGGACAAGAATAAGCCTAGGGAGGACGAAAATGACCTAATTGATCATCCAATGACACAAACACACCTATTGGATGCACAAGATTGGTTAAAAACCCTAATTGGACAAGAATATGCCTAGGGAGAACGAAAATGACCTAAATTGATCATCCAATGACACAAACACACCTATTGGATGCACAAGATTGGTTAAAAACCCTAATTGGACAAGAATATGCCTAGGGAGGACGAAAATGACCAAAATGTTAATCCACTGACACAAATAAACTTATTGGATGCACAAGATTGGTTAAAAACCCTAAGTGGACATGAATATGCCTAGGGAGGACGAAAATGACCTAATTGATCATCCAATGACACAAACACACCTATTGGATGCAAAAGATGGGTTAAAAACCCTTATTTGGACAAGATGATGCCTAGGGAGGACGAAAATGACCTAAATATTTATTCAGTGACACAAACAAACTTATCGGATGCACAAGATTGGTTAAAAACCCTAATTGGATAAGAATATGCCTAGGGAGGACGAATATGACCTAAATGTGAATCCAATGACACAAATGAACTTATTGGATGCACTAGATAGGTTAAAAACCCTAATTGGACAAGAATAAGCCTAGGGAGAATGAAAATGACCTAAATGTTAATCCAATGACACAACTCAACTTATTGGATGCACAAGATTGGTTAAAAACCCTAATTGGACAACAATAAGCCTAGGGAGTACGAAAATGACCTAATTGATCATCCAATGACACAAACACACCTATTGGATGCACAAGATTGGTTAAAAACCCTAGTTGGACAAGAATATGCCTAGGGAGGACGAAAATGACCTAATTGATCATCCAATGACACAAACACACCTATTGGATGCACAAGATTGGTTAAAAACCCTAATTGGACAAGAATATGCTTAGGGAGAACGAAAATGACCTAAATTGATCATCCAATGACACAAACACACCTATTGGATGCACAAGATAGGTTAAAAACCCTAATTGGACAAGAATATGCCTAGGGAGGACGAAAATGACCTAAATGTTAATCCAATGACACAAATGAACTTATTGGATGCACAAGATTGGTTAAAAACCCTAATTGGACAAGAATAAGCCTAGGGAGGACGAAAATGACCTAATTGATCATCCAATGACACAAACACACCTATTGGATGCACAAGATTGGTTAAAAACCCTAATTGGACAAAAATATGCCTAGGGACGACGAAAATGACCTAAATATTAATTCAATGACACAAACAAACATATTGGATGCACAAGATTGGTTAAAAACCCTAATTGGACAAGAATAAGCCTAGGGAGGACGAAAATGACCTAATTGATCATCCAATGATACAAACACACCTATTGGATGCACAAGATTTGTTAAAAACCCTAATTGGGCAAGAATATGCCTAGGGAAGACGAAAATGACCTAAATATTAATTCAATGACACAAACAAAGTTATTGGATGCACAAGATTGGTTAAAAACCCTAATTGGACAAGAATATGCCTAGGGAGGACGAAAATGACCTAAATGTTAATCCAATGACACAAACACACCTATTGGATGCATAAGATTGGTTAAAAACCCTAATTGGACAAGAATAAGCCTAGGGAGGACGAAGATGACCTAATTGATCATCCAATGACACAAACACACCTATTGGATGCACAAGATTGGTTAAAAACCCTAATTGGACAAGAATATGCCTAGGGAGGAGGAAAATGACCTAAATATTAATTCAATGACACAAACAAAGTTATTGGATGCACAAGATTTGTTAAAAACCCTAATTGGACAAGAATAAGCCTAGGGAGGACGAAAATGACCTAATTGATCATCCAATGACACAAACACACCTATTGGAAGCACAAGATTGGTTAAAAACCCTAATTGGACAAGAATATGCCTAGGGAGGACGAAAATGACCTAAATGTTAATCCAATGACACAAATGAACTTATTGGATGCACAAGATTGGTTAAAAACCCTAATTGGACAAGAATAAGCCTAGGGAGGGCGAAAATTACCTAATTGATCATCCAATGACACAAACACACCTATTGGATGCACAAGATTGGTTAAAAACCCTAATTGGACAAGAATATGCCTAGGGAGGACGAAAATGACCTAAATATTAATTCAATGACACAAACAAAGTTATTGGATGCACAAGATTGGTAAAAAACCCTAATTGACAAGAATAAGCCTAGGGAGGACGAAAATGACCTAATTGATCATCCAATGACACAAACACTACTATTGGATGCACAATATTGGTTAAAAACCCTAATTGGACAAGAATATGCCTAGGGAGGTTGAAAATGACCTAAATATTAATTCAATGACACAAACAAACTTATTGGATGCACAAGATTGGTTAAAAACCCTAATTGGACAAGAATAAGCCTAGGGAGGACGAAAATGACCTAATTGATCATCCAATGACACAAACACACCTATTGGATGCACAAGATTGGTTAAAAACCCTAATTGGACAAGAATATGCCTAGGGAGGACGAAAATGACCTAAATGTTAATCCAATGACACAACTCAACCTATTGGATGCACAAGATTGGTTAAAAACCCTAATTGGACAAGAATAAGCCTAGGGAGGACGATAAATGACCTAATTGATCATCCAATGACACAAACACACCTATTGGATGCACAAGATTGGTTAAAAACCCTAATTGGACAAGAATAAGCCTAGGGAGGACGAAAATGACCTAATTGATCATCCAATGACACAAACACACCTATTGGATGCACAAGATTGGTTAAAAACCCTAATTGGACAAGAATAAGCCTAGGGAGGACAACAATGACCTAATTGATCATCCAATGACACAAACACACCTATTGGATGCACAAGAATGGTTAAAAACCCTAATTGGACAAGAATAAGCCTAGGGAGGACGAAAATGACCTAATTGATCATCCAATGACACAAACACACCTATTGGATGCACAAGATTGGTTAAAAACCCTAATTGGACAAGAATAAGCCTAGGGAGGACGAAAATGACCTAATTGATCATCCAATGACACAAACACACCTATTGGATGCACAAGATTGGTTAAAAACCCTAATTGGACAAGAATATGCCTAGGGAGGACGAAAATGACCTAAATGTTAATCCAATGACACAACTCAACGTATTGGATGCACAAGATTGGTTAAAAACCCTAATTGGACAAGAATAAGCCTAGGGAGGACGAAAATGACCTAATTGATCATCCAATGACACAAACACACCTATTGGATGCACAAGATTGGTTAAAAACCCTAATTGGACAAGAATATGCCTAGGGAGTATGAAAATGACCAAAATATTAATTCAATGACACAAACAAAGTTATTGGATCCACAAGATTGGTTAAAAACCCTAATTGGACAATAATAAGCCTAGGGAGGACGAAAATGACCTAATTGATCATCCAATGACACAAACACACCTATTGGATGCACAAGATTGGTTAAAAACCCTAATTGGACAAGAACAAGCATAGGGAGGAAGAAAATGACCGAATATATCATCCAATGACCCAAACACACCTATTGGATGCACAAGATTGGTTAAAAACCCTAATTGGACAAGAATAAGCCTAGGGAGGACGAAAATGACCTAATTGATCATCCAATGACACAAACACACCTATTGGATGCACAAGATTGGTTAAAAACCCTAATTGGACAAGAATATGCCTAGGGAGGACGAAAATGACCTAAATATTAATTCAATGACACAAACAAAGTTTTTGGATGCACAAGATTGGTTAAAAACCCTAATTGGACAAGAATAAGCATAGAAAGGACGAAAATGACCTAATTGATCATCCAATGACACAAACACACCTATTGGATGCACAAGATTGGTTAAAAACCCTAATTGGACAAGAATATGCCTAGGGAGGACGAAAATGACCTAAATGTTAATCCAATGACACAAATGAACTTATTGGATGCACAAGATTGGTTAAAAACCCTAATTGGACAAGAATAAGCCTAGGGATGACGAAAATGACCTAAATGCTAATCCAATGACACAACTCAACTTATTGGATGCAAAAGATTGGTTAAAAACCCTAATTGGGCAAGAATAAGCCTAGGGAGGACGAAAATAACCTAATTGATCATCCAATGACACAAACACACCTATTGGATGCACAAGATTGGTTAAAAACCCTAATTGGACAAGAATATGCCTAGGGAGGACGAAAATGACCTAAATGTTAATCCAATGACACAAATGAACTTATTGGATGCACAAGATTGGTTAAAAACCCTAATTGGACAAGAATATGCCTATGGAGGACGAAAATGACCTAATTTATCATCCAATGACACAAACACACCTATTGGATGCACAAGATTGGTTAAAAACCCTAATTGGACAAGATGATGCCTAGGGAGGACGAAAATGACCTAATTGATCATCCAATGACACAAACACACCTATTGGATGCACAAGATTGGTTAAAAACCCTAATTTGACAAGAATAAGCCTAGGGAGGACGAATATGACCTAAATGTTAATCCAATAACACAAATGAACTTATTGGATGCACAAGATTGGTTAAAAACCCTAATTGGACTAGAATAAGCCTAGGGAGAACGAAAATGACCTAAATGTTAATCCAATGACACAACTCAACTTATTGGATGCACAAGATTGGTTAAAATCCCTAATTGGACAAGAATAAGCCTAGGGAGGACGAAAATGACCTAATTGATCATCCAATGACACAGACACACCTATTGGATGCACAAGATTGGTTAATAACTCTAGTTGGACAAGAATATGCCTAGGGAGGACGAAAATGACCTAATTGATCATCCAATGACACAAACACACCTATTGGATGCACAAGACTGGTTAAAAACCCTAATTGGACAAGAATATGCCTAGGGAGGACGAAAATGACCTAAATATTAATTCAATGGCACAAACAAAGTTATTGGATGCACAAGATTGGTTAAAAACCCTAATTGGACAAGAATAAGCCTAGGGAGGACGAAAATGATCTAATTGATCATCCAATGACACAAACACACCTATTGGATGCAAAAGATTGGTTAAAAACCCTAATTGGACAAGATGATGCCTAGGGAGGACGAAAATGACCTAATTGATCATCCAATGACACAAACACACCTACGGGATGCACAAGATTGGTTAAAAACCCTAATTGGACAAGAATATGCCTAGGGAGGACGAAAATGACCTAAATATTAATTCAATGACACAAACAAAGTTATTGGATGCACAAGATTGGTTAAAAACCCTAATTGGACAAGAATAAGCCTAGGGAGAATGAAAATGACCTAAATGTTAATCCAATAACACAACTAAACTTATTGGATGCACAAGATTGGTTAAAAACCCTAATTGGACAAGAATATGCCTAGGGAGGACGAAAATGACCTAAATGTTAATCCAATGACACAAATGAACTTATTGGATGCACAAGATTGGTTAAAAACCCTAATTGGACAAGAATAAGCCTAGGGAGGACGAAAATGACCTAATTGATCATCCATTGACACAAACACACCTATTGGATGCACAAGATTGGTTAAAAACCCTAATTGGACAAGAATAAGCCTAGGGAGGACGAAAATGACCTAATTGATCATCCAATGACACAAACACACCTATTGGATGCACAAGATTGGTTAAAAACCCTAATTGGATAAGAGTATGCCTAGGGAGGATGAAAATGACCTAATTGATCATCCAATGACACAAACACACCTATTGGATGCACAAGATTGGTTAAAAACCCTAATTGGACAAGAATATGCTTAGGGAGGACGAATATGACCTAAATGTTAATCCAATAACACAAATGAACTTATTGGATGCACAAGAGTGGTTAAAAACCCTAATTGGACAAGAATAAGCCTAGGGAGAACGAAAATGACCTAAATGTTAATCCAATGACACAACTCAACTTATTGGATGCACAAGATTGGTTAAAATCCCTAATTGGACAAGAATAAGCCTAGGGAGGACGAAAATGACCTAATTGATCATCCAACGACACAAACACACCTATTGGATGCACAAGATTGGTTAAAAACCCTAATTGGATAAGAATAAGCCTAGGGAGAACGAAAATGACCTAAATTGATCATCCAATGACACAAACACACCTATTGGATGCACAAGATTGGTTAAAAACCCTAATTGGACAAGAATATGCCTAGGGAGGACGAAAATGACCAAAATGTTAATCCACTGACACAAATGAACTTATTGGATGCACAAGATTGGTTAAAAACCCTAAGTGGACAAGAATATGCCTAGGGAGGACGAAAATGACCTAATTGATCATCCAATGACACAAACACACCTATTGGATGCAAAAGATTGGTTAAAAACCCTTATTTGGACAAGATGATGCCTAGGGAGGACGAAAATGACCTAAATATTTATTCGGTGACACAAACAAACTTATCGGATGCACAAGATTGGTTAAAAACCCTAATTGGATAAGAATATGCCTAGGGAGGACGAATATGACCTAAATGTGAATCCAATGACACAAATGAACTTATTGGATGCACTAGATTGGTTAAAAACCCTAATTGGACAAGAATAAGCCTTGGGAGAATGAAAATGACCTAAATGTTAATCCAATGACACAACTCAACTTATTGGATGCACAAGATTGGTTAAAAACCCTAATTGGACAAGAATAAGCCTAGGGAGTACGAAAATGACCTAATTGATCATCCAATGACACAAACACACCTATTGGATGCACAAGATTGGTTAAAAACCCTAATTGGACAAGAATATGCCTAGGGAGAACGAAAATGACCTAAATTGATCATCCAATGACACAAACACACCTATTGGATGCACAAGATAGGTTAAAAACCCTAATTGGACAAGAATATGCCTAGGGAGGACGAAAATGACCTAAATGTTAATCCAATGACACAAATGAACTTATTGGATGCACAAGATTGGTTAAAAACCCTAATTGGACAAGAATAAGCCTAGGGAGGACGAAAATGACCTAATTGATCATCCAATGACACAAACACACCTATTGGATGCACAAGATTGGTTAAAAACCCTAATTGGACAAAAATATGCCTAGGGACGACGAAAATGACCTAAATATTAATTCAATGACACAAACAAACATATTGGATGCACAAGATTGGTTAAAAACCCTAATTGGACAAGAATAAGCCTAGGGAGGACGAAAATGACCTAATTGATCATCCAATGATACAAACACACCTATTGGATGCACAAGATTTGTTAAAAACCCTAATTGGGCAAGAATATGCCTAGGGAAGACGAAAATGACCTAAATATTAATTCAATGACACAAACAAAGTTATTGGATGCACAAGATTGGTTAAAAACCCTAATTGGACAAGAATATGCCTAGGGAGGACGAAAATGACCTAAATGTTAATCCAATGACACAAACACACCTATTGGATGCATAAGATTGGTTAAAAACCCTAATTGGACAAGAATAAGCCTAGGGAGGACGAAGATGACCTAATTGATCATCCAATGACACAAACACACCTATTGGATGCACAAGATTGGTTAAAAACCCTAATTGGACAAGAATATGCCTAGGGAGGAGGAAAATGACCTAAATATTAATTCAATGACACAAACAAAGTTATTGGATGCACAAGATTTGTTAAAAACCCTAATTGGACAAGAATAAGCCTAGGGAGGACGAAAATGACCTAATTGATCATCCAATGACACAAACACACCTATTGGAAGCACAAGATTGGTTAAAAACCCTAATTGGACAAGAATATGCCTAGGGAGGACGAAAATGACCTAAATGTTAATCCAATGACACAAATGAACTTATTGGATGCACAAGATTGGTTAAAAACCCTAATTGGACAAGAATAAGCCTAGGGAGGGCGAAAATTACCTAATTGATCATCCAATGACACAAACACACCTATTGGATGCACAAGATTGGTTAAAAACCCTAATTGGACAAGAATATGCCTAGGGAGGACGAAAATGACCTAAATATTAATTCAATGACACAAACAAAGTTATTGGATGCACAAGATTGGTTAAAAACCCTAATTTGACAACAATAAGTCTAGGGAGGACGAAAATGACCTAATTGATCATCCAATGACACAAACACATCTATTGGATGCACAAGATTGGTTAAAAACCCTAATTGGACAAGAATAAGCCTAGGGAGGACGAAAATGACCTAATTGATCATCCAATGACACAAACACACCTATTGGATGCACAAGATTGGTTAAAAACCCTAATTGGACAAGAATAAGCCTAGGGAGGACGAAAATGACCTAATTGATCATCCAATGACACAAATGAACTTATTGGATGCACAAGATTTTTTAAAAACCCTAATTGGACAAGAATAAGCCTAGGGAGGACGAAAATGACCTAATTGATCATCCAATGACACAAACACACCTATTGGATGCACAAGATTGGTTAAAAACCCTAGTTGGACAAGAATATGCCTAGGGAGGACGAAAATGACCTAATTGATCATCCAATGACACAAACACACCTATTGGATGCACAAGATTGGTTAAAAACCCTAGTTGGACAAGAATATGCCTAGGGAGGACGAAAATGACCTAATTGATCATCCAATGACACAAATGAACTTATTGGATGCACAAGATTGGTTTAAAACCCTAATTGGCCGAGAATAAGCCTAGGGAGAACGAAAATGACCTAAATGTTAATCCAATGACACAACTCAACTTATTGGATGCACAAGATTGGTTAAAAACCCTAATTGGACAAGAATAAGCCTAGGGAGGACGAAAATGACCTAATTGATCATCCAATGACACAAACACACCTATTGGATGCACAAGATTGGTTAAAAACCCTAGTTGGACAAGAATATGCCTAGGGAGGACGAAAATGACCTAATTGATCATCCAATGACACAAACACACCTATTGGATGCACAAGATTGGTTAAAAACCCTAGTTGGACAAGAATAAGCCTAGGGAGGTAGAAAATGACCTAATTGATCATCCAATGACACAAACACACCTATTGGATGCACAAGATTGGTTAAAAACCCTAATTGGACAAGAATAAGCCTAGGGAGGACGAAAATGACCTAATTGATCATCCAATGACACAAACACACCTATTGGATGCACAAGATTGGTTAAAAACCCTAATTGGACAAGAATATGCCAAGGGAGGACGAAAATGACCTAAATATTAATTCAATGACATAAAGAAACTTTTTGGATGCACAAGATTGGTTAAAAACCCTAATTGGACCAGAATAAGCCTAGGGAGGACGAAAATGACCTAATTGATCATCCAATGACATAAACAAAGTTATTGGATGCACAAGATTGGTTAAAAACCCTAATTGGACAAGAATAAGCCTAGGGAGGAAGAAAATGACCTAATTGATCATCCAATGACACAAACACACCTATTGGATGCACAAGATTGGTTAAAAACCCTAATTGGACAAGAATAAGCCTAGGGAGGACGAAAATGACCTAATTGATCATCCAATGACACAAACACACCTATTGGATGCACAAGATTGGTTAAAAACCCTAATTGGACAAGAATATGCCTAGGGAGGATGAAAATGACCTAATTGATCATCCAATGAACCAAACACACCTATTGGATGCACAAGATTGGTTAAAAACCCGAATTTGGACAAGAATATGCCTAGGGAGGACGAAAATGACCTAATTGATCATCCAATGACACAAACACACCTATTGGATGCACAAGATTGGTTAAAAACCCTAATTGGACAAGAATAAGCCTAGGGAGGACGAAAATGACCTAATTGATCATCCAATGACACAAACACACCTATTGGATGCACAAGATTGGTTAAAAACCCTAATTGGACAAGAATAAGCCTAGGGAGGACGAAAATGACCTAATTGATCATCCAATGACACAAACACACCTATTGGATGCACAAGATTGGTTTAAAACCCTAGTTGGACAAGAATATGCCTATGGAGGACGAAAATGACCAAATTTATCATCCAATGACACAAATGAACTTATTGGATGCACAAGATTGGTTAAAAACCCTAATTGGACAAGAATAAGCCTAGGGAGGACGAAAATGACCTAATTGATCATCCAATGACACAAACACACCTATTGGATGCACAAGATTGGTTAAAAACCCTAATTGGACAAGAATGTGCCTAGGAAGGACGAAAATGACCTAATTGATCATCCAATGACAGAAAAACACCTATTGGATGCACAAGATTGGTTAAAAACCCTAATTGGACAAGAATATGCCTAGGGAGGACGAAAATGACCTAAATATTAATTCAATGACATAAACAAACTTATTGGATGCACAAGATTGGTTAAAAACCCTAATTGGACAAGAATAAGACTAGGGAGGACGAAAATGACCTAATTGATCATCCAATGATACAAACACACCTATTGGAAGCACAAGATTGGTTAAAAACCCTAATTGGACAAGAATAAGCCTAGGGAGGACGAAAATGACCTAATTGATCATCCAATGACACAAACACACCTATTGGATGCACAAGATTGGTTAAAAACCCTAATTGGAAAAGAATATGCCTAGGAGGAGGAAAATGACCTAAATATTAATTCAATGACACAAACAAAGTTATTGGATGCACAAGATTGGTTAAAAACCCTAATTGGACAAGAATAAGCCTAGGGAGGACGAAAATGACCTAATTGATCATCCAATGACACAAACACACCTATTGGATGCACAAGATTGGTTAAAAACCCTAATTGGACAAGAATAAGCCTAGGGAGGACGAAAATGACATAATTGATCATCCAATGACACGAACACACCGATTGGATGCACAAGATTAGTTAAAAACCCTAATTGGACAAGAATATGCCTAAGGAGGACGAAAATGACCTAAATGTTAATCCAATGACACAAATGAACTTATTGGATGCACAAGATTGGTTAAAAACCCTAATTGGACAAGAATAAGCCTTGGGAGGACGAAAATGACCTAATTGATCATCCAATGACACAAACACACCTATTGGATGCACAAGACTAGTTAAAAACCGTAATTGGAGAAGAATATGCCTAGGAAGGACGAAAATGACCTAATTGATCATCCAATGACACAAACACACCTATTGGATGCACAAGATTGGTTAAAAACCCTAATTGGACAAGAATAAGCCTAGGGAGGACGAAAATGACCTAATTGATCATCCAATGACACAAACACACCTATTGGATGCACAAGATTGGTTAAAAACCCTAATTGGACAAGAATATGCCTAGGGAGGACGAAAATGACCTAAATATTAATTCAATGACATAAACAAACTTATTGGATGCACAAGATTGGTTAAAAACCCTAATTGGACAAGAATAAGCCTATGGAGGACGAAAATTACCTAATTGATCATCCAATGACACAAACACACCTATTGGATGCACAAGATTGGTTAAAAACCCTAATTGGACAAGAATAAGCCTAGGGAGGACGAAAATGCCCTAATTGATCATCCAAAGACACAAACACATCTATTGGTTGCACAAGATTGGTTAAAAACCCTTGTTGGACAAGAATATACCTAAGGAGGACGAAAATGACCTAATTGATCATCCAATGACACAAATGAACTTATTGGATGCACAAGATTGGTTAAAAACCCTAATTGGACAAGAATAAGCCTAGGGAGGACGAAAATGACCTAATTGATCATCCAATGACACAAACACACCTATTGGATGCACAAGATTGGTTAAAAACCCTAGTTGGACGAGAATATGCCTAGGGAGGACGAAAATGACCTAATTGATCATCCAATGACACAAATGAACTTATTGGATGCACAAGATTGGTTAAAAACCAGAATTGGTCAAGAATATGCCTAGGGAGGAGGAAAATGACCTAAATATTAATTCAAGGACACAAACAAAGTTATTGGATGCACAAGATTGGTTAAAAACCCTAATTGGACAAGAATAAGCCTAGGGAGGACGAAAATGACCTAATTGATCATCCAATGACACAAACACACCTATTGGATGCACAAGATTGGTTAAAAACCCTAGTTGGACAAGAATATGCCTAGGGAGGACGAAAATGACCTAATTGATCATCCAATGACACAAATGAACTTATTGGATACACAAGATTGGTTAAAAACCCTAATTGGACAAGAATATGCCTAGGGACGACGAAAATGGCCTAAATATTAATTCAATGACATAAACAAACTTATTGGAGGCACAAGATTGGTTAAAAACCCTAATTGGACAAGAATAAGCCTAGGGAGGACGAAAATGACCTAATTGATCATCCAATGCAACAAACACACCTATTGGAAGCACAAGATTGGTTAAAAACCCTAATTAGACAAGAATATGCCTAGGAAGGACGAAAATGACCTAAATGTTAATCCAAAGATACAAATGAACTTATTGGATGCACAAGATTGGTTAAAAACCCTAATTGGACAAGAATAAGCCTAAGGAGGACGAAAACGACCTAATTGATCATCGAATGAGACAAACACACCTATTGGAAGCACAAGATTGGTTAAAAACCCTAATTGGACAAGAATATGCCTAGGGAGGACGAAAATGACCTAAATGTTAATCCAATGACACAAATGAACTTATTGGATGCACAAGATTGGTTAAAAACCCTAATTGGACAAGAATAAGCCTAGGGAGGACGAAAATGACCTAATTGATCATTCAATGACACAAACACACCTATTGGATGCACAATATTGGTTAAAAACCCTAATTGGACAAGAATATGCCTAGGGAGGACGAAAATGACCTAAATATTAATTCAATGACATAAACAAACTTATTGGATGCAAAAGATTGGTTAAAAACCCTAATTGGACAAGAATAAGCCTAGGGAGGACGAAAATGACTTAATTGATCATCCAATGTCACAAACACACCTATTGGAAGCACAAGATTGGTTAAAAACCCTAATTGGACAAGAATATGCCTAGGGAGGACGAAAATGACCTAAATGTTAATCCAATGACACAAATGAACTTATTGGATGCACAAGATTGGTTAAAAACCCTAATTGGACAAGAATAAGCCTAGGGAGGACGAAAATGACCTAATTGATCATCCATTGACACAAACACACCTATTGGATGCACAAGATTGGTTAAAAACCCTATTTGGACAAGAATAAGCCTAGGGAGGACGAAAATGGCCTAATTGATCATCCAATGACACAAACACACCTATTGGATGCACAAGATTGGTTAAAAACCCTAATTGGATAAGAGTATGCCTAGGGAGGATGAAAATGACCTAATTGATCATCCAATGACACAAACACACCTATTGGGTGCACAAGATTGGTTAAAAACCCTAATTGGACAAGAATATGCTTAGGGAGGACGAATATGACCTAAATGTTAATCCAATAACACCAATGAACTTATTGGATGCACAAGAGTGGTTAAAAACCCTAATTGGACAAGAATAAGCCTAGGGAGAATGAAAATGACCTAAATGTTAATCCAATGACACAACTCAACTTATTGGATGCACAAGATTGGTTAAAATCCCTAATTGGACAAGAATAAGCCTAGGGAGGACGAAAATGACCTAATTGATCATCCAATGACACAAACACACCTATTGGATGCACAAGATTGGTTAAAAACCCTAATTGGACAAGAATATGCCTATGGAGGACGAAAATGACCTAATTTATCATCCAATGACACAAACACACCTATTGGATGCACAAGATTGGTTAAAAACCCTAATGGGACAAGATGATGCCTAGGGAGGACGAAAATGACCTAATTGATCATCCAATGACACAAACACACCTATTGGATGCACAAGATTGGTTAAAAACCCTAATTGGACAAGAATAAGCCTAGGGAGGACGAATATGACCTAAATGTTAATCCAATAACAAAATGAACTTATTGGATGCACAAGATTGGTTAAAAACCCTAATTGGACTAGAATAAGCCTAGGGAGAACGAAAATGACCTAAATGTTAATCCAATGACACAACTCAACTTATTGGATGCACAAGATTGGTTAAAATCCCTAATTGGACAAGAATAAGCCTAGGGAGGACGAAAATGACCTAATTGATCATCCAATGACACAGACACACCTATTGGATGCACAAGATTGGTTAATAACTCTAGTTGGACAAGAATATGCCTAGGGAGGACGAAAATGACCTAATTGATCATCCAATGACACAAACACACCTATTGGATGCACAAGACTGGTTAAAAACCCTAATTGGACAAGAATATGCCTAGGGAGGACGAAAATGACCTAAATATTAATTCAATGGCACAAACAAAGTTATTGGATGCACAAGATTGGTTAAAAACCCTAATTGGACAAGAATAAGCCTAGGGAGGACGAAAATGATCTAATTGATCATCCAATGACACAAACACACCTATTGGATGCAAAAGATTGGTTAAAAACCCTAATTGGACAAGATGATGCCTAGGGAGGACGAAAATGACCTAATTGATCATCCAATGACACAAACACACCTACGGGATGCACAAGATTGGTTAAAAACCCTAATTGGACAAGAATATGCCTAGGGAGGACGAAAATGACCTAAATATTAATTCAATGACACAAACAAAGTTATTGGATGCACAAGATTGGTTAAAAACCCTAATTGGACAAGAATAAGCCTAGGGAGAATGAAAATGACCTAAATGTTAATCCAATAACACAACTAAACTTATTGGATGCACAAGATTGGTTAAAAACCCTAATTGGACAAGAATATGCCTAGGGAGGACGAAAATGACCTAAATGTTAATCCAATGACACAAATGAACTTATTGGATGCACAAGATTGGTTAAAAACCCTAATTGGACAAGAATAAGCCTAGGGAGGACGAAAATGACCTAATTGATCATCCATTGACACAAACACACCTATTGGATGCACAAGATTGGTTAAAAACCCTAATTGGACAAGAATAAGCCTAGGGAGGACGAAAATGACCTAATTGATCATCCAATGACACAAACACACCTATTGGATGCACAAGATTGGTTAAAAACCCTAATTGGATAAGAGTATGCCTAGGGAGGATGAAAATGACCTAATTGATCATCCAATGACACAAACACACCTATTGGATGCACAAGATTGGTTAAAAACCCTAATTGGACAAGAATATGCTTAGGGAGGACGAATATGACCTAAATGTTAATCCAATAACACAAATGAACTTATTGGATGCACAAGAGTGGTTAAAAACCCTAATTGGACAAGAATAAGCCTAGGGAGAACGAAAATGACCTAAATGTTAATCCAATGACACAACTCAACTTATTGGATGCACAAGATTGGTTAAAATCCCTAATTGGACAAGAATAAGCCTAGGGAGGACGAAAATGACCTAATTGATCATCCAACGACACAAACACACCTATTGGATGCACAAGATTGGTTAAAAACCCTAATTGGATAAGAATAAGCCTAGGGAGAACGAAAATGACCTAAATTGATCATCCAATGACACAAACACACCTATTGGATGCACAAGATTGGTTAAAAACCCTAATTGGACAAGAATATGCCTAGGGAGGACGAAAATGACCTAAATGTTAATCCAATGACACAAATGATCTTATTGGATGCACAAGATTGGTTAAAAACCCTAATTGGACAAGAATAAGCCTTGGGAGGACGAAAATGACCTAATTGATCATCCAATGACACAAACACACCTATTGGATGCAAAGGATTGGTTAAAAACCCTAATTGGACAAGAATAAGCCTAGGGAGGACGAAAATGACCTAATTGATCATCCAATGACACAAACACACCTATTGGATGCACAAGATTGGTTAAAAACCCTAATTGGACAAGAATATGCCTAGGGAGGACGAAAATGACCTAAATGTTAATCCAATGACACAACTCAACCTATTGGATGCACAAGATTGGTTAAAAACCCTAATTGGACAAGAATAAGCCTAGGGAGGACGATAAATGACCTAATTGATCATCCAATGACACAAACACACCTATTGGATGCACAAGATTGGTTAAAAACCCTAATTGGACAAGAATAAGCCTAGGGAGGACGAAAATGACCTAATTGATCATCCAATGACACAAACACACCTATTGGATGCACAAGATTGGTTAAAAACCCTAATTGGACAAGAATAAGCCTAGGGAGGACGAAAATGACCTAATTGATCATCCAATGACACAAACACACCTATTGGATGCACAAGATTGGTTAAAAACCCTAATTGGACAAGAATAAGCCTAGGGAGGACGAAAATGACCTAATTGATCATCCAATGACACAAACACACCTATTGGATGCACAAGATTGGTTTAAAACCCTAGTTGATCAAGAATATGCCTAGGAAGGACGAAAATGACCTAATTGATCATCCAATGACACAAATGAACTTATTGGATGCACAAGATTGGTTAAAAACCCTAATTGGACAAGAATAAGCCTAGGGAGGACGAAAATGACCTAATTGATCATCCAATGACACAAACACACCTATTGGATGCACAAGATTGGTTAAAAACCCTAATTGGACAAGAATAAGCCTAGGGAGGACGAAAATGACCTAATTGATCATCCAATGACACAAACACACCTATTGGATGCACAAGATTGGTTAAAAACCCTAGTTGGACAAGAATATGCCTAGGGAGGACGAAAATGACCTAATTGATCAACCAATGACACAAATGAACTTATTGGATGCACAAGATTTGTTAAAAACCCTAATTGGACAAGAATAAGCCTAGGGAGGACGAAAATGACCTAATTGATCATCCAATGACACAAACACACCTATTGGATGCACAAGATTGGTTAAAAACCCTAATTGGACAAGAATATGCCTAGGGAGGACAAAATGACCTAAATGTTAATCCAATGACACAACTCAACTTATTGGATGCACAAGATTGGTTAAAAACCCTAGTTGGACAAGAATATGCCTAGGGAGGACGAAAATGACCTAATTGATCATCCAATGACACAAATGAACTTATTGGATGCACAAGATTGGTTAAAAACCCTAGTTGGACAAGAATATGACTAGGGAGGACGAAAATGACCTAATTGATCATCCAATAACACAAATGAACTTATTGGATGCACAAGATTTCTTAAAAACTCTAATTGGACAAGAATAAGCCTAGGGAGGACGAAAATGACCTAATTGATCATCCAATGACACAAACACACCTATTGGATGCACAAGATTGGTTAAAAACCCTAATTGGACAAGAATATGCCTAGGGAGGACGAAAATGACCTAAATGTTAATCCAATGACACAACTCAACTTATTGGATGCACAAGATTGGTTAAAAACCCTAATTGGACAAGAATAAGCCTAGGGAGGACGAAAATGAACTAATTGATCATCCAATGACACAAACACACCTATTAGATGCACATGATTGGTTAAAAACCCTAATTGGACAAGAATAAGCCTAGGGAGGACGAAAATGACCTAATTGATCATCCAATGACACAAACACACCTATTGGATGCACAAGATTGGTTAAAAACCCTAATTGGACAAGAATATGCCTAGGGAGGACGAAAATGACCTAATTGATCATGAAATGACACAAACACACCTATTGGATGCACAAGATTGGTTAAAAACCCTAATTGGACAAGAATAGGCCTAGGGAGGACGAAAATGACCTAAATATTAATTCAATGACACTAACAAACATATTGGACGCACAAGATTGGTTAAAAATCCTAATTGGACAAGAATAAGCCTAGGGAGGATAAAAATGACCTAATTGATCATCCAATGACACAAACACACCTATTGGAAGCACAAGATTGGTTAAAAATCCTAATTGGACAAGAATATGCCTAGGGAGGACGAAAATGACCTAAATGTTAATCCAATGACACAAATGAACTTATTGGATGCACAAGATTGGTTAAAAACCCTAATTGGACAAGAATAAGCCTAGGGAGGACGAAAATGACCTAATTGATCATCCAATGACAGAAACACACCGATTGGATTCACAAGATTGGTTAAAAACCCTAATTCGACAAGAATATGCCTAAGGAGGACGAAAATGACCTAAATATTAATTCAATGACACAAACAAAGTTATTGGATGCACAAGATTGGTTAAAAACCCTAATTGGACAAGAATAAGCCTTGGGATGATGAAAATGACCTAATTGATCATCCAATGACACAAACACACCTATTGGATGCACAAGATTGGTTAAAAACCCTAATTGGACAAGAATAAGCCTAGGGAGGACGAAAATGACCTAATTGATCATCCAATGACACAAACACACCTATTGGATGCACAAGATTGGTTAAAAACCCTAATTGGACAAGAATAAGCCTAGGGAGGACGAAAATGACCTAATTGATCATCCAATGACACAAACACACCTATTGGATGCACAAGATTGGTTAAAAACCCTAATTGGACAAGAATAAGCCTAGGGAGGACCAAAATGACCTAATTGAACATCCAATGACACAAACACACCAATTGGAAGCACAAGATTGGTTAAAAACCCTAATTGGACAAGTATATGGCTAGGGAGAACCAAAATGACCTAATTGATCATCCAATGACACAAACACACCTATTGGATGCACAAGATTGGTTAAAAACCCTAATTGGACAAGAATATGCCTAGGGAGGACGAAAAGGACCTAAATATTAATTCAATGACACAAACAAACTTATTGGATGCACAAGATGGGTTAAAAACCCTAATTGGACAAGAATAAGCGTAGGGAGGACGAGAATGACCTAATTGATCATCCAATGACACAAACACACCTATTGGATGCACAAGATTGGTTAAAAATCCTAATTGGACAAGAATAAGCGTAGGGAGGACGAAAATGACCTAATTGATCATCCAATGACACAAACACACCTATTGGATGCACAAGATTGGTTAAAAACCCTAATTGGACAAGAATAAGCCTAGGGAGGACGAAAATGACCTAATTGATCATCCAATGACACAAACACACCTATTGGATGCACAAGATTGGTTAAAAACCCTAATTGGACAAGAATATGCCTAGGGAGTTCGAAAATGACCTAATTGATCATCCAATGACACAAACACACCTATTGGATGCACAAGATTGGTTAAAAACCCTAATTGGACAAGAATATGCCTAGGGAGGACGAAAATGACCTAATTGATCATCCAATGACACAAACACACCTATTGGATGCACAAGATTGGTTAAAAACCCTAATTGGACAAGAATATGCCTAGAGAGATCGAAAATGACCTAAATTGATCATCCAATGACACAAACACACCTATTGGATGCACAAGATTGGTTAAAAACCCTAATTGGACAAGAATATGCCTAGGGAGGATGAAAATGACCTAAATGTTAATCCAATGACACAAATGAACTTATTGGATGCACAAGATTGGTTAAAAACCCTAATTGGACAAGAATAAGCCTAGGGAGGACGAAAGTGACCTAATTGATCATCCATTGACACAAACACACCTATTGGATGCACAAGATTGGTTAAAAACCCTAATTGGACAAGAATAAGCCTAGGGAGGACGAAAATGACCTAATTGATCATCCAATGACACAAACACACCTATTGGATGCACAAGATTGGTTAAAAACCCTAATTGGATAAGAGTATGCCTAGGGAGGATGAAAATGACCTAATTGATCATCCAATGACACAAACACACCTATTGGATGCACAAGATTGGTTAAAAACCCTAATTGGACAAGAATATTCTTAGGGAGGACGAATATGACCTAAATGTTAATCCAATAACACAAATGAACTTATTGGATGCACAAGAGTGGTTAAAAACCCTAATTGGACAAGAATAAGCCTAGGGAGAACGAAAATGACCTAAATGTTAATCCAATGACACAACTCAACTTATTGGATGCACAAGATTGGTTAAAATCCCTAATTGGACAAGAATAAGCCTAGGGGGGACGAAAATGACCTAATTGATCATCCAACGACACAAACACACCTATTGGATGCACAAGATTGGTTAAAAACCCTAATTGGATAAGAATAAGCCTAGGGAGAACGAAAACGACCTAAATTGATCATCCAATGACACAAACACACCTATTGGATGCACAAGATTGGTTAAAAACCCTAATTGGACAAGAATATGCCTAGGGACGACGAAAATGACCAAAATGTTAATCCACTGACACTAATGAACTTATTGGATGCACAAGATTGGTTAAAAACCCTAAGTGGACAAGAATATGCCTAGGGAGGACGAAAATGACTTAATTGATCATCCAATGACACAAACACACCTATTGGAGGCAAAAGATTGGTTAAAAACCCTTATTTGGACAAGATGATGCCTAGGGAGGACGAAAATGACCTAAATATTTATTCAGTGACACAAACAAACTTATCGGATGCACAAGATTGGTTAAAAACCCTAATTGGATAAGAATATGCCTAGGGAGGACGAATATGACCTAAATGTGAATCCAATGACACAAATGAACTTATTGGATGCACTAGATTGGTTAAAAACCCTAATTGGACAAGAATAAGCCTAGGGAGAATGAAAATGACCTAAATGTTAATCCAATGACACAACTCAACTTATTGGATGCACAAGATTGGTTAAAAACCCTAATTGGACAAGAATAAGCCTATGGAGTACGAAAATGACCTAATTGATCATCCAATGACACAAACACACCTATTGGATGCACAAGATTGGTTAAAAACCCTAGTTGGACAAGAATATGCCTAGGGAGGACGAAAATGACCTAATTGATCATCCAATGACACAAACACACCTATTGGATGCACAAGATTTGTTAAAAACCCTAATTGGACAAGAATATGCCTAGGGAGAACGAAAATGACCTAAATTGATCATCCAATGACACAAACACACCTATTGGATGCACAAGATAGGTTAAAAACCCTAATTGGACAAGAATATGCCTAGGGAGGACGAAAATGACCTAAATGTTAATCCAATGACACAAATGAACTTATTGGATGCACAAGATTGGTTAAAAACCCTAATTGGACAAGAATAAGCCTAGGGAGGACGAAAATGACCTAATTGATCATCCAATGACACAAACACACCTATTGGATGCACAAGATTGGTTAAAAACCCTAATTGGACAAAAATATGCCTAGGGACGACGAAAATGACCTAAATATTAATTCAATGACACAAACAAACATATTGGATGCACAAGATTGGTTAAAAACCCTAATTGGACAAGAATAAGCCTAGGGAGGACGAAAATGACCTAATTGATCATCCAATGATACAAACACACCTATTGGATGCACAAGATTTGTTAAAAACCCTAATTGGGCAAGAATATGCCTAGGGAAGACGAAAATGACCTAAATATTAATTCAATGACACAAACAAAGTTATTGGATGCACAAGATTGGTTAAAAACCCTAATTGGACAAGAATATGCCTAGGGAGGACGAAAATGACCTAAATGTTAATCCAATGACACAAACACACCTATTGGATGCATAAGATTGGTTAAAAACCCTAATTGGACAAGAATAAGCCTAGGGAGGACGAAGATGACCTAATTGATCATCCAATGACACAAACACACCTATTGGATGCACAAGATTGGTTAAAAACCCTAATTGGACAAGAATATGCCTAGGGAGGAGGAAAATGACCTAAATATTAATTCAATGACACAAACAAAGTTATTGGATGCACAAGATTTGTTAAAAACCCTAATTGGACAAGAATAAGCCTAGGGAGGACGAAAATGACCTAATTGATCATCCAATGACACAAACACACCTATTGGAAGCACAAGATTGGTTAAAAACCCTAATTGGACAAGAATATGCCTAGGGAGGACGAAAATGACCTAAATGTTAATCCAATGACACAAATGAACTTATTGGATGCACAAGATTGGTTAAAAACCCTAATTGGACAAGAATAAGCCTAGGGAGGGCGAAAATTACCTAATTGATCATCCAATGACACAAACACACCTATTGGATGCACAAGATTGGTTAAAAACCCTAATTGGACAAGAATATGCCTAGGGAGGACGAAAATGACCTAAATATTAATTCAATGACACAAACAAAGTTATTGGATGCACAAGATTGGTTAAAAACCCTAATTGGACAAAAATAAGCCTAGGGAGGACGAAAATGACCTAATTGATCATCCAATTACACAAACACACCTATTGGATGCACAAGATTGGTTAAAAACCCTAATTGGACAAGAATAAGCCTAGGGAGGACGAAAATGACCTAATTGATCATCCAATGACACAAACACACCTATTGGATGCACAAGATTGGTTAAAAACCCTAATTGGACAAGAATAAGCCTAGGGAGGACAACAATGACCTAATTGATCATCCAATGACACAAACACACCTATTGGATGCACAAGAATGGTTAAAAACCCTAATTGGACAAGAATAAGCCTAGGGAGGACGAAAATGACCTAATTGATCATCCAATGACACAAACACACCTATTGGATGCACAAGATTGGTTAAAAACCCTAATTGGACAAGAATAAGCCTAGGGAGGACGAAAATGACCTAATTGATCATCCAATGACACAAACACACCTATTGGATGCACAAGATTGGTTAAAAACCCTAATTGGACAAGAATATGCCTAGGGAGGACGAAAATGACCTAAATGTTAATCCAATGACACAACTCAACCTATTGGATGCACAAGATTGGTTAAAAACCCTAATTGGACAAGAATAAGCCTAGGGAGGACGATAAATGACCTAATTGATCATCCAATGACACAAACACACCTATTGGATGCACAAGATTGGTTAAAAACCCTAATTGGACAAGAATAAGCCTAGGGAGGACGAAAATGACCTAATTGATCATCCAATGACACAAACACACCTATTGGATGCACAAGATTGGTTAAAAACCCTAATTGGACAAGAATAAGCCTAGGGAGGACGAAAATGACCTAATTGATCATCCAATGACACAAACACACCTATTGGATGCACAAGATTGGTTAAAAACCCTAATTGGACAAGAATATGCCTATTGAGGACGAAAATGACTTAATTGGTCATCCAATGACACAAACACACCTATTGGATGCACAAGATTGGTTAAAAACCCTAATTGGACAAGAATAAGCCTAGGGAGGACGAAAATGACCTAATTGATCATCCAATGACACAAACACACCTATTGGATGCACAAGATTGGTTAAAAACCCTAATTGGACAAGAGTATGCCTAAGGAGGACGAAAATGACCTAATTGATCATCCAATGACACAAACACACCTATTGGATGCACAAGATTGGTTAAAAACCCTAATTGGACAAGAATAAGCCTAGGGAGGACGAAAATGACCTAATTGATCATCCAATGACACAAAACACCTATTGGATGCACAAGATTGGTTAAAAATCCTAATTGGACAAGAATAAGCCTAGGGAGGATAAAAATGACCTAATTGATCATCCAATGACACAAACACACCTATTGGATGCACAAGATTGGTTAAAAACCCTAATTGGACAAGAATAAGCCTAGGGAGGACGAAAATGACCTAATTGATCATCCAATGACACAAACACACCTATTGGATGCACAAGATTGGTTAAAAACCCTAATTGGACAAGAATAAGCCTAGGGAGGACGAAAATGACCTAATTGATCATCCAATCACACAAACACACCTATTGGATGCACAAGATTGGTTAAAAACCATAGTTGGACATGAATATGCCTAGGGAGGATGAAAATGACCTAATTGATCATCCAATGACACAAATGAACTTATTGGATGCACAAGATTGGTTAAAAACACTAATTGGACAAAAATAAGCCTAGGGAGGACAAAAATGACCTAATTGATCATCCAATGACACAAACACACCTATTGGATGCACAAGATTGGTTAAAAACCCTAATTGGACAAGAATAAGCCTAGGGAGGACGAAAATGACCTAATTGATCATCCAATGACACAAACACACCTATTGGATGCACAAGATTGGTTAAAAACCCTAATTGGACAAGAATAAGCCTAGGGAGGACGAAAATGACCTAATTGATCATCCAATGACACAAATGAACTTATTGGATGCACAAGATTTTTTAAAAACCCTAATTTGACAAAGTTATTGGATGCACAAGATTGGTTAAAAACCCTAATTTGACAAGAATAAGTCAAGGGAGGACGAAAATGACCTAATTGATCATCCAATGACACAAACACACCTATTGGATGCACAAGATTGGTTAAAAACCCTAATTGGACAAGAATAAGCCTAGGGAGGACGAAAATGACCTAATTGATCATCCAATGACACAAACACACCTATTGGATGCACAAGATTGGTTAAAAACCCTAATTGGTCAAGAATAAGCCTAGAGAAGACGAAAATGACCTAATTGATCATCAAATGACACAAATGAACTTATTGGATGCACAAGATTTGTTAAAAACCCTTGTTGGACAAGAATATGCCTAGGGAGGACGAAAATGACCTAATTGATCATCCAATGACACAAATGAACTTATTGGATGCACAAGATTTGTTAAAAACCCTAATTTGACAAAGTTATTGGATGCACAAGATTGGTTAAAAACCCTAATTTGACAAGAATAAGTCAAGGGAGGACGAAAATGACCTAATTGATCATCCAATGACACAAACACACCTATTGGATGCACAAGATTGGTTAAAAACCCTAATTGGACAAGAATAAGCCTAGGGAGGACGAAAATGACCTAATTGATCATCCAATGACACAAACACACCTATTGGATGCACAAGATTGGTTAAAAACCCTAATTGGTCAAGAATATGCCTAGGGAGGACGAAAATGACCTAATTGATCATCCAATGACACAAATGAACTTATTGGATGCACAAGATTGGTTAAAAACCCTAATTGGACAAGAATAAGCATAGAAAGGACGAAAATGACCTAATTGATCATCCAATGACACAAACACACCTATTGGATGCACAAGATTGGTTAAAAACCCTAATTGGACAAGAATATGCCTAGGGAGGACGAAAATGACCTAAATGTTAATCCAATGACACAAATGAACTTATTGGATGCACAAGATTGGTTAAAAACCCTAATTGGACAAGAATAAGCCTAGGGATGACGAAAATGACCTAAATGCTAATCCAATGACACAACTCAACTTATTGGATGCAAAAGATTGGTTAAAAACCCTAATTGGGCAAGAATAAGCCTAGGGAGGACGAAAATAACCTAATTGATCATCCAATGACACAAACACACCTATTGGATGCACAAGATTGGTTAAAAACCCTAATTGGACAAGAATATGCCTAGGGAGGACGAAAATGACCTAAATGTTAATCCAATGACACAAATGAACTTATTGGATGCACAAGATTGGTTAAAAACCCTAATTGGACAAGAATATGCCTATGGAGGACGAAAATGACCTAATTTATCATCCAATGACACAAACACACCTATTGGATGCACAAGATTGGTTAAAAACCCTAATTGGACAAGATGATGCCTAGGGAGGACGAAAATGACCTAATTGATCATCCAATGACACAAACACACCTATTAGATGCACAAGATTGGTTAAAAACCCTAATTGGACAAGAATAAGCCTAGGGAGGACGAATATGACCTAAATGTTAATCGAATAACACAAATGAACTTATTGGATGCACAAGATTGGTTAAAAACCCTAATTGGACTAGAATAAGCCTAGGGAGAACGAAAATGACCTAAATGTTAATCCAATGACACAACTCAACTTATTGAATGCACAAGATTGGTTAAAAACCCTAATTGAACAAGAATATGCCTAGGGAGGACGAAAATGACCAAAATGTTAATCCACTGACACAAATGAACTTATTGGATGCACAAGATTGGTTAAAAACCCTAAGTGGACAAGAATATGCCTAGGGAGGACGAAAATGACCTAATTGATCATCCAATGACACAAACACACCTATTGGATGCAAAAGATTGGTTAAAAACCCTTATTTGGACAAGATTATGCCTAGGGAGGACGAAAATGACCTAAATATTTATTCAGTGACACAAACAAACTTATCGGATGCACAAGATTGGTTAAAAACCCTAATTGGATAAGAATATGCCTAGGGAGGACGAATATGACCTAAATGTGAATCCAATGACACAAATGAACTTATTGGATGCACTAGATTGGTTAAAAACCCTAATTGGACAAGAATAAGCCTAGGGAGAATGAAAATGACCTAAATGTTAATCCAATGACACAACTCAACTTATTGGATGCACAAGATTAGTTAAAAACCCTAATTGGACAAGAATAAGCCTAGGGAGTACGAAAATGACCTAATTGATCATCCAATGACACAAACACACCTATTGGATGCACAAGATTGGTTAAAAACCCTAGTTGGACAAGAATATGCCTAGGGAGGACGAAAATGACCTAATGGATCATCCAATGACACAAACACACCTATTGGACACACAAGATTGGTTAAAAACCCTAATTGGACAAGAATATGCCTAGGGAGAACGAAAATGACCTAAATTGATCATCCAATGACACAAACACACCTATTGGATGCACAAGATAGGTTAAAAACCCTAATTGGACAAGAATATGCCTAGGGAGGGCGAAAATGACCTAAATGTTAATCCAATGACACAAATGAACTTATTGGATGCACAAGATTGGTTAAAAACCCTAATTGGACAAGAATATGCCTATGGAGGACGAAAATGACCTAATTTATCATCCAATGACACAAACACACCTATTGGATGCACAAGATTGGTTAAAAACCCTAATTGGACAAGATGATGCCTAGGGAGGACGAAAATGACCTAATTGATCATCCAATGACACAAACACACCTATTGGATGCACAAGATTGGTTAAAAACCCTAATTTGACAAGAATAAGCCTAGGGAGGACGAATATGACCTAAATGTTAATCCAATAACACAAATGAACTTATTGGATGCACAAGATTGGTTAAAAACCCTAATTGGACTAGAATAAGCCTAGGGAGAACGAAAATGACCTAAATGTTAATCCAATGACACAACTCAACTTATTGGATGCACAAGATTGGTTAAAATCCCTAATTGGACAAGAATAAGCCTAGGGAGGACGAAAATGACCTAATTGATCATCCAATGACACAGACACACCTATTGGATGCACAAGATTGGTTAATAACTCTAGTTGGACAAGAATATGCCTAGGGAGGACGAAAATGACCTAATTGATCATCCAATGACACAAACACACCTATTGGATGCACAAGACTGGTTAAAAACCCTAATTGGACAAGAATATGCCTAGGGAGGACGAAAATGACCTAAATATTAATTCAATGGCACAAACAAAGTTATTGGATGCACAAGATTGGTTAAAAACCCTAATTGGACAAGAATAAGCCTAGGGAGGACGAAAATGATCTAATTGATCATCCAATGACACAAACACACCTATTGGATGCAAAAGATTGGTTAAAAACCCTAATTGGACAAGATGATGCCTAGGGAGGACGAAAATGACCTAATTGATCATCCAATGACACAAACACACCTACGGGATGCACAAGATTGGTTAAAAACCCTAATTGGACAAGAATATGCCTAGGGAGGACGAAAATGACCTAAATATTAATTCAATGACACAAACAAAGTTATTGGATGCACAAGATTGGTTAAAAACCCTAATTGGACAAGAATAAGCCTAGGGAGGACGAAAAAGACCTAATTGATCATCCAATGAAACAAACACACCTATTGGAGCACAAGATTGGTTAAAAACCCTAATTGGACAAGAATAAGCCTAGGGAGGACGAAATAGACCTAATTGATCATCCAATGAAACAAACACACCTATTGGATGCACAAGATTGGTTAAAAACCCTAATTGGACAAGAATAAGCCTAGGGAGGACGAAAATGACCTAATTGATCATCCAATGACACAAACACACCTATTGGATGCACAAGATTGGTTAAAAACCCTAATTGGACAAGAATAAGCCTAGGGAGGACAACAATGACCTAATTGATCATCCAATGACACAAACACACCTATTGGATGCACAAGAATGGTTAAAAACCCTAATTGGACAAGAATAAGCCTAGGGAGGACGAAAATGACCTAATTGATCATCCAATGACACAAACACACCTATTGGATGCACAAGATTGGTTAAAAACCCTAATTGGACAAGAATAAGCCTAGGGAGGACGAAAATGACCTAATTGATCATCCAATGACACAAACACACCTATTGGATGCACAAGATTGGTTAAAAACCCTAATTGGACAAGAATATGCCTAGGGAGGACGAAAATGACCTAAATGTTAATCCAATGACACAACTCAACTTATTGGATGCACAAGATTGGTTAAAAACTCTAATTGGACAAGAATATGCCTAGGGAGGACGAAAATGACATTAATATTAATTCAATGACACAAACAAAGTTATTGGATGCACAAGATTGGTTAAAAACCCTAATTGGACAAGAATAAGCCTAGGGAGGACGAAAATGACCTAATTGATCATCCAATGACACAAACACACCTATTGGATGCACAAGATTGGTTAAAAACCCTAATTGGACAAGAAAAAGCCTAGGGAGGACGAAAATGACCTAATTGATCATCCATTGCCACAACCACACCTATTGGATGCACAAGATTGGTTAAAAACCCTAATTAGACTAGAATATGCCTAGGGAGGACGAAAATGACCTAAATGTTAATTCAATGACACAAACGAACTTATTGGATGCACAACATTGGTTAAAAACCCTAATTGGACAAGAATAAGCCTAGGGATGACGAAAATGACCTAATTGATCATCCAATGACACAAACACACCTATTGGATGCACAAGATTGGTTAAAAACCCTAATTGGACAAGAATATGCCTAGGGAGGACGAAAATGACCTAAATGTTAATCCAATGACACAACCCAACTTATTGGATGCACAAGATTGGTTAAAAACCCTAATTGGACAAGAATATGCCTAGGGAGGACGAAAATGACCTAAATGTTAATCCAATGACACAAATGAACTTATTGGATGCACAAGATTGGTTAAAAACCCTAATTGGACAAGAATAAGCCTAGGGAGGACGAAAATGACCTAAATGTTAATCCAATGACACAACTCAACTTATTGGATGCACAAGGTTGGTTAAAAACCCTAATTGGACAAGAATAAGCCTTTGGAGGACGAAAATGACCTAATTGATCATCCAATGACACAAACACACCTATTGGATGCACAAGATTGGTTAAAAACCCTAATTGGACAAGAATAAGCCTAGGGAGGACGAAAATGACCTAATTGATCATCCAATGACACAAACACACCTATTGGATGCACAAGATTGGTTAAAAACCCTAATTGGACAAGAATAAGCCTAGGGAGGACGAAAATGACCTAATTGATCATCCAATGACACAAACACATCTATTGGAAGCACAAGATTGGTTAGAAACCCTAGTTGGACAAGAATATGCCTAGGGAGGACGAAAATGACCTAATTGATCATCCAATGACACAAATGAACTTATTGGATGCACAAGATTGCTTAAAAACCCTAATTGGACAAAAATAAGCATAGAAAGGACGAAAATGACCTAATTGATCATCCAATGACACAAACACACCTATTGGATGCACAAGATTGGTTAAAAACCCTAATTGGACAAGAATAAGCCTAGGGAGGACGAAAATGACCTAATTGATCATCCAATGACACAAACACACCTATTGGATGCACAAGATTGGTTAAAAACCCTAATTGGACAAGAATAAGCCTAGGGAGGACGAAAATGACCTAATTGATCATCCAATGACACAAACACACCTATTGGATTCACAAGAATGGTTAAAAACCCTAATTGGATTTGAATATGCCTAGGGAGGACGAAAATGACCTAATTGATCATCCAATGACACAAATGAACTTATTGGATGCACAAGATTGGTTAAAAACCCTAATTGGACAAGAATAAGCATAGAAAGGACGAAAATGACCTAATTGATCATCCAATGATACAAACACACCTATTGGATGCACAAGATTGGTTAAAAACCCTAATTGGATAAGAATATGCCTAGGGAGGACGAAAATGACCTAATTGATCATCCAATGACACAAACACACCTATTGGATGCACAAGATTGGTTAAAAACCCTAATTGGACAAGAATATGCCTAGGGAGGACGAAAATGACCTAAATATTAATTCAATGACACAAACAAACTTATCGGATGCACAAGATTGATTAAAAACCCTAATTGGACAAGAATAGGCCTACGGAGGGCGAAAATGACCTAATTGATCATCCAAAGAAACAAACACACCTATTGGATGCACAAGATTGGTTAAAAACCCTAATTGGACAAGAATAAGCCTAGGGAGGACGAAAATGACCTAATTGATCATCCAATGACACAAACACACCTATTGGATGCACAAGATTGGTTAAAAACCCTAATTGGACAAGAATAAGCCTAGGGAGGACGAAAATGACCTAATTGATCATCCAATGACACAAACACACCTATTGGATGCACAAGATTGGTTAAAAACCCTAATTGGGCAAGAATATGCCTAAGGAGGACGAAAAAGACCTAAATGTTAATTCAATGACACAAACAAACTTATTGGATGCACAAGATTGGTTAAAAACCCTAATTGGACAAGAATAAGCATAGGGAAGACGGAAATGACCTAATTGATCATCCAATGACACAAACACACCTATTGGATGCACAAGATTGGTTAAAAACCCTAATTGGACAAGAATATGCCTAGGAAGGACGAAAATGACCTAATTGATCATCCAATGACACAAACACACCTATTGGATGCACAAGATTGGTTAAAAACCCTAATTGGACAAGAATATGCCTAGGGAGGACGAAAATGACCTAAATATTAATTCAATGACACAAACAAAGTTATTGGATGCATAAGATTGGTTAAAAACCCTAATTGGACAAGAATAAGCCTAGGGAGGACGAAAATGACCTATTTGATCATCCAATGACACAAACACACCTATTGGAAGCACAAGAGTGGTTAAAAACCCTAATTGGACAAGAATATCCCTAGGGAGGACGAAAATGACCTAAATGTTAATCCAATGACACAAATGAACTTATTGGATGCACAAGATTGGTTAAAAACCATAATTGGACAAGAATAAGCCTAGGGAGGATGAAAATGACCTAATTGATCCTCCAATAACACAAACACACCTATTGGATGCACAAGATTGGTTAAAAACCCTAATTGGACAAGAATATGCCTAGGGAGGACGAAAATGACCTAAATATTAATTCAACGACACAAACAAAGTTTTTAGATGCACAAGATTGGTTAAAAACCCTAATTGGACAAGAATAAGCCTAGGGATGACGAAAATGACCTAATTGATCATCCAATGACACAAGCACACCTATTGGATGCACAAGATTGGTTAAAAACCCTAATTGGACAAGAATAAGCCTAGGGAGGACGAAAATGACCTAATTGATCATCCAATGACACAAACACACCTATTGGATGCACAAGATTGGTTAAAAACCCTAATTGGACAAGAATATGCCTAGGGAGGACGAATATGACCTAAATGTGAATCCAATGACACAAATGAACTTATTGGATGCACAAGATTGGTTAAAAACCCTAATTGGACAAGAATAAGGCTAGGGAGAATGAAAATGACCTAAATATTAATCCAATGACACAACTCAACTTATTGGATGCACAAGATTGGTTTAAAACCCTAATTGGACAAGAATAAGCCTAGGGAGGACGAAAATGACCTAATTGATCATCCAATGACACAAACACACCTACTGGATGCACAAGATTGGTTAAAAACCCTAATTGGATAAAAATATGCCTAGGGAGGATGAAAATGACCTAATTGATCATCCAATGACACAAACACACCTATTGGATGCACAAGATTGGTTAAAAACCCTAATTGGACAAGAATATGCTTAGGGAGGACGAATATGACCTACATGTTAATCCAATAACACAAATGAACTTATTGGATGCACAAGTTTGGTTAAAAACCCTAATTGGACAAGAATAAGCCTAGGGAGAACGAAAATGACCTAAATGTTAATCGAATGACACAACTCAACTTATTGGATGCACAAGATTGGTTAAAATCCCTAATTGGACAAGAATAAGCCTAGGGAGGACGAAAATGACCTAATTGATCATCCAATGACACAAACACACCTATTGGATGCACAAGATTGGTTAAAAACCCTAGTTGGACAAGAATATGCCTAGGGAGGACGAAAATGACCTAATTGATCATCCAATGACACAAACACACCTATTGGATGCACAAGATTGGTTAAAAACCCTAATTGGACAAGAATATGCTTAGGGAGAACGAAAATGACCTAAATTGATCATCCAATGACACAAACACACCTATTGGATGCACAAGATAGGTTAAAAACCCTAATTGGACAAGAATATGCCTAGGGAGGACGAAAATGACCTAAATGTTAATCCAATGACACAAATGAACTTATTGGATGCACAAGATTGGTTAAAAACCCTAATTGGACAAGAATAAGCTTAGGGAGGACGAAAATGACCTAATTGATCATCCAATGACACAAACACACCTATTGGATGCACAAGATAGGTTAAAAACCCTAATTGGACAAGAATAAGCCTAGGGAGGACGAAATTGACCTAATTGATCATCCAATGACACAAACACACCTATTGGATGCACAAGATTGGTTAAAAACCCTAATTGGACAAGAATATGCCTAGGGAGGACGAAAATGACCTAATTGATCATCCAATGACACAAACACACCTATTGGATGCACAAGATTGGTTAAAAACACTAATAGGACAAGAATATTCCTAGGGAGGACGAAAATGACCTAAATATTAATTCAATGACACAAACAAACTTATCGGATGCAGAAGATTGGTTAAAAACCCTAATTGGACAAGAATAAGCCTAGGGAGGACGAAAATGACCTAATTGATCATCCAATGACACAAACACACCTATTGGATGCACAAGATTGGTTAAAAACCCTAGTTGGACAAGAACATGCCTAGAGAGGACGAAAATGACCTAATTGATCATCCAATGACACCAATGAACTTATTGGATGCACAAGATTGGTTAAAAACCCTAATTGGACAAGAATAAGCCTAGGGAGGACGAAAATGACCTAATTGATCATCCAATGACACAAACACACCTATTGGATGCACAAGATTGGTTAAAAACCCTAATTGGACAAGAATAAGCCTAGGGAGAATGAAAATGACCTAAATGTTAATCCAATGACACAACTCAACTTATTGGATGCACAAGATTGGTTAAAAACCCTAATTGGATAAGAATAAGCCTAGGGAGGACGAAAATGACCTAATTGATCATCCAATGACACAAACACACCTATTGGATGCACAAGATTGGTTAAAAACTATAGTTGGACAAGAACATGCCTAGGGAGGACGAAAATGACCTAATTGATCATCCAATGACACTAATGAACTTATTGGATGCACAAGATTGGTTAAAAACCCTAATTGGACAAGAATAAGCCTAGGGAGGACGAAAATGACCTAATTGATCATCCAATGACACAAACACACCTATTGGATGCACAAGATTGGTTAAAAACCCTAATTGGACAAGAATATGCCTAGGGAGGACGAAAATGACCTAATTGATCATCCAATGACACAAACACACCTATTGGATGCACAAGATTGGTTAAAAACGCTAATTGGACAAGAATATGCCTAGGGAGGACGAAAATGACCTAAATATTAATATAATGAAACAAACAAAGTTATTGGATGCACAAGATTGGTTAAAAACCCTAATTGGACAAGAATAAACCTAGGGAGGACGAAGATGACCTAATTGATCATCCAATGACACAAACACACCTATTGAATGCACAAGATTGGTTAAAAACCCTAGTTGGACAAGAACATGCCTAGGGAGGACGAAAATGACCTAATTGATCATCCAATGACACAAACACACCTATTGGATGCACAAGATTGGTTAAAAACCCTAATTGGACAAGAATATGCCTAGGGAAGACGAATATGACCTAAATGTTAATCCAATCACACAAATGAACTTATTGGATGCACAAGATTGGTTAAAAACCCTAATTGGACAAGAATAAGCCTAGGGAGAACGAAAATGACCTAAATGTTAATCCAATGACACAACTCAACTTATTGGATGCACAAGATTGGTTAAAAACCCTAATTGGACAAGAATAAGCCTAGGGAGGACGAAAATAACCTAATTGTTCATACAATGACACAAACACACCTATTGGATGCACAAGATTGGTTAAAAACCCTAATTGGACAAGAATATGCCTAGGGAGGACGAAAATGACCTAATTGATCATCCAATGACACAAACACACCTATTGGATGCACAACATCGGTTAAAAACCCTAATTGGACAAGAATAAGCCTAGGGAGGACGAAAATGACCTAATTGATCATCCAATGACACAAACACACCTATTGGATGCACAAGATTGGTTAAAAACCCTAATTGGACAAGAATAAGCCTAGGGAGGACGAAAATGATGATACAACTCAACTTATTGGATGCACAAGATTGGTTAAAAACCCTAATTGGACAAGAATAAGCCTAGGGAGGACGAAAATGACCTAATTGATCATCCAATGACACAAACACACCTATTGGATGCACAAGATTGGTTAAAAACCCTAATTGGACAACAATATGCCTTGGGAGGACGAAAATGACCTAATTGATCATCCAATGACACAAACACACCTATTGGATGCACAAGATTGGTTAAAAACCCTAATTGGACAAGAATATGCCTAGGGAGGACGAAAATGACCTAATTGATCATCCAATGACACAAACACACCTATTGGATGCACAAGATTGGTTAAAAACCCTAACTTGACAAGAATATGCCTAGGGAGGACGAAAATGACCTAATTGATCATCCAATGACACAAACACACCTATTGGATGCACAAGATTGGTTAAAAACCCTAATTTGACAAGAATATGCCTAGGGAGGACGAATATGACCTAAATGTTAATCCAATAACTCAAATGAACTTATTGGATGCACAAGATTTGTTAAAAACCCAAATTGGACAAGAATAATCCTAGGGAGAACGAAAATGACCTAAATGTTAATCCAATGACACAACTCAACTTATTGGATGCACAAGATTGGTTAAAAACCCTAATTGGACAAGAATAAGCCTAGGGAGGACGAAAATGACCTAATTGATCATCCAATGACACAAACACACCTATTGGATGCACAAGATTGGTTAAAAACCCTAATTGGACAAGAATATGCCTAGGGAGGACGAAAATGACCTAAATATTAATTCAATGACACAAACAAACTTATCGGATGCACAAGATTGATTAAAAACCCTAATTGGACAAGAATAGGCCTACGGAGGGCGAAAATGACCTAATTGATCATCCAAAGAAACAAACACACCTATTGGATGCACAAGATTGGTTAAAAACCCTAATTGGACAAGAATAAGCCTAGGGAGGACGAAAATGACCTAATTGATCATCCAATGACACAAACACACCTATTGGATGCACAAGATTGGTTAAAAACCCTAATTGGACAAGAATAAGCCTAGGGAGGACGAAAATGACCTAATTGATCATCCAATGACACAAACACACCTATTGGATGCACAAGATTGGTTAAAAACCCTAATTGGACAAGAATATGCCTAGGGAGGACGAAAATGACCTAAATATTAATTTAATGACACAAACAAAGTTTTTGGATGCACAAGATTAATTAAAAACCCTAATTGGACAAGAATAAACCTAGGGAGGACGAAAATGACCTAATTGATCATCCAATGACACAAATACACCTATTGGATGCAAAAGATTGGTTAAAAATCCTAATTGGACAAGATGATGCCTAGGGAGGACGAAAATGACCTAAATATTAATTCAATGACACAAACAAACTTATTGGATGCACAAGATTGGTTAAAAACCCTAATTGGACAAAAATAAGCCTAGGGAGGACGAAAATGACCTAATTGATAATCCAATGACACAAACAAACTTATTGGATGCACAAGATTGGTTAAAAACCCTAATTGGACAAGAATAAACCAAGGGAGGACAAAAATGACCTAAATGTTAATCCAATGACACTACTCAACTTATTGGAAGCACAAGATTGGTTAAAAACCCTAATTGGACAAGAATAAGCCTAGGGAGGACGAAAATGACCTAATTGATCATCCAATGACACAAACACACCTATTGGATGCACAAGATTGGTTAAAAACCCTAATTGGACAAGAATAAGCCTAGGGAGGACGAAAATGACCTAATTGATCATCCAATGACACAAACACACCTATTGGATGCACAAGATTGGTTAAAAACCCTAATTGGACAAGAATATGCCTAGGGAGGACGAAAATGACCTAAATGTTAATCCAATGACACAAATGAACTTATTGGATGCACAAGATTGGTTAAAAACCCTAAGTGGACAAGAATATGCCTAGGGAGGACGAAAATGACCTAATTGATCATCCAATGACAAAAACACACCTATTGGATGCAAAAGATTGGTTAAAAACCCTTATTTGGACAAGATGATGCCTAGGGAGAACGAAAATGACCTAAATATTAATTCAATGACACAAACAAACTTATTGGATGCACAAGATTGGTTAAAAACCCTAATTGGATAAGAATATGCCTAGGGAGGACGAATATGACCTAAATGTGAATCCAATGACACAAATGAACTTATTGGATGCACAAGATTGGTTAAAAACCCTAATTGGACAAGAATAAGCCTAGGGAGAATGAAAATGACCTAAATGTTAATCCAATGACACAACTCAACTTATTGGATGCACAAGATTGGTTAAAAACCCTAATTGGACAAGAATAAGCCTAGGGAGGACGAAAAAGACCTAATTGATCATCCAATGACACAAACACACCTATTGGATGCACAAGATTGGTTAAAAACCCTAATTGGATAAAAATATGCCTAGGGAGGATGAAAATGACCTAATTGATCATCCAATGACACAAACACACCTATTGGATGCACAAGATAGGTTAAAAACCCTAATTGGACAAGAATATGCTTAGGGAGGACGAATATGACCTAAATGTTAATCCAATAACACAAATGAACTTATTGGATGCACAAGATTGGTTAAAACCCCTAATTGGACAAGAATAAGCCTAGGGAGAACGAAAATGACCTAAATGTTAATCCAATGACACAACTCAACTTATTGGATGCACAAGATTGGTTAAAATCCCTAATTGGACAAGAATAAGCCTAGGGAGGACGAAAATGACCTAATTGATCATCCAATGACACAAACACACCTATTGGATGCACAAGATTGGTTAAAAACCCTAGCTGGACAAGAATATGCCTAGGGAGGACGAAAATGACCTAATTGATCATCCAATGACACAAACACACCTATTGGATGCACAAGATTGGTTAAAAACCCTAATTGGACAAGAATAAGCCTAGGGAGAATGAAAATGACCTAAATGTTAATCCAATGACACAACTCAACTTATTGGATGCACATGATTGGTTAAAAACCCTAATTGGACAAGAATAAGCCTAGGGAGGACGAAAATGACCTAATTGATCATCCAATGACACAAACACACCTGTTGGATGCACAAGTTTGGTTAAAAACCCTAATTGGATAAAAATATGCCTAGGGAGGATGAAAATGACCTAATTAATCATCCAATGACACAAACACACCTATTGGATGCACAAGATTGGTTAAAAACCCTAATTGGACAAGAATATGCTTAGGGAGGACGAATATGACCTAAATGTTAATCCAATAACACAAATGAACTTATTGGATGCACAAGATTGGTTAAAAACCCTAACTGGACAAGAATAAGCCTAGGGAGAACGAAAATGACCTAAATGTTAATCCAATGACACAACTCAACTTATTGGATGCACAAGATTGGTTAAAATCCCTAATTGGACAAGAATAAGCCTAGGGAGGACGAAAATGACCTAATTGATCATCCATTGACACAAACACACCTATTGGATGCACAAGATTGGTTAAAAACCCTAGTTGGACAAGAATATGCCTAGGGAGGACGAAAATGACCTAATTGATCATCCAATGACACAAACACACCTATTGGATGCACAAGATTGGTTAAAAACCCTAATTGGACAAGAATATGCCTAGGGAGGACAAAAATGACCTAAATATTAATTCAATGACACAAACAAAGTTATTGGATGCACAAGATTGGTTAAAAACCCTAATTGGACAAGAATAAGCCTAGGGAGGAAGAAAATGACCTAATTGATCATCCAATGACACAAACACACCTATTGGATGCACAAGATTGGTTAAAAACCCTAATTGGACAAGAATAAGCCTAGAGAGGAAGAAAATGACCTAATTGATCATCCAATGACACAACCACACCTATTGGATTCACAAGATTGGTTAAAAACCCTAATTGAACAAGAATAAGCCTAAGGAGGACGAAAATGACCTAAATGTTAATCCAATGACACAAAGAACTTATTGGATGCACAAGATTGGTTAAAAACCCTAATTGGACAAGAATAAGCCTAGGGAGGACGAAAATGACCTAATTGATCATCCAATGACACAAACACACCTATTGGATGCACAAGATTGGTTAAAAACCCTAATTGGACAAGAAGAAGCCTAGGGAGGATGAAAATGACCAAATTGATCATCCAATGACACAAACAAACCTATTGGACGCACAAGATTGGTTAAAAACCCTAATTGAACAAGAATAAGCCTAGGGAGGACGAAAATGACCTAATTGATCATCCAATGACACAAACACACCTATTGGATGCACCAGATTGGTTAAAAACCCTAATTGGACAAGAATAAGCCTAGGGAGGATCAAAATGACGTAATTAATCATCCAATGACACAAACACACCTATTGGATGCACAAGATTGGTTAAAAACCCTAATTGGACAAGAATAAGCCTAGGGAGGACGAAAATGACCTAATTGATCATCCAATGACACAAACAAACCTATTTGATGCACAAGATTGGTTAAAAACCCTAATTGGACAAGAATAAGCCTAGGGAGGACGAAAATGACCTAATTGATCATCCAATGACACAAACACACCTATTGGATGCACAAGATTGGTTAAAAACCCTAATTGGACAAGAATATGCCTAGGGAGGACGAAAATGACCTAAATGTTAATCCAATGACACAACTCAACCTATTGGATGCACAAGATTGGTTAAAAACCCTAATTGGACAAGAATAAGCCTAGGGAGGACGATAAATGACCTAATTGATCATCCAATGACACAAACACACCTATTGGATGCACAAGATTGGTTAAAAACCCTAATTGGACAAGAATAAGCCTAGGGAGGACGAAAATGACCTAATTGATCATCCAATGACACAAACACACCTATTGGATGCACAAGATTGGTTAAAAACCCTAATTGGACAAGAATAAGCCTAGGGAGGACGAAAATGACCTAATTGATCATCCAATGACACAAACACACCTATTGGATGCACAAGATTGGTTAAAAACCCTAATTGGACAAGAATAATCCTAGGGAGGACAAAAATGACCTAATTGATCATCCAATGACACAAATGAACTTATTGGATGCACAAGATTGGTTAAAAACCCTAGTTGTAGAAGAATATGCCTAGGGAGGACGAAAATGACCTAATTGATCTTCCAATGACACAAATGAACTTATTGGATGCACAAGATTTGTTAAAAACCCTAATTGGACAAGAATAAACCTAGGGAGGACGAAAATGACCTAATTGATCATCCAATGACACAAACACACCTATTGGATGCACAAGATTGGTTAAAAACCCTAATTGGACAAGAATAAGCCTAGGGAGGACGAAAATGACTTAATTGATCATCCAATGACACAAACGAACTTATTGGATGCACAAGATTGGTTAAAAACCCTAATTGGACAAGAATAAGCCTAGGGAGGACGAAAATGACCTAATTGATCATCCAATGACACAAACACACCTATTGGATGCACAAGATTGGTTAAAAACCCTAATTGGACAAGAATATGCCTAGGGAGGAGCAAAATGACCTAAATATTAATTCAATGACACAAACAAAGTTATTGGATGCACAAGATTGGTTAAAAACCCTAATTGGACAAGAATAAGCCTAGGGAGGACGAAAATGACCTAATTGATCATCCAATGACACAAAAACACCTATTGGATGCACAAGATTGGTTAAAAACCCTAATTGGATAAGAATAAGCCTAGGGAGGACGAAAATGACCTAATTGATCATCCAATGACACAAACACACCTATTGGATGCACAAGATTGGTTAAAAACCCTAATTGGACAAGAATATGCCTAGGGAGGACGAAAATGACCTAGATGATCATCCAATGACACAAACACACCTATTGGATGCACAAGATTGGTTAAAAACCCTAATTGGACAAGAATAAGCCTAGGGAGGACGAAAATGACCTAATTGATCATCCAATGACACAAACACACCTATTGGATGCACAAGATTGGTTAAAAACCCTAATTGGACAAGAATATGCCTAGGGAGGACGAAAATGACCTAATTGATCATCCAATGACACAAACACACCTATTGGATGCACAAGATTGGTTAAAAACCCTAACTTGACAAGAATATGCCTAGGGAGGACGAAAATGACCTAATTGATCATCCAATGACACAAACACACCTATTGGATGCACAAGATTGGTTAAAAACCCTAATTTGACAAGAATATGCCTAGGGAGGACGAATATGACCTAAATGTTAATCCAATAACTCAAATGAACTTATTGGATGCACAAGATTTGTTAAAAACCCAAATTGGACAAGAATAATCCTAGGGAGAACGAAAATGACCTAAATGTTAATCCAATGACACAACTCAACTTATTGGATGCACAAGATTGGTTAAAAACCCTAATTGGACAAGAATAAGCCTAGGGAGGACGAAAATGACCTAATTGATCATCCAATGACACAAACACACCTATTGGATGCACAAGATTGGTTAAAAACCCTAATTGGACAAGAATATGCCTAGGGAGGACGAAAATGACCTAAATATTAATTCAATGACACAAACAAACTTATCGGATGCACAAGATTGATTAAAAACCCTAATTGGACAAGAATAGGCCTACGGAGGGCGAAAATGACCTAATTGATCATCCAAAGAAACAAACACACCTATTGGATGCACAAGATTGGTTAAAAACCCTAATTGGACAAGAATAAGCCTAGGGAGGACGAAAATGACCTAATTGATCATCCAATGACACAAACACACCTATTGGATGCACAAGATTGGTTAAAAACCCTAATTGGACAAGAATAAGCCTAGGGAGGACGAAAATGACCTAATTGATCATCCAATGACACAAACACACCTATTGGATGCACAAGATTGGTTAAAAACCCTAATTGGACAAGAATATGCCTAGGGAGGACGAAAATGACCTAAATATTAATTTAATGACACAAACAAAGTTTTTGGATGCACAAGATTAATTAAAAACCCTAATTGGACAAGAATAAACCTAGGGAGGACGAAAATGACCTAATTGATCATCCAATGACACAAATACACCTATTGGATGCAAAAGATTGGTTAAAAATCCTAATTGGACAAGATGATGCCTAGGGAGGACGAAAATGACCTAAATATTAATTCAATGACACAAACAAACTTATTGGATGCACAAGATTGGTTAAAAACCCTAATTGGACAAAAATAAGCCTAGGGAGGACGAAAATGACCTAATTGATAATCCAATGACACAAACAAACTTATTGGATGCACAAGATTGGTTAAAAACCCTAATTGGACAAGAATAAACCAAGGGAGGACAAAAATGACCTAAATGTTAATCCAATGACACTACTCAACTTATTGGAAGCACAAGATTGGTTAAAAACCCTAATTGGACAAGAATAAGCCTAGGGAGGACGAAAATGACCTAATTGATCATCCAATGACACAAACACACCTATTGGATGCACAAGATTGGTTAAAAACCCTAATTGGACAAGAATAAGCCTAGGGAGGACGAAAATGACCTAATTGATCATCCAATGACACAAACACACCTATTGGATGCACAAGATTGGTTAAAAACCCTAATTGGACAAGAATATGCCTAGGGAGGACGAAAATGACCTAAATGTTAATCCAATGACACAAATGAACTTATTGGATGCACAAGATTGGTTAAAAACCCTAATTGGACAAGAAAAAGCCTACGGAGGACGAAAATGACCTAATTGATCATCCAATGACAAAAACACGCCTATTGGATGCACAAGATTGGTTAAAAACCCTAATTGGACAAGAATAAGCCTAGGGAGGACGAAAATGACCTAATTGATCATCCATTGACACAAACACACCTATTGGATGCACAAGATTGGTTAAAAACCCTAGTTGGACAAGAATATGCCTAGGGAGGACGAAAATGACCTAATTGATCATCCAATGACACAAACACACCTATTGGATGCACAAGATTGGTTAAAAACCCTAATTGGACAAGAAAAAGCCTAGGGAGAATGAAAATGACCTAAATGTTAATCCAATGACACAACTCAACTTATTGGATGCACAAGATTGGTTAAAAACCCTAATTGGACAAGAATAAGCCTAGGGAGGACGAAAATGACCTAATTGATCATCCAATGACACAAACACACCTATTGGATGCACAAGATTGGTTAAAAACCCTAATTGGATAAAAATATGCCTAGGGAGGATGAAAATGACCTAATTGATCATCCAATGACACAAACACACCTATTGGATGCACAAGATTGGTTAAAAACCCTAATTGGACAAGAATATGCTTAAGGAGGACGAATATGACCTAAATGTCAATCCAATGACACAACTCAACTTATTGGATGCACAAGATTGGTTAAAAACCCTAATTGGACAAGAATAAGCCTAGGGAGTACGAAAATGACCTAATTGATCATCCAATGACACAAACACACCTATTGGATGCATAAGATTGGTTAAAAACCCTAATTGGATAAGAATATGCCTAGGGAGGACGAAAATGACCTAATTGATCATCCAATGACACAAACACACCTATTGGATGCACAAGATTGGTTAAAAACCCTAATTGGACAAGAATAAGCCTAGGGAGGACGAATATGACCTTAATGTTAATCCAATAACACAAATGAACTTATTGGATGCACAAGATTGGTTAAAAACCCTAATTGGACAAGAATAAGCCTAGGGAGAACGAAAATGACCTAAATGTTAATCCAATGACACAACTCAACTTATTGGATGCACAAGATTGGTTAAAATCCCTAATTGGACAAGAATAAGCCTAGGGAGGACGAAAATGACCTAATTGATCATCCAATGACACAAACTCACCTATTGGATGAACAAGATTGGTTAAAAACCCTAATTGGATAAGAATATGCCTAGGGAGGATGAAAATAACCTAATTGATCATCCAATGACACAAACACACCTATTGGATGCACAAGATTGGTTAAAAACCCTAATTGGACAAGAATATGCTTAGGGAGGACGAATATGACCTAAATGTTAATCCAATAACACAAATGAACTTATTGGATGCACAAGATTGGTTAAAAACCCTAATTGGACAAGAATAAGCCTAGGGAGAACGAAAATGACCTAAATGTTAATCCAATGACACAACTCAACTTATTGGATGCACAAGATTGGTTAAAAACCCTAATTGGACAAGAATAAGCCTAGGGAGGACGAAAATGACCTAATTGATCATCCAATGACACAAACACACCTATTGGATGCACAAGATTGGTTAAAAACCCTAATTGGACAAGAATAAGCCTAGGGAGGACGAAAATGACCTAATTGACCATCCAATGACACAAACACACCTATTGGATGCACAAGATTGGTTAAAAACCCTAATTGGATAAGAATATACCTAGGGAGGACGAAAATGACCTAAATATTAATTCAATGACACAAACAAAGTTATTGGATGCACAAGATTGGTTAAAAACCCTAATTGGACAAGAATAAGCCTAGGGAGAACGAAAATGACCTAAATGTTAATCCAATGACACAACTCAACTTATTGGATGCACAAGATTGGTTAAAAACCCTAATTGGACAAGAATATGCCTAGGGAGGACGAAAATGACCTAATTGATCATCCAATGATACAAACACACCTATTGGATGCACAAGATTGGTTAAAAACCCTAGTTGGACAAGAACATGCCTAGGGAGGCCGAAAATGACCTAATTGATAATCCAATGACACTAATGAACTTAATGGATGCACAAGATTGGTTAAAAACCCTAATTGGACAAGAATAAGCCTAGGGAGGACGAAAATGACCTAATTGATCATCCAATGACACAAACACACCTATTGGATGCACAAGATTGGTTAAAAACCCTAATTGGACAAGAATATGCCTAGGGAGGACGAAAATGACCTAAATGTTAATCCAATGACACAACTCAACCTATTGGATGCACAAGATTGGTTAAAAACCCTAATTGGACAAGAATAAGCCTAGGGAGGACGATAAATGACCTAATTGATCATCCAATGACACAAACACACCTATTGGATGCACAAGATTGGTTAAAAACCCTAATTGGACAAGAATAAGCCTAGGGAGGACGAAAATGACCTAATTGATCATCCAATGACACAAACACACCTATTGGATGCACAAGATTGGTTAAAAACCCTAATTGGACAAGAATAAGCCTAGGGAGGACGAAAATGACCTAATTGATCATCCAATGACACAAACACACCTATTGGATGCACAAGATTGGTTAAAAACCCTAATTGGACAAGAATAAGCCTAGGGAGGACGAAAATGACCTAATTGATCATCCAATGACACAAACACACCTATTGGATGCACAAGATTGGTTTAAAACCCTAGTTGATCAAGAATATGCCTAGGAAGGACGAAAATGACCTAATTGATCATCCAATGACACAAATGAACTTATTGGATGCACAAGATTGGTTAAAAACCCTAATTGGACAAGAATAAGCCTAGGGAGGACGAAAATGACCTAATTGATCATCCAATGACACAAACACACCTATTGGATGCACAAGATTGGTTAAAAACCCTAATTGGACAAGAATAAGCCTAGGGAGGACGAAAATGACCTAATTGATCATCCAATGACACAAACACACCTATTGGATGCACAAGATTGGTTAAAAACCCTAATTGGACAAGAATAAGCCTAGGGAGGACAAAGATGACCTAATTGATCATCCAATGACACAAACACACCTATTGGATGCACAAGATTGGTTAAAAACCCTAATTGGACAAGAATAAGCCTAGGGAGGACGAAAATGACCTAATTGATCATCCAATGACACAACCACACCAATTGGATGCACAAGATTGGTTAAAAACCCTAATTGGACAAGAATAAGCCTAGGGAGGACGAAAATGACCTAATTGATCATCCAATGACACAAACACACCTATTGGATGCACAAGATTGGTTAAAAACCCTAATTGGATAAGAATATGCCTAGGGAGGACGAAAATGACATAATTGATCATCCAATGACACAAACACACCTATGGGATGCACACGATTGGTTAAAAACCCTAATTGGACAAGAATATGCCTAGGGATGACGAATATGACCTAAATGTGAATCCAATGACACAAATGAACTTATTGGATGCACAAGATTGGTTAAAAACCCTAATTGGACAAGAATAAGCCTAGGGAGAATGAAAATGACCTAAATGTTAATCCAATGACACAACTCAACTTATTGGATGCACAAGATTGGTTAAAAACCCTAATTGGACAAGAATAAGCCTAGGGAGGACGAAAATGACCTAATTGATCATCCAATGACACAAACACACCTATTGGATGCACAAGATTGGTTAAAAACACAAATTGGATAAGAATATGCCTAGGGAGGACGAAAATGACCTAATTGATCATCCAATGACACAAACACACCTATTGGATGCACAAGATTGGTTAAAAATCCTAATTGGACAAGAATATGCCTAGGGAGGACGAAAATGACCTAAATATTAATTCAATGACACAAACAAACTTATTGGATGCACAAGATTGGTTAAAAACCCTAATTAGAAAAGAATATGCCTAGGGAGGACGAATATGACCTAAATCTGAATCCAATGACACAAATGAACTTATTGGATGCACAAGATTGGTTAAAAACCCTAATTGGACAAGAATAAGCCTAGGGAGAATGAAAATGACCTAAATGTTAATCCAATGACACATCTCAACTTATTGGATGCACAAGATTGGTTAAAAACCCTAATTGGACAAGAATAAGCCTAGGGAGGACGAAAATGACCTAATTGATCATCCAATGACACAAACACACCTATTGGATGCACAAGATTGGTTAAAAACCCTAATTGGACAAGAATATGCCTAGGGAGAACTAAAATGACCTAAATTGATCATCCAATGACACAAACACACCAATTGGATGCACAAGATTGGTTAATAACCCTAATTGGACAAGAATAAGCCAATGGAGGACGAAAATGACCTAATTGATCATCCAATGACACAAACACACTTATTGGATGCACAAGATAGGTTAAAAACCATAATTGGACAAGAATATGCCTAGGGAGGACGAAAATGACCTAAATATTAATTCAATGACACAAACAAAGTTATTGGATGCACAAGATTGGTTAAAAACCCTAATTGGACAAGAATAAGCCTAGGGAGGACGAAAATGACCTAATTGATCATCCAATGACACAAACACACCTATTGGATGCAAAAGATTTGTTAAAAACCCTAATTGGACAAGATGATGCCTAGGGAGGACGAAAATGACCTAAATATTAATTCAATGACACAAACAAACTTATTGGATGCACAAAATTGGTTAAAAACCCTAATTGGACAAGAATAATCCTAGGGAGAACGAAAATGACCTAAATGTTAATCCAATGACACAACTCAACTTATTGGATGCACAAGATTGGTTAAAAACCCTAATTGGACAAGAATAAGCCTAGGGAGGACGAAAATGACCTAATTGATCATCCAATGACACAAACACACCTATTGGATGCACAAGATTGGTTAAAAACCCTAATTGGATAAGAATATGCCTAGGGAGGACGAAAATGACCTAATTGATCATCCAATGACACAAACACACCTATGGGATGCACAAGATTGGTTAAAAACCCTAATTGGACAAGAATATGCCTAGGGAGGACGAATATGACCTAAATGTGAATCCAATGACACAAATGAACTTATTGGATGCACAAGATTGGTTAAAAACCCTAATTGGACTAGAATAAGCCTAGGGAGAACGAAAATGACCTAAATGTTAATCCAATGACACAACTCAACTTATTGGATGCACAAGATTGGTTAAAATCCCTAATTGGACAAGAATAAGCCTAGGGAGGACGAAAATGACCTAATTGATCATCCAATGACACAGACACACCTATTGGATGCACAAGATTGGTTAATAACTCTAGTTGGACAAGAATATGCCTAGGGAGGACGAAAATGACCTAATTGATCATCCAATGACACAAACACACCTATTGGATGCACAAGATTGGTTAAAAACCCTAATTGGACAAGAATAAGCCTAGGGAGGACGAATATGACCTTAATGTTAATCCAATAACACAAATGAACTTATTGGATGCACAAGATTGGTTAAAAACCCTAATTGGACAAGAATAAGCCTAGGGAGAACGAAAATGACCTAAATGTTAATCCAATGACACAACTCAACTTATTGGATGCACAAGATTGGTTAAAATCCCTAATTGGACAATAATAAGCCTAGGGAGGACGAAAATGACCCAATTGATCATCCAATGACACAAATGAACTTATTGGATGCACAAGATTGGTTAAAACCCTAATTGGACAAGAATAAGCCTAGGGAGGACGAAAATGACCTAATTGATCATCCAATGACACAAACACACCTATTGGATGCACAAGATTGATTAAAAACCCTAATTGGACAAGAATATGCCTAGGGAGGACGAAAATGACCTAAATATTTATTCAATGACACAAACAAACTTATCTGATGCACAAGATTGGTTAAAAACCCTAATTGGACAAGAATAAGCCTAGGGAGGACGAAAATGACCTAATTGATCATCCAATGACACAAACACACCTACTGGATGCACAAGATTGGTTAAAAACCCTAATTGGACAAGAATAAGCCTAGGGAGGACGAAAATGGCCTAATTGATCATCCAATGACACAAACACACCTATTGGATGCACAAGAATGGTTAAAAACCCTAATTGGACAAGAATATGCCTAGGGAGGACGAAAATGACCTTATTGATCATCCAAAGACACAAACACACCTATTGGATGCACAAGATTGGTTAAAAACCCTAATTGGACAAGAATATGCCTAGGGAGGACGAAAATGACCTTATTGATCATCCAATGACACAAACACACCTATTGGATGCACAAGATTGGTAAAAAACCCTAATTGGACAAGAATATGCCTAGGGAGGACGAAAATGACCTAAATATTAATTCAATGACACAAACAAACGTATTGGATGCACAAGATTGGTTAAAAACCCTAATTGGACAAGAATAAGTCTAGGTAGGACGAAAATGACCTAATTGATCATCCAATGACACAAACAAACTTATTGGATGCACAAGATTGGTTAAAAACCCTAATTGGAAAAGAATATGCCTAGGGAGGACGAATATGACCTAAATCTGAATCCAATGACACAAATGAACTTATTGGATGCACAAGATTGGTTAAAAACCCTAATTGGACAAGAATAAGCCTAGGGAGAATGAAAATGACCTAAATGTTAATCCAATGACACAACTCAACTTATTGGATGCACAAGATTGGTTAAAAACCCTAATTGGACAAGAATAAGCCTAGGGAGGACGAAAATGACCTAATTGATCATCCAATGACACAAACACACCTATTGGATGCACAAGATTGGTTAAAAACACTAATTGGATAAGAATATGCCTAGGGAGGACGAAAATGACCTAATTCATCATCCAATGACACAAACACACCTATTGGATGCACAAGATTGGTTAAAAACACTAATTTGACAAGAATATGCCTAGGGAGGACGAAAATGACCTAAATATTAATTCAACACAAATGAACTTATTGGATGCACAAGATGGGTTAAAAACCCTGATTGGTCGAGAATAAGGCTAGGGAGGACGAAAATGACCTAAATGTTAATCCAATGACACAAGTCAACTTATTGGATGCACAAGATTGGTTAAAAACCCTAATTGGACAAGAATAAGCCTAGGGAGGACGAAAATGACCTAATTGATCATCCAAAGACACAAACACACCTATTGGATGCACAAGATTGGTTAAAAACCCTAGTTGGACCAGAATATTCCTAGGGAGGACGAAAATGACCTAATTGATCATCCAATGACACAAATGAACTTATCGGATGCCCAAGATTGGTTAAAAACCCTAATTGGACAAGAATAAGCCTAGGGAGGACGAAAATGACCTAATTGATCATCCAATGACACAAACACACCTATTGGATGCAGAAGATTGGTTAAAAACCCTAATTGGACCAGAATAAGCCTAGGGAGGACGAAAATGACCTAATTGATCATCCAATGACACAAACACACCTATTGGATGCACAAGATTGGTTAAAAACCCTAATTGGACAAGAATATGCCTAGGGAGGACGAAAATGACATAATTGATCATCCAATGACACAAACACACCTATTGGATGCACAAGATTGGTTAAAAACCCTAGTTGGACCAGAATATTCCTAGGGAGGACGAAAATGACCTAATTGATCATCCAATGACACAAATGAACTTATTGGATGCACAAGATTGGTTAAAAACCCTAATTGGACAAGAATAAGCCTAGGGAGGACGAAAATGACCTAATTGATCATCCATTGCCACAAACACACCTATTGGGTGCACAAGATTGGTTAAAAACCCTAATTGGACAAGAATAAGCCTAGGGAGGACGAAAATGACCTAATTGATCATCCAATGACACAAACACACCTATTGGATGCACAAGATTGGTTAAAAACCCTAATTGGACAAGAATAAGCCTAGGGAGGACGAAAATGACCTAATTGATCTTCCAATAACACTAACACACCTATTGGATGCACAAGATTGGTTAAAAACCCTAATTGGACAAGAATAAGCCTAGGGAGGACGAAAATGACCTAATTGATCATCCAATGACACAAACACACCTATTGGATGCACAAGATTGGTTAAAAACACTAATTTGACAAGAATATGCCTAGGGAGGACGAAAATGACCTAAATATTAATTCAACACAAATGAACTTATTGGATGCACAAGATGGGTTAAAAACCCTGATTGGTCGAGAATAAGCCTAGGGAGGACGAAAATGACATAAATGTTAATCCAATGACACAAGTCAACTTATTGGATGCACAAGATTGGTTAAAAACCCTAATTGGACAAGAATAAGCCTAGGGAGGACGAAAATGACCTAATTGATCATCCAAAGACACAAACACACCTATTGGATGCACAAGATTGGTTAAAAACCCTAGTTGGACCAGAATATTCCTAGGGAGGACGAAAATGACCTAATTGATCATCCAATGACACAAATGAACTTATTGGATGCACAAGATTGGTTAAAAACCCTAATTGGACAAGAATAAGCCTAGGGAGGACGAAAATGACCTAATTTATCATCCAATGACACAAACACACCTATTGGATGCAGAAGATTGGTTAAAAACCCTAATTGGACCAGAATAAGCCTAGGGAGGACGAAAATGACCTAATTGATCATCCAATGACACAAACACACCTATTGGATGCACAAGATTGGTTAAAAACCCTAATTGGACAAGAATATGCCTTGGGAGGACGAAAATGACCTACATATTAATTCAATGACACAAACAAACTTATCGGATGCACAAGATTGGTTAAAAACCCTAATTGGACAAGAATATGCCAAGGGAGGCCGAAAATGACCTAATTGATCATCCAATGACACAAACACACCTATTGGATGCACAAGATTGGTTAAAAACCCTAATTGGACAAGAATATGCCTAGGGAGGACGAAAATGACCTAAATATTAATTCAATGACACAAACAAACTTATCGGATGCACAAGATTGGTTAAAACCCTAATTGGACTAGAATAAGCCTAGGGACGATGAAAATGACCTATTTGATCATCCAATGACACAAACACACCTATTAGATGCACAAGATTGGTTAAAAACCCTAATTGGACAAGAATAAGCCTAGGGAGGACGAAAATGACCTAGTTGATCATCCAATGACACAAACACACCTATTGGATGCACAAGATTGGTTAAAAACCCTAATTGGGCAAGAATATGCCTAGGGAGGACGAAAATGACCTAAATATTAATTCAATAACATAAACAAACTTATTTGATGCACAAGATTGGTTAAAAACCCTAATTGGACAAGAATAAGCCTAGGGAGGACGAAAATGACCTAATTGATCATCCAATGACACAAACACACCTATTGGATGCACAAGATTGGTTAAAAACCCTAATTGGACAAGAATAAGCCTAGGGAGGACGAAAATGACCTAATTGATCATCCAATGACACAAACACACCTATTGGATGCACAAGATTGGTTAAAAACCCTAATTGGACAAGAATAAGCCTAGGGAGGACGAAAATGACCTAATTGGTCATCCATTGCCACAGACACACCTATTGGATGCACAAGATTGGTTAAAAACCCTAATTGGACAAGAATATGCCTATTGAGGACGAAAATGACTTAATTGGTCATCCAATGACACAAACACACCTATTGGATGCACAAGATTGGTTAAAAACCCTAATTGGACAAGAATATGCCTAGGGAGGATGAAAATAACCTAATTGATCATCCAATGAGACAAACACACCTATTGGATGCACAAGATTGGTTAAAAACCCTAATTGGACAAGAATAAGCCTAGGGAGGACGAAAATGACCTAATTGATCATCCAATGACACAAACACACCTATTGGATGCACAAGATTGGTTAAAAACCCTAATTGGACAAGAATAAGCCTAGGGAGGACGAAAATGACGTAATTGATCATCCAATGACACAAACACACATATTGGACGCACAAGATTGGTTAAAAACCCTAATTGGACAAGAATAAGCCTAGGGAGGACGAAAATGACCTAATTGATCATCCAATGACACAAACACACCTATTGGATGCACAAGATTGGTTAAAAACCCTAATTGGACAATAATAAGCCTAGGGAGGATGAAAATAACCTAATTGATCATCCAATGACACAAACACACCTATTGGATGCACAAGATTGGTTAAAAACCCTAATTGGACAAGAATAAGCCTAGGGAGGACGAAAATGACCTAATTGATCATCCAATGACACAAACACACCTATTGGATGCACAAGATTGGTTAAAAACCCTAATTGGACAAGAATAAGCCTAGGGAGGACGAAAATGACCTTAATGTTAATCCAATGACACAACTCAACTTATTGGATGCACAAGATTGGTTAAAAACCTTTATTGGACAAGAATAAGCCTAGGGAGGACGAAAATGACCTAATTGATCATCCAATGACACAAACACACCTATTGGGTGCACAAGATTGGTTAAAAACCCTAATTGGACAAGAATATGCCTAGGGAGGGCGAAGATGACCTAATTGATCATCCAATGACACAAACACACCTATTGGATGCACAAGATTGGTTAAAAACCCTAATTGGACAAGAATATGCCTAGGGGGGACGAAAATGACCTAATTGATTAGCCAATGACACAAATGAACTTATTCGATGTACAAGATTAGTTAAAAACCCTAATTGGACAAGATTAAGCCTAGGGAGGACGAAAATAACCTAATTGATCATCCAATGACACAAACACACCTATTGGATGCATAAGATTGGTTAAAAACCCTAATTGGACAATAATATGCCTAGGGAGGACGAAAATGACATAAATGTTAATCCAATGACACAAATGAACTTATTGGATGCACAAGATTGGTTAAAAACCCTAATTGGACAAGAATAAGCCTTTGGAGGACGAAAATGACCTAATTGATCATCCAATGACACAAACACACCTATTGGATGCACAAGATTGGTTAAAAACCCTAATTGGACAAGAATAAGCCTAGGGAGGACGAAAATGACCTAATTGATCATCCAATGACACAAACACACCTATTGGATGCACAAGATTGGTTAAAAACCCTAATTGGACAAGAATAAGCCTAGGGAGGACGAAAATGACCTAATTGATCATCCAATGACACAAACACATCTATTGGAAGCACAAGATTGGTTAGAAACCCTAGTTGGACAAGAATATGCCTAGGGAGGACGAAAATGACCTAATTGATCATCCAATGACACAAATGAACTTATTGGATGCACAAGATTGCTTAAAAACCCTAATTGGACAAAAATAAGCATAGAAAGGACGAAAATGACCTAATTGATCATCCAATGACACAAACACACCTATTGGATGCACAAGATTGGTTAAAAACCCTAATTGGACAAGAATAAGCCTAGGGAGGACGAAAATGACCTAATTGATCATCCAATGACACAAACACACCTATTGGATGCACAAGATTGGTTAAAAACCCTAATTGGACAAGAATAAGCCTAGGGAGGACGAAAATGACCTAATTGATCATCCAATGACACAAACACACCTATTGGATGCACAAGATTGGTTAAAAACCCTAATTGGACAAGAATAAGCCTAGGGAGGACGAAAATGACCTAATTGATCATCCAATGACAGAAACACACCGATTGGATTCACAAGATTGGTTAAAAACCCTAATTCGACAAGAATATGCCTAAGGAGGACGAAAATGACCTAAATATTAATTCAATGACACAAACAAAGTTATTGGATGCACAAGATTGGTTAAAAACCCTAATTGGACAAGAATAAGCCTTGGGATGATGAAAATGACCTAATTGATCATCCAATGACACAAACACACCTATTGGATGCACAAGATTGGTTAAAAACCCTAATTGGACAAGAATAAGCCTAGGGAGGACGAAAATGACCTAATTGATCATCCAATGACACAAACACACCTATTGGATGCACAAGATTGGTTAAAAACCCTAATTGGACAAGAATAAGCCTAGGGAGGACGAAAATGACCTAATTGATCATCCAATGACACAAACACACCTATTGGATGCACAAGATTGGTTAAAAACCCTAATTGGACAAGAATAAGCCTAGGGAGGACGAAAATGACCTAATTGATCATCCAATAACACAAACACACCTATTGGATGCACAAGATTGGTTAAAAACCCTAGTTGGACAAGAATATGCCTAGGGAGGACGAAAATGACCTAATTGATCATCCAATGAACTAAATGAACTTATTGGATGCACAAGATTGGTTAGAAACCCTAGTTGGACAAGAATATGCCTAGGGAGGACGAAAATGACCTAATTGATCATCCAATGACACAAATGAACTTATTGGATGCACAAGATTTGTTAAAAACCCTAATTGGACAAGAATAAGCCTAGGGAGGACGAAAATGACCTAATTGATCATCCAATGACACAAACTCACCTATTGGAAGCACAAGATTGGTTAAAAACCCTAGTTGGACAAGAATATGCCTAGGGAGGACGAAAATGACCTAATTGATCATCCAATGACACAAATGAACTTATTGGATGCACAAGATTGGTTAAAAACCCTAATTGGACAAGATGATGCCTAGGGAGGACGAAAATGACCTAATTGATCATCCAATGACACAAACACACCTATTGGATGCACAAGATTGGTTAAAAACCCTAATTGGACAAGAATAAGCCTAGGGAGGACGAATATGACCTAAATGTTAATCGAATAACACAAATGAACTTATTGGATGCACAAGATTGGTTAAAAACCCTAATTGGACTAGAATATGCCTAGGGAGAACGAAAATGACCTAAATGTTAATCCAATGACACAACTCAACTTATTGGATGCACAAGATTGGTTAAAATCCCTAATTGGACAAGAATAAGCCTAGGGAGGACGAAAATGACCTAATTGATCATCCAATGACACAGACACACCTATTGGATGCACAAGATTGGTTAACAACTCCAGTTGGACAAGAATATGCCTAGGGAGGACGAAAATGACCTAATTGATCATCCAATGACACAAACACACCTATTGGATGCACAAGACTGGTTAAAAACCCTAATTGGACAAGAATATGCCTAGGGAGGACGAAAATGACCTAAATATTAATTCAATGACACAAACAAAGTTATTGGATGCACAAGATTGGTTAAAAACCCTAATTGGACAAGAATAAGCCTAGTGAGGACGAAAATGACCAAATTGATCATCCAATGACACAAACACACCTATGGGATGCACAAGATTGGTTAAAAACCCTAATTGGACAAGAATAAGCCTAGGGAGGAAGAAAATGACCTAATTTATCATCCAATGACACAAACACACCTATTGGATGCACAAGATTGGTTAAAAACCCTAATTGGACAAGAATAAGCCTAGGGAGGACGAAAATAACCTAATTGATCATCCAATGACACAAACACACCTATTGGATGCACAAGATTGGTTAAAAACCCTAATTGGACAAGAATAAGCCTGGGAGGACGAAAATGACCTAATTGATCATCCAATGACACAACTCAACTTATTGGATGCACAAGATTGGTTAAAAACCCTAATTGGACAAGAATAAGCCTAGGGAGGACGAAAATGACCTAATTGATCATCCAATGACACAAACACACCTATTGGATGCACAAGATTGGTTAAAAACCCTAATTGGATAAGAATATGCCTAGGGAGGACGAAAATGACCTAATTGATCATCCTATGACACAAACACACCTATTGGATGCACAAGATTGATTAAAAACCCTAATTGGACAAGAATATGCCTAGGGAGGACGAAAATGACCTAATTGATCATCCAATGATACAAACACACCTATGGGATGCACAAGATTGGTTAAAAACCCTAATTGGACAAGAATATGCTTAGGGAGGACGAATATGACCTAAATTTGAATCCAATGACACAAATGAACTTATTGGATGCACAAGATTGGTTAAAAACCCTAATTGGACAAGAATAAGCCTAGGGAGAACGAAAATGACCTAAATGTTAATCCAATGACACAACTCAACTTATTGGATGCACAAGATTTGTTAAAATCCCTAATTGGACAAGAATAAGCCTAGGGAGGACGAAAATGACCTAATTGATCATCCAATGACACAAACACACCTATTGGATGCACAAGATTGATTAAAAACCCTAATTGGACAAGAATATGCCTAGGGAGGACGAAAATGACCTAAATATTTATTCAATGACACAAACAAACTTATCTGATGCACAAGATTGGTTAAAAACCCTAATTGGACAAGAATAAGCCTAGGGAGGACGAAAATGACCTAATTGATCATCCAATGACACAAACACACCTACTGGATGCACAAGATTGGTTAAAAACCCTAATTGGACAAGAATAAGCCTAGGGAGGACGAAAATGGCCTAATTGATCATCCAATGACACAAACACACCTATTGGATGCACAAGATTGGTTAAAAACCCTAATTGGACAAGAATATGCCTAGGGAGGACGAAAATGACCTTATTGATCATCCAATGACACAAACACACCTATTGGATGCACAAGATTGGTATAAAAAACCCTAATTGGACAAGAATATGCCTAGGGAAGACGAAAATGACCTAAATATTAATTCAATGACACAAACAAACTTATCGGATGCACAAGATTGGTTAAAAACCCTAATTGGACAAGAATAAGCCTATGGAGGACGAAAATGACCTAATTGATCATCCAATGACACAAACGCACCTACTGGATGCACAAGATTGGTTAAAAACCCTATTTGGACAAGAATAAGCCTAAGGAGGACGAAAATGGCCTAATTGATCATCCAAGGAAACAAACACACCTATTGGATGCACAAGATTGGTTAAAAACCCTAATTGGACAAGAATATGCCTAGGGAGGACGAAAATGACCTTATTGATCATCCAAGGACACAAACACACCTATTGGATGCACAAGATTGGTAAAAAAACCCTAATTGGACAAGAATATGCCTAGGGAGGACGAAAATGACCTAAATATTAATTCAATGACACAAACAAACGTATTGGATGCACAAGATTGGTTAAAAACCCTAATTGGACAAGAATAAGCCTAGGGAGGACGAAAATGACCTAATTGATCATCCAATGACACAAACACACCTATTGGATGCACAAGATTGGTTAAAAACCCTAATTGGATAAGAATATGCCTAGGGAGGACGAAAATGACCTAATTGATCATCCATTGCCACAAACACACCTATTGGATGCACAAGATTGGTTAAAAACCCTAATTGGACAAGAATATGCCTAGGGAGGACGAAAATGACCTAAATGTTAATCCAATGACACAAATGAACCTATTGGATGCACAAGATTGGTTAGAAACCCTAATTGGACAAGAATAAGCCTAGGGAGGACGAAAATGACCTAATTGATCATCCAATGACACAAACACACCTATTGGATGCACAAGATTGGTTAAAAACCCTAATTGGACAAGAATAAGCCTAGGGAGGACGAAAATAACCTAATTGATCATCCAATGACACAAACACACCTATTGGATGCACAAGATTGGTTAAAACCCCTAATTGGACAAGAGTATGCCTAGGGAGGAAGAAAATGACCTAAATGTTAATCCAATGACACAAATTAACTTATTGGATGCACAAGATTGGTTAAAAACCCTAATTGGATAAGAATAAGCCTAGGAAGGATGGAAATGACCTAAATGTTAATCCAATGACACAACTCAACTTATTGGATGCACAAGATTGGTTAAAAACCCTAATTGGACAAGAATAAGCCTATGGAGGACGAAAATGACCTAATTGATCATCCAATGACACAAACATACCTATTGGATGCACAAGATTGGTTAAAAACCTTAATTGGACAAGAATCAGCCTAGGGAGGACGAAAATGACCTAAATGTTAATCCAATGACACAACTCAACTTATTGGATGCACAAGATTGGTTAAAAACCCTAATTGGACAAGAATAAGCCTAGGGAGGACGAAAATGACCTAATTGATCATCCAATGACACAAACACACCTATTGGATGCACAAGATTGGTTAAAAACCCTAATTGGACAAGAATATGCCTAGGGAGGACGAAAATGACCTAAATATTAATTCAATGACACAAACAAACTTATTGGATGCACAAGATTGGTTAAAAACCCTAATTGGACAAGAATAAGCCTAGGGAGGACGAAAATTACCTAATTGATCATCCATTGCCACAAACACACCTATTGGATGCACAAGATTGTATAAAAACCCTAATTGGACAAGAATATGCCTAGGGAGGACGAAAATGACCTAATTGATCATCCAATGACACAAACACACCTATTGGATGCACAAGATTGGTTAAAAACCCTAATTGGACAAGAATATGCCTAGGGAGGACGAAAATGACCTAAATAATAATTCAATGACACAAACAAACTTATTTGAGGCACAAGATTGGTTAAAAACCCTAATTGGACAAGAATAAGCCTAGGGAGGACGAAAATGACCTAATTGATCATCCAATGACACAAACACACCTATTGGATGCACAAGATTGGTTAAAAACCCTAATTGGACAAGAATAAGCCTAGGGAGGACGAAAATGACCTAATTGATCATCCAATGACACAAACACACCTATTGGATGCACAAGATTGGTTAAATATCCTAATTGGACAAGAATATGCCTAGGGAGGACGAAAATGACCTAAATATTAATTCAATGACACAAACAAACTTATTGGATGCACAAGATTGGTTAAAAACCCTAATTAGAAAAGAATATGCCTGGGGAGGACGAATATGACCTAAATCTGAATCCAATGACACAAATGAACTTATTGGATGCACAAGATTGGTTAAAAACCCTAATTGGACAAGAATAAGCCTAGGGAGAATGAAAATGACCTAAATGTTAATCCAATGACACAACTCAACTTATTGGATGCACAAGATTGGTTAAAAACCCTAATTGGACAAGAATAAGCCTAGGGAGGACGAAAATGACCTAATTGATCATCCAATGACACAAACACACCTATTGGATGCACAAGATTGGTTAAAAACACAAATTGGATAAGAATATGCCTAGGGAGGACGAAAATGACCTAATTGATCATCCAATGACACAAACACACCTATTGGATGCACAAGATTGGTTAAAAATCCTAATTGGACAAGAATATGCCTAGGGAGGACGAAAATGACCTAAATATTAATTCAATGACACAAACAAACTTATTGGATGCACAAGATTGGTTAAAAACCCTAATTAGAAAAGAATATGCCTAGGGAGGACGAATATGACCTAAATCTGAATCCAATGACACAAATGAACTTATTGGATGCACAAGATTGGTTAAAAACCCTAATTGGACAAGAATAAGCCTAGGGAGAATGAAAATGACCTAAATGTTAATCCAATGACACATCTCAACTTATTGGATGCACAAGATTGGTTAAAAACCCTAATTGGACAAGAATAAGCCTAGGGAGGACGAAAATGACCTAATTGATCATCCAATGACACAAACACACCTATTGGATGCACAAGATTGGTTAAAAACCCTAATTGGATAAGAATATGCCTAGGGAGGACGAAAATGACCTAATTGATCATCCAATAACACAAACACACCTATTGGATGCACAAGATTGGTTAAAAACACTAATTTGACAAAATGACCTAAATATTAATTCAACACAAATGAACTTATTGGATGCACAAGATGGGTTAAAAACCCTGATTGGTCGAGAATAAGCCTAGGGAGGACGAAAATGACCTAAATGTTAATCCAATGACACAAGTCAACTTATTGGATGCACAAGATTGGTTAAAAACCCTAATTGGACAAGAATAAGCCTCGGGAGGACGAAAATGACCTAATTGATCATCCAAAGACACAAACACACCTATTGGATGCACAAGATTGGTTAAAAACCCTAGTTGGACCAGAATATTCCTAGGGAGGACGAAAATGACCTAATTGATCATCCAATGACACAAATGAACTTATTGGATGCACAAGATTGGTTAAAAACCCTAATTGGACAAGAATAAGCCTAGGGAGGACGAAAATGACCTAATTGATCATCCAATGACACAAACACACCTATTGGATGCA